>JAVGWX010000008.1:12602100-12749600 GCA_036924085.1 Ariolimax columbianus
GTCCGCTTCGCCAATTTTCACGAGCAAATGAACCATACATTTTGTCAAATTAAATCCATTTCGAGCGAATTAATTTAATGAGGAATCGGCTTGTGGAACATTTTAACAACTGTATTTTTCTTTTTAGAAACCCATCCTCGGATTGGTCTCAGTGAACGATATCCCAAACTTCGTGATAATTCTTCTCCAGTGCCCTGTAAGCAAAAACATAACAGTAGAGATTCCTGCCTTCAAGCTGTAAGTCTCAGTTACCACTTGATGACCTCACTACAACCACCGTCCTTTCAATTATCTCCTCATAGCTTTATCATCCTAACTTAACGTATTTATACTGGTTTAGAAGACTGTATACAACCAGTTTCTTGGAGTATGGTTTAATCGATGTGCGAGTCCATCTTAATCGACTTAAACGGCACTAAAAAGCCAGAAAAATACAGAACAATGATTTAAGAGCAGTAATCTATCAACTATGCCAGCAGTAGCACCAAAAAACAGAGTAGTGGTACAGTGGGTTCCATCCCACTGTAACATTCAAGGCAACGAGAAGGCAGACAGACTGGCAAAAGAAGGTGCAAAATTACCACAACAAGATTATAGTGTGACCTACGAAGAGTCCAAAAGGATTATTAGGGCCAGACACATGGCCAAATGGGAAACAGAACATACTGGCTTCACAAAATATGATGCCAATTACCAATTGAACAGAAAAGAGCAGGTCGTGGTCTTCAGACTCCGCACAGGCCACAACAGACTGAGGTACCACCTATTCAATAAACTGAAGATAGGTGACACTGACAAATGCACCTGTGGTACAGAGAAAATGACCGCTGAACATATGCTGCAAAATTGCCCGACATACGAGGACCAGAGAAAGCACACGTGGCTATCACCAGTGGCAACACTAGACAAGCTCTATGGCAGTGTTGACAGCCTCAGGATGACAGTTGCTTTCTTGGAACAAATTCAAGTTGACGTCTGACAGCGTACGAAGAAGAAGAAAAATCGACTCAAACACTAGAGTTAAGTAGACACGCAGACAGTTAGACGCCATTTATAGCTGCCCTTAACAAACCCCCTTGGGGAATGGCCCAAACTATTTTGGTAGATTTGTAACTTGAATTGTGTACGGGCAGCGGCCGTTAAGTTAATTCTCTTTTCGATTTCCAACTGCCCAAAAATGTTTAATGTGCTTGACACTGATCACGGGAGTCCGAGCTCACTACTCGGAGATCAGGGGAATTTGTACCAGGAGATCCACGTGAACAAAATCCTGGTCTTCACCGTGATTGGAACCTACGACCTCCAGCACCCAAGGCGTACAAATTATCTTGAAACCATTGAGTCACTATATTATACCTTTATAATAATAGCTGCCCATCGTTGTCGATGAGGACCGCGGACATCATCCTTGTCACAGATTCCCCTGTTGGGCGTGGGTGCGCATGTGGCTGAACAGGTCAATGCGGGTACAAAAACATCTGCCGCATAACGGGTACACGAGGTCAGTAGAAGGTAGTGGCGTTCACACTATTCGTGATGTCCGGGTCTCACGTCTGCTCTGGGCTTTATACGGTAGTCTTCGCTGCTAGCTACACTCGCTTTGACTGCGCTTCTCCAGTCAGATCTGTTTTGCGCAAGACTTCCCAAAGTCGTGACATCTATCTGGCAACTTTTCAGTGAGTTCCTCAGACTGAATCATACAGCCTATGAGAGACATATAATCTATTGGACCTTATTTGAACACCCTAGAAGACATGAAGTTTGCAAGCGATATAAGCCTCCTGTCTAACAAAAAACAAGTAAGTCGCATGCCCTTTACAGAACGTAGCTTCTTACAACGGCCACCTATTTGGCTGTTATAAGTTTCCTGGCAAGTGTGCAGTACGGTAGGTTACCATTACTTTCCGTACGTGGAGGAGCATTCGCCCGCAAAAAAACTCAGTGTCTGCCAAACTGGACACAAGTGGGAATCGAACCCGGAACTTTGGGATTGTGAAAACCAAGCGAGTTTCACCCCTAGCCCACGCAGCCTCCCCTCTCACAGTCAAATCTGAATGCAGAAGACAGACACAATCTATAGAATTGTCCAGCAAGTTGGTTTAGAAATTCATGAAGAAAAAACACAAATTGTAAAACTATATCAGGCCCAACATCACACAACTACTATCATGTGAGAGGAACACCAATGGATGATCATTCAGAATCGTGTGCATATGGAGTACCTGATACAAGATAGGCGGTGAAAATGATCACGTAAACGCCAGGAATGAAAAGGAAAGAGTGGTCTTCATTACGTTAACACCATTTAGAGCTCTAAAGTGGATAACAATCTAAAGGTCTTAAACTAAAACCTGAGGTCAGTCCTTCTATTTAGAGCCGTGCTATGACGGATGATACAAATTTAAATTAAGAAAATAAATAGTTTCTCAACAAATCCCCGAGATTGCATCTGATCCTGTAGTGGTTCAACAGGGCTACAGAACGAAAGCATGTGGGGCAACTTGACAACAAAACGGAAAGACGACAAAAATAGGTGGAGCAGCAAATCTTTGGAAGAAAGTGGCGCTGGTTAGACAAGATACTGCTATAGCCTTATTGTCAGTATCATCAAGCAATCTTTTGTCATGTAACCTGCAAAGGAAATAGAGGTGAAGAGAGGTCAACGAACATAAGCAGAAGAGATATGAAGGATGGTACAACGAAGACAGCGAGAAGTGGGAAAGGTCTAAAGAAAATATAGCCTAACCAGTCTGTCAAGAGAGGACTGGTTGGTGGATTGTGGGCACCAAAGTGGTAAGGGCGGACTGGTTGGTGGATTGTGGGCACCAAAGTGGTTAGGGCGGACTGGTTGGTGGATTGTGGGCACCAAAGTGGTAAGGGCGGACTGGTTGGTGGATTGTGGGCACCAAAGTGGTTAGGGCGGACTGGTTGGTGGATTGTGGGCACCAAAGTGGTTATGGCGGACTGGTTGGTGGATTGTGGGCACCAAAGTGGTTAGGGCGGACTGGTTGGTGGATTGTGGGCACCAAAGTGGTTAGGGCCGACTGGCTGATAGCTTGTGGGCTCCAAAGTGATAAGAGCGAAGTAGCTGATAGATTGTGGGCTCCAAAGTGATAAGGGCGGAGTCGCTGATAGCTTGTGGGCTCCAAAGTGATAAGGGCGGAGTCACGGATAGCTTGTGGGCTCCAAAATTATAAGGGCGGACTGGCTGATAGCTTGTGGGCTCCAAGGTACTAAGAGGGAAGTGAAGGAACTGGCTGATAGCTTGTGGGCTCCAAAATGATAAGAGCGAAGTGAAGGAACTGGCTGATGGATCGTGTGCACCAACGTGATAAGGGCGAAGTAAGAGGACTGGTTGATAGCTTGTGGGATCCAAAGTCATAAGGGCGAAGTAAGAGGACTGGTTGATAGCTTGTGGGATCCAAAGTCATAAGGGCGAAGTAAGAGGACTGGTTGATAGCTTGTGGGATCCAAAGTCATAAGGGCGAAGTAAGAGGACTGGCTGATAGCTTGTGGGATCCAAAGTCATAAGGGCGAAGTAAGAGGACTGGTTGATAGCTTGTGGGATCCAAAGTCATAAGGGCGAAGTAAGAGGACTGGCTGATAGCTTGTGGGCTCCAAAGTCATAAGGGCGAAGTGAGAGGACTGGTTGATAGCTTGTGGGATCCAAAGTCATAAGGGCGAAGTAAGAGGACTGGTTGATAGCTTGTGGGATCCAAAGTCATAAGGGCGAAGTGAGAGGACTGGTTGATAGCTTGTGGGCTCCAAAGTCATAAGGGCGAAGTGAGAGGACTGGTTGATAGCTTGTGGGATCCAAAGTCATAAGGGCGAAGTAAGAGGACTGGTTGATAGCTTGTGGGATCCAAAGTCATAAGGGCGAAGTAAGAGGACTGGTTGATAGCTTGTGGGATCCAAAGTCATAAGGGCGAAGTAAGAGGACTGGTTGATAGCTTGTTGGATCCAAAGTCATAAGGGCGAAGTAAGAGGACTGGTTGATAGCTTGTGGGATCCAAAGTCATAAGGGCGAAGTAATAGGACTGGCTGATAGCTTGTGGGATCCAAAGTCATAAGGGCGAAGTAAGAGGACTGATTGATAGCTTGTGGGATCCAAAGTCATAAGGGCGAAGTAAGAGGACTGGCTGATAGCTTGTGGGCTCCAAAGTCATAAGGGCGAAGTGAGAGGACTGGTTGATAGCTTGTGGGATCCAAAGTCATAAGGGCGAAGTAAGAGGACTGGTTGATAGCTTGTGGGATCCAAAGTCATAAGGGCGAAGTGAGAGGACTGGTTGATAGCTTGTGGGCTCCAAAGTCATAAGGGCGAAGTGAGAGGACTGGTTGATAGCTTGTGGGATCCAAAGTCATAAGGGCGAAGTAAGAGGACTGGTTGATAGCTTGTGGGATCCAAAGTCATAAGGGCGAAGTAAGAGGACTGGTTGATAGCTTGTGGGATCCAAAGTCATAAGGGCGAAGTAAGAGGACTGGCTGATAGCTTGTGGGATCCAAAGTCATAAGGGCGAAGTAAGAGGACTGGTTGATAGCTTGTGGGATCCAAAGTCATAAGGGCGAAGTAAGAGGACTGGTTGATAGCTTGTGGGATCCAAAGTCATAAGGGCGAAGTAAGAGGACTGGCTGATAGCTTGTGGGCTCCAGAGTCATAAGGGCGAAGTGAGAGGACTGGTTGATAGCTTGTGGGCTCCAAAGTCATAAGGGCGAAGTGAGAGGACTGGTTGATAGCTTGTGGGATCCAAAGTCATAAGGGCGAAGTGAGAGGACTGGTTGATAGCTTGTGGGATCCAAAGTCATAAGGGCGAAGTAAGAGGACTGGTTGATAGCTTGTGGGCTCCAAAGTCATAAGGGCGAAGTGAGAGGACTGGTTGATAGCTTGTGGGCTCCAAAGTCATAAGGGCGAAGTGAGAGGACTGGTTGATAGCTTGTGGGCTCCAAAGTCATAAGGGCGAAGTGAGAGGACTCGGTTGATAGCTTGTGGGATCCAAAGTCATAAGGGCGAAGTGAGAGGACTCGGTTGATAGCTTAGTGGGCACCAACTATGATGAAAGTGAAGAAGACGATACATAAATCCACCAGTGCAGCTGACCACCTGCAGAGTCTGCACCAACACATGCATTTTGTTCTAGCAGTAGTCGTTGCTATAGCAATTGGTTTTACGTGATCAGATCGATAACTTAATTCACGACGTCGTATCGATCTTACAACATGCTTGTAACACTGCAATTGTCATATCCTTTACTCCCCAGCAACCACACGAATAAAACGAATCCCATTATAATACCAGCAGCTGTTTTACAGAAGCATGTTAAGAATACTCTTGCCAGCTTGAAAATCTACCAGGTGGTTCTGGGTCATCTTGAACAGCACAGTTGTTGCCTGGTTGTAGACAGCGATTATTTACTACTGTTAGACCATCAATCAACTCAAAAATACATACCTACCTAATCGTTTATATAAATACTTATTTATCCATCTTTACATCCATCCAACATTGACCAAAGCAAAGCAGGATAGACGACTCAAGCTCCCCACGCCGCTTAACGGAACAAGTGGAAAGAAAACTAACTAACTAACATCCATCCGTGTTTTCTGGTAGACATGTGAGTGACCAGGAACTAATCGTTAAAAAAAAATAACATACACAACCATTAATGTTACAGTGACAAAATAATTACTAGATGATGAAATGCATCGAATCTTGAATAAATTGTTGCTCATAAAGTTTCTTTGTAAACTATTGATCGTCTGTATATTCAATTTGCATCCACTGAGGTAAACCGCACCGTTACACCCACTTAGACACGGAATTAGGCTTCATTTCCCCAACATGCAACAACTGAGAAAAACAAATATTGTTTTATATAGCCAACTTACCAATGAGCCAAACACTAGTGTCTACACACACCAATCACTGAATTAAATACCATTATTCCATCCACTCACCAATCACCGAACTAAACACCATTCTTTCACTTTCCGATAATAACTGAACTAAACACCATTCTTTCACTATCCAACAAAAACTGAACTAAACACCATTTTTTCAACTATCCAATAATAACTGAACTAAATACCATTCTTCCACGCAACCATTCATCCACACAGCAAACACCTAACCGGAGACGATTCCATAACTAAACCATACTCCATAACTAAGCCACACACCATTCTATCACCACCCACTGAGCTAAACACCGCTTCATCATCATGCACCTCCACCTTAAACGCGTCATTACAGGCGCACACAACCAACCCAGGTGACGCGCTCACACTGTACAAGACGTGCATCAAGATCTCGGGCAAACCGGAGTTATCTGCTCACACCGGAGGCTTACCAAAATATTGATTGCGTCGTGAGAAAAAAAGGGAAAGCAGTCTGGGATTGGCCAAAGGGACGTCAGCTTAACAGACAGACATTTCTAAGAACTGTGATTACAACCAGGACCGCGTTGGAAAACTGAAAATGGTTGCCCAAGGCTGGGATGACCGGAAGGTTCAATTGGTGAGCAAGAAACTAACCACAAAGACTTCATGGTTGACACAGGCGTACATTTAAGTCCGTCGGAATCTTCAAAATAAACTAGAGTAGAGAGTGGGAAATAGATAAGTAGAAGGACTGAGATGCGTAAAGTGTGATGGCATCTCTACGTAATCTAGTGGAAGAGTGCTCGGGGAGATCTTATTGATGTAGTGGGAGAGAACTCGAGGAGATCTGATTAATGAAGTGGTAGAGAACTCGGGGAGATTTAATTAATATAGTGGTAGAGAACTCGTGGGAGATTTGATTAATGTAGTGGTAGAGAACTCGGGGGAGATTTGATTAATGTAGTGGTAGAGAGCTCGGGGAGATCTGATTAATATAGTGGTAGAGAACTCGGGGAGATCTGATTAATGTAGTGGTAGAGAACTCGGGGAGATCTGATTAATGTAGTGGTAGAGAACTCGGGGGGCAGATGATTAATGTAGTGGTATGAGAACTTCGGGGAGATCTGATTAATGTAGTGGTAGAGAACTCGGGGGGCAGATGATTAATGTAGTGGTATGAGAACTTCGGGGAGGGGAGCAAGGGGGATTATGTAGTGGTAAAGAACCTGGGGCAGATGATTAATGTAGTGGTAGAGAACTTGGGCCAGGGGGCAGATGATTAATCTAGTGGTAGGGAATTCGAGGAGATACGTGCCCAGGTGGATAAACATTTCGAGCCGGAAGTGACTCTGTGCCACAGTGCATACATATGTTGAGCTGGAAGTGGATCTGTGCCGAGGTGGATAAACATCTCGGGGTGGAAGTGGATTTGTGCCTAAATGGATAGACTTCTCGGGATGGACGTGGATTTGTGCCTAGGTGGATAAACTTCTCGAGATGGAAGTGGATTTATGCCTAGGTGGATAAACATTTTGTGATGGAAGTGGATTTGTGCTTAGGTGGATAAACTTCTAGGGATGGACGTGGATGTGTACCTAGGTGGATAAACTTCTCGTGATGGAAGTGGATTTGTTCCTAGATGGATAAACTTCTCGGGATGGATGTGGATTGTGCCTAGGTGGATAAACTTCTCGGGATGGATGTGGGTTTGTGCCTAGGTGGATAAACTTCTCGGGCTGGAAGTGACAATACACGTTCCATGTAAGCGTTCTACCTTTCCCTCTGTTATTATCAACTACTGCGGCACTTCCCGTTTCAGAATAGAAATGTCTTTTACGGCTTTAGTTCCATTGCAAATGTTTTCATACGTCCTTTGCGCAATCAAAATTATTTTCCTTCAGCCGGTTGTCCATTTTTTTTCTCCTTTATTCGACTCTCATCAAAGCTTCGTTTGAGACATCTACACTAAATTTACATCTGTGTCATCTTTCTCTTTCTCTAACATTCTCTGACACAACCTCCCATTGCCTCGCACCTTCCCCGCCCGTTCTCGGAACATTTACGTGATCTCCAACTCACCAACCGTCATATCCCAGCGATGTTTCACGGATCGCCAACACCGGTTTCATTCAAATAATTACATTTTCCACAAATCCATAATGCTTCATTTATCGCCGTATGACGTCATCGTTCTGCCCCCTGTTACAACCGACGGTGGAAGAATCGCAAATACATTAGACGAGTCCATCTATACACATTGATATGAACAATATTTATTTGTTGTTGATAACATTAATCAATGTTATGGTGGTATGATGAGATCATGAAAGGTTATTTGGAGGATGAATAAACGTGTTTTATCATGTAATAACCAAAGAAATTCGGAGGTCATATGTGCCGCATTTTAATCAGAATTCACTATAAGCTAGAGAGCTTCAATTTGGTTTTCTTCTTCTTCTTCTTCTTCTTCGTATGTTGTCAGACGTCGACTTGAATATGTTCAATGAAAGAAGCAGTCATCCTGAGTCTGTCGACCCTGCCACAGAGCTTGTTTAGTGGTTTGCACTGATGATGGCCACGTACGTTTTCTCTGGTCCTCGTATCTCGGGCAATTTTACAGATGTTCAGGGAGCATTTTCCGTGTACCACAGGTGCATTCGTCAGTAGCACCTATCTTCAGTTCATTGAATATATGGCAGTCTGATGTGTGGAGTCTGAAGACTACCATCTGCTCTCTTCTATTCAAGATGTAAGAAGTAACATTTTTTGTTCAGCCAGTATGATCTGTTACCCATTTCTCGACGTATCTGGTCCTAATAAACATTTTGTATTCTTCGATGGTCACACTTGGATCTGGTAATTGTGTATCCAGCATCTGCTAGTGCGACCTGCTGATGTTGAGGGATCCTGGACAGGTTATTCTAAAGATTGAACCGTCAAACGTAGTGACAAAATAGTTACTTGTTCTTACCAGCCAAGGACGAGAAAGAAAGAAAGTTGACAGCAGCCAGCGACTCATTAGCTGGCTGCTTGCATTAGCGTAAGTGGTCCATAACTGAACAAGACTCTACTAAACCTCCAACTGGCGGACCTGGAAACAGACTGCAACCATGCAAGTGATGCAAACTTTTTATTGACGCTTCCTCGTACATATTGTCCCCCCTATAGGACAAAGTGAAACGACTAAGTAGGGTCGTGCATGGGACTGGCAACCGAATCATATAACACAAAGTGCTTCAGAATTCCTCTCTGGGAGAATATATAAATTATTCGCCCTGGCTTTTCATTTGACTCTATCCTACAGTCACACCCTTACACAACTTTCACACGCGCCCTCATGGTGAGGCCCTTCCATTGCACTTTGGTTGGGCTAGCTTCTGAGGGCGCACAAACCTAGCATAGGTACACACAGACGCGCACATGCATCCAAGCACTGGTTTATGCGTTCTGATATCGCCCAATGGACTACGGTCTGGGGTGGAAAATGGCGCGCCTCCGCCAGTAGAAACTAGTGAGGCAAACATCTCAGCAACAACAACAAAAAATTCCCATGAAAGACTACGTTCAGTGCTGAACCAACGCTCCTTATTGGGGCGATATTGGAAGAACGGATATGAACATCTGCAATAACAAATATTGTTTTTCTAACCAGACAGGAAGGGAAAAACCCAATAATAACATACATGAGATTAATTTGAGTAGCCGTATAACGAGAGAACAAAGGTCTGCACTCGGTTTGTGACTGACATTGTTTGATCAGTAAGCTTTGACTGACCAGACATTAGTCTCTTCTTCCCACCTGACCATGACTGACATTGTCTGATCAGTAGGTTTTGACTGACCGGACGTTAGTCTTCTCTCCTTACATAACCCTGACTAACATTGTCTGATCACGGTCGGTGACAACCCTTACAAAGTGTGTCTGTTGGTGACAACCATCACAAAGTATGTCTGTTGAAGACAACCATCACAAAGTATGTCTGTTGGTGACAACCATCACAAATTATGTGTGTTGGTGACAACCATCACAAAGTATGTCTGTTGGTGACAACCATCACAAAGTATGTCTGTTGGTGACAACCATCACAAAGTATGTGTGTTGGTGACAACCATCACAAAGTATGTCTGTTGGTGACAATTATCACAAAGTATGTCTGTTTGTGACAACCATCACAAAGTATGTCTGTCGGTGACAACCATCACAAAATGTGCCTGTTGGTGACAACCATCACAAAATATGTCTGTCGGTGACAACCATCACAAAATGTGCCTGTTGGTGACAACCATCACAAAGAATGTCTGTCGGTGACAACCATCACAAAATGTGCCTTTTGGTGACAACCATCACAAAGTATGTCTGTCGGTGACAACCATCACAAAATGTGCCTGTTGGTGACAACCATCCCAAAGTATGTCTCTGCACTCTACACATATATATTACGAACAACAACAAAAGAAAGTAAGAGGCACACCGGTTTGAAGCACGGACCCTCAGAGACGAAAGTGCTTTCCTCAATAGAGAGTTGGGATTCAGCAGCAGGATACCCACATAATGTGTCTCAAACTATACCGCTTTTCGTGTCACATCACAGTCAGACTATTAGCATATCAGTCATATTTTATCAATGAAGGGTCCGACGTGGGACATAGGAACATACTGAAGAATCGATATAATGCTACTTACCAAGTCACGGCAAATATTCAAATACCGTACATGGGCAATACTGCTAGGGATACAAACTGGCAGGCTTCCAGCCAGTAGAGACTTGTACAGCCAGCAACATTTACTTTAACACACAGATAGGTGCATTAGTTCTTAACCTAATATGACCAGAGATGCTTAAGTAACTTCTTAGCAACTACTACAACGTTGTGTATCTATTAAGTCACTGATCGACTGCTGAGGGTATAGATTTACAGATCGAATTCGGAGAATAAACTACAGTTCGAATCTTCTTGAACATTCTTTATTTGAAAGGTAAAATAACAAAGACTTAGAAATCAATAGGCGAGATTAGAAATTCAATATTCCTAACTGGGAATTCAAAATAATGGCGAAAGAATGCTACAAGGTATTTTTGCCAACCAAATATAAATGATAATATAAGCTCACATATCGAACACTGATGATACAACTTCACAGAACGAACATTCATATTATAACTTAAAGGACCGAACACTGATGATACAACTTAACAGACCAAACACTGATATTAGAACTTAACAGACCAAACACTGATTATACAACTTCACAGATCGAACACTGATGATTCAACTTAACAGATCGAACACTGATGATACAACTTAACAGACCGAACACTGATATAAGAACTTAACAGACCAAAAACTGATGATACAACATAACAGACCGAACACTGATAATACTATTTCATAGACCGAACACTGATATTAGAACTTCACAGACCGAACCCTGATAATACTACTTCACAGACCGAACACTGATATTAGAACTTCACAGACCGAACCCTGATAATACTACTTCACAGGCCGAACACTGATATTATAACTTCAAAGACCAAACCCTGATAATATTTCTTCACAGACCAAACCCTGATAATACTTCTTCACAGACCAAACCCTGATAATACTTCTTCACAGACCGAACCCTGATAATACTACTTCACAGACTGAAAACTGATATTAGAAATTCACAGGCCAAACACTGATATTAGAACTTCACAGAACGAACACTGATGCTACAACTTCTCAGAATGAACACATATTATATTTTCAAAGATTGAGCAATATACAACCTTCTAAAATCGATCAGATAAAACATATATCATCACAGACCGAATACTTTTGAAACAACATCTCAGATAGAACACACATTATAACTTCACAGATCAAGCACTGATGATAACAATTTACTGAAGAAACATTTTTTATAGAACTTCAATGATCGAACTGATCACATTTATATTCACTAATCAAATTACAATATTCTTATTTCAAAGTCAATTTGAAAGTGTTCTTATTTCACCAAAAAAAAGTTGTGAATGTCTTTGCCCAGTATTTAGGTTCCATGCTTCATTGTTTTTGTGTAATGTCACAATCAGTGTATCTATTTTAAGATCAATCATTTTGATAGGACAATCAATAGCTGATTGGGAATTCATTATTCCTAATCATTATAACATCCTCATTTTAAATGCAATGTCGTATCAGAATACAAAATATTCCTTAATGCAAATGCAATATTGGTGATTTGAAATGAAATATTCAAAGTTGGATATTCAGTAACCGTAATCAACATTACTTGTTTCTCTTATTCTTCTTATTGTTACGTTTTATCGTCTAAAGCGAGGCTGCACTGATGCAGCCTGTTCTCGGGGCCGTAAATAAGATGGGATAGGGTGGCGTGTTTAACAGTTCTGATTCGCTGACGCAAGCAGTCAGTCAGCTACGATTCGCTGACTGCTGTGCACTAGCTGACTGCATCTTCAGCCCCTCAGACTGGATTTCAACATTCCTGAGGGAACACACATATTTTGGCCACAGGATAAAACTCTTGAAAAAAACATACTAGAGGGAAAGGTTGAATGCAGCAGGGCATGAGGTAGGCAGTGCTACAAACGAGATGATAACATGAAACGATGGACGAGCAGAATAGCGTGAGGTAGACAATGTTCGAGATCCATTGCATCCAACCTTCATTGTGAAAACGAAACATACATTAAATGGAATGAACTTTCAAAATGTTTCAAGATATTTACTTGAATCTCTAAAATTCTATTAGGACAACGCCATAAAGTGTTTTCTATGGGGGAAAATCAGTAGATGAGTCACTTACGACCGAGTAACAACATTTTTTAATGTTTAAATAAATGAGATAAACTCGAAAACGATTTAATATCGCATTTACATCGTCTCCTTACTTCTCAACATACATTTCTTCCATTATTTCTCAACATAATTGTCTTCCATTATTTCTCAACATAATTTTCTTCCATTATTTCTCAACATAATTTTCTTCCATTATTTCTCAACATAATTGTCTTCCATTATTTCTCAACATAATTTTCTTCCATTATTTCTCAACATAATTTTCTTCCCCTATTTCTTAACATAATTCTCTTCCATTATTTCTCAACATAATTTTCTAGCATTATTTCTCAACATAATCTTCTTACATTTTTTATAAACATAATTTTCACCAACATTGATAAACTTATTCCATCACATTATCAGTGCAAGGATATGTCCATTGTGTTCGTCAGTAGGTTGTCTGGCTACTCACCATGCGCCCACTTTCCCCAAATTCAATCGATCATGCATTATGCTGAAGGTTAAACCATGTGAACACCCTACTGTAGTTGCTACACTGTATATCAATACTCGTCTGTCAGGACGAATTCACTATTCCTGATTAGAAAATCAATTTCCAACCCTTACTGAGGTAGAAAGTATAGAAGGACTGTTCCACTAGCATAAATGTCGTTAACGAAAACTGCGTTTGGTTGTGCATGAGACTGGCAGCCTCGCCACATTTATAACAAAGTTAGTTAGTATCTCATTCACTTGTGCAGTTGAGCGGCGAGAGGAGCTTACGTGATCTGGCCAGGACAAAACAAAATACGCTGCGTCGATGGTCGTAAGGCCGTGCCGATAGAAGATCATTCGTAGTTGTCATCTTTCCATCTGTAGCGCAGCCTACCTAGTGCCATGTAGCCGAATCTTTTAAAATAGTAAGTCATCAGTTGAAGTTGATCAGTGTAAAGTCTCATGAGATGACAGAACCATCGTATTTTCTGACTGAAAATGTACTCACCACAAATTGAATGTCCTTGTTTGGCATCATCTCATCTGGTGACAGCCACAACATTTCTCAAACACGTCACCTAATAGGTCGAAATTCGACTATTACGTGCATTGGGTAAGGACTAAGTTCAGTTCTGTTATGTTAAGAATCGACGTCACTGCTTTCCGGGCAGATCCCATGAGTGCTCAGCCCATCTCAGCAAATAGCAAATATTATATATATTGATGGTTCCTGTAACACGCTGGTTGTACACACTACTGCTCCGTTCCCCGCGCAATCCCTCGTTGCTGGACACACGTATGATTTCACGATCTAGCGATCTGTGCACTGCTGGTTTACTGATCGCAGTGTCTTCATCTAAAAGTTGGTTGTTGATCAACTTCAGAATGTCTCCACTATCCATTGCTAATGTCCCCACTGCGGGTGTCCCTAAAGCCAAGCTGTCAGCTCGTTCATCCCCACGAACCCTAGCATAGCCAAATCAGTTTATCCACAGAGGTACCCAAAGGTTCAAGGCCTCTACGCCCACCATCCACACATAACCCAACCAGACCGTTTGCACCTTCCGAAGCAAGGATTGGGAGTCAGAGGATTACGGCTTTCTTTAAAAAGGTCTCAGATAGCCAGCCACATTAGTATCGTAGTCACTTCCTCGATCTCGTATACGCCTTTTAGGACCAGTCTGGTGCTGGTAGCCCAGTCGGTATAAATGTACTCTTTAATACATGTTGCTTTATAGGGATGATTAAACCGTGGCAATAAATGAAAAGACACAGTACCGATGCATTCTTACATCTAGTCTCGATTTCCTTATCAGACTCACCATTCGCCGAGAAAGAATATTGCCCAGATACTGGAACTCATGGGACTGGTAAAGAGAAATAATGTTTGCTTTTATGTTGAGTCGTCTAGGTTTTCTGGCAATCATCAAAGTCTGTACCTCTGGCGTGTTGTTTCGCTTGTTACATTTGTCGCATATTTCAGATCTACACAACCACATAGATGGATTTGGTGCAGGCTGTTTGTATAGCGAGCTGTACTGGTGGACACATGTTCTTACTGAAATGTTAATGGCAAAGAGGTGATGACTCTTAACTTAGTCTTTTCCCAGCCTGGTAGCCGTTACAGTAGACAGTTGTCGTGGATGAAGTGTTAACAACGCCATTATGCTACAAGTCAACATTTAATGAAGTTGGGTCGCCAGTTCCCTTGCTGGTTGTTTTTTCTCGCATGGTTTTCTAATGTCGGCCTGGTCGAGCTGATGTTCTAATGTCAGTCTGACAGAGCTGATGTTCTAATGTCAGTCTGACCGAGCTGATGTTCTAATGTCGGCCTGGTCGAGCTGATGTTCTAATGTCAGTCTGACCGAGCTGATGTTCTAATGTCGGCCTGGTCGAGCTGATGTTCTAATGTCGGTCTGACAGAGCTGATGTTCTAATGTCAGTCTGACAGAGCTGATGTTCTAATGTTGGTCTGACAGAGCTGATGTTCTAATGTTGGTCTGGTCAAGCTGATGTTCTAATGTCAGTCTGACAGAGCTGATGTTCTAATGTCGGCCTGGTCGAGCTGATGTTCTAATGTCGGTCTGACAGAGCTGATGTTCTAATGTCAGTCTGACAGAGCTGATGTTCTAATGTCAGTCTGACAGAGCTGATGTTCTAATGTCGGTCTGACAGAGCTGATGTTCTAATAGTCTAACAGAGCTGATGTTCTAATAGTCTAACAGAGCTGGTGTTCTAATGTCAGTCTGATAGAGCTGATATTCTAATGTCAGTCTGACAGAGCTGATGTTCTAATGTCAGTCTGACAGAGCTGATGTTCAAATGCCAGTCTGCCAGCAACAATGAAGATTTTCACAAAGAAATCAAGAGAAAAATGGCCATGGCTCTACAGATGATTTCTAAAATTAAAAACGTCTGGCAGAACACTAACAAAATGACACCAATATTTCAAATGGCAACAGAACACTAACAAAATGACACCAATATTTCAGATGGCAACGCACGGTTGCGAGACAGTGTCAGTCACACTAATCCTACGGAAGGCAATTATATTCTTCGAGCTAAAATCCTACACAAGATTCCATTAACAGGTAAAAAGACAATGCAGAAATTCTAAAGGAGCCCAATATAGAACAAAACGGTTTAGTAAACAACACTAAGTCTAGGAAATGTAATATACTTTGACCTCATCAAACGTCACATTGGCCTATAAAAAACGACACATGAGGAAAAACCGGTTGATAAAAGAGGCAGACCAAGGATAAGATGAACTGGGGATATAACAGAGGCTCTGGGGTTGATAGGGGCAGAAACCAGAGTACTGGCCAGGGATCAAGTGTCTTTCAGATCGACTGTCATGAGAGCGACGTTCTGCAACGGTCATGCTGCATGATGATGATGTTGTTGCATGTCCTTTGCAGATCGTCGCTTCAGACTATAAATATATTTTGTTCGCCTTATTTCTCTATTTGTCAAGGCGGTGTGCGTTGCACTGTTTTTTTTATTGTGCACCTTCCGGCCCAGTACAACCGACTTCGGCATGCATCTTATGCAAGGGTCTGCTTCCTCCTGCATTTTCTAAGGGTTTGTTTCCCCGGGGTAACGGTCGGTGCTGTGATTGGGAAGCGAACCCAGCACCTTCGGTGTGTGAGCCGTGTCAGTTTAGCACTAGCCCACGCTGTCCTATATATATATATATATATATATATATATATATATATATATATATATACACGTGTGTGTGTTCGTGCGTGTGTGTGTATACATGCGCACGCACACTTACTTGAGTGGAAAGAAAAAACCAAAGTAAAAATTGATTAAAGTTGAGTTTAATCAAAATTTCAAAATGGGTATGGCCAAATACCACACCGAGACGAGAATACAAACAAAACTTACGTTACGGCTAATAGGTCTTCACCGGGGACAACAAATAACAACAATACTGAACTAACAAATCAACATATAAGGAAAAAATGGTCTACTTATCTGACAGTAGACCCAGTCTGTCCAAGCAACTGGTTGGGTCGGAAGCTTGACTGAAAATGAAGGGATCGCTATGGCAACTTACTTGAGTACACATAGTTTTGAAATGCTCTCCATACAATTTATTCTGAAATATCTTAAGGCCCTTACGGATATTGAGACCTTAAGCTGTAGAAGCTAAGCTATAGTTTATCAACCTTAGGATTTTGCTGCTTATAGTTCGTGCATTATATGGCAGTATATAACGCACAGCAATCAGGGGCGTCGTCTGAACATTCAAGCAGATACATGACCCAACCTATAATTTTTTGTTTCATTCAGAGGCTTACAGTAATTCGCTAGCGAATTTGATTTAGTTTAGCGTTATAAACAAAGAGTCCTCGCCAATCAGCACATAATTTGTATTACACTTCTCTCTCTTTCTCTCTCTTCTCCGCACAACAGAAAACAAATGCCTTCCCAGGGATTTAATGAGCTGTCATGCTTGTCAGCAGGCATACATTGACATCTGTGTACTTCTTCAAAAAAGCTCTCTCTCTCATTTTAACAACAACAGATAGCGAAAACATGTGTAAAGCAGACGATATGATCCTCATCATGCAGCGTTTAGACGTCCAGAGACCCAGGGTGTAAGATACAGACTCAATGAGAAAAACGCGCGCGTACTTAATGAAGGCACGGACTTAACAAATAGCAATTAGGCAAAGATTCCCAATTAGATGTCTCAGCCGTATCACGGAGGTAACGGTCCACAAACAAGTTTCAATGTGATGCGGGTTCCAGAAGGGAAGAAGATATCAGAGTACAGATGAGTGTTTGCCGGGCTAAGGGTAAACGTGGAAAAATGGGAAAGGATAACTCAGGTGAGTGTCGTTTACGTGGTAAACATTTATTTGGACAGGTGTGAATGAAACACGTGTGGGAGAGGAAAGGGAGAGGAGGCAGGAGGTGCGGAAGAGATACGATGTGAACAATGGGATGGATGGATGGATGGATGGGCGGGCGGACGAACGGACAGACAGAAAGGCAGGCAGAGAGGGAGAGAGAGAGAGAGAAATGAACGGATGGACGGACGGACGGACAGACAGGCAGAGAGAGAAATGGACGGACGGACGGACAGGCAGAGAGTGAGAAATGGACGGACGGACGGACAGGCAGAGAGTGAGAAATGGACGGACGGACGGGCAGACAGGCAGGCAGAGAGAGAGAAATGGACGGACGGACAGACAGGCAGACAGAGAGAGAGAAATGGACGGACGGACAGATAGGCAGAGAAAGAGAAATGGACTGACGGACGGACAGACAGACAGGCAGGCAGAGAGAGAGAGAGATGGACGGAAGGACGGACAGACATACAAGCAGGCAGGCAGAGAAAGAGAGAGAAATGGACGGACAGACATACAGACATGCAGGCAGAGAGAGAGAGAGATGGACGGACGGGCAGAGAGAGAGAGAGATAAAACGAGAGAAATGGACGGACTGACGAACAGACAGACAGACAGACAGACAGACAGAGACATAGACAGATAGACAGACAGACAGACAGACAGACAGACAGACAGACAGACAGACAGACAGACAGACAGACAGACAGACAGACAGACAGACAGACAGACAGACAGACAGACAGACAGACAGACAGACAGACAGACAGACAGACAGACAGACAGACAGACAGACAGACAGACAGACAGACAGACAGACAGACAGACAGACAGACAGACAGACAGACAGACAGACAGACAGACAGACAGACAGACAGACAGACAGACAGACAGACAGACAGACAGACAGACAGACAGACAGACAGACAGACAGACAGACAGACAGACAGACAGACAGACAGACAGACAGACAGACAGACAGACAGACAGACAGACAGACAGACAGACAGACAGACAGACAGACAGACAGACAGACAGACAGACAGACAGACAGACAGACAGACAGACAGACAGACAGACAGACAGACAGACAGACAGACAGACAGACAGACAGACAGACAGACAGACAGACAGACAGACAGACAGACAGAGAGAGAGAGAGATAGATAGATAGATAGATAGATAGATAGATAGATAGATAGATAGATAGATAGATAGATAGATAGATAGATATATAGATAGATAGATAGATAGATAGATAGATAGATAGATAGATAGATAGATAGAGATATATAGATAGATAGATAGATAGATAGATAGATAGATAGATAGATAGATAGATAGATAGATAGATAGATAGATAGATAGATAGATAGATAGATAGATAGATAGATAGATAGATAGATAGATAGATAGATAGATAGATAGATAGATAGATAGATAGATAGATAGATAGATAGATAGATAGATAGATAGATAGATAGATAGATAGATAGATAGATAGATAGATAGATAGATAGATAGATAGATAGATAGATAGATAGATAGATAGATAGATAGATAGATAGATAGATAGATAGATAGATAGATAGATAGATAGATAGATAGATAGATAGATAGATAGATAGATAGATAGATAGATAGATAGATAGATAGATAGATAGATAGATAGATAGATAGATAGATAGATAGATAGATAGATAGATAGATAGATAGATAGATAGATAGATAGATAGATAGATAGATAGATAGATAGATAGATAGATAGATAGATAGATAGATAGATAGATAGATAGATAGATAGATAGATAGATAGATAGATAGATAGATAGATAGATAGATAGATAGATAGATAGATAGATAGATAGATAGATAGATAGATAGATAGATAGATAGATAGATAGATAGATAGATAGATAGATAGATAGATAGATAGATAGATAGATAGATAGATAGATAGATAGATAGATAGATAGATAGATAGATAGATAGATAGATAGATAGATAGATAGATAGATAGATAGATAGATAGATAGATAGATAGATAGATAGATAGATAGATAGATAGATAGATAGATAGATAGATAGATAGATAGATAGATAGATAGATAGATAGATAGATAGATAGATAGATAGATAGATAGATAGATAGATAGATAGATAGATAGATAGATAGATAGATAGATAGATAGATAGATAGATAGATAGATAGATATATAGATAGATAGATAGATAGATAGATAGATAGATAGATAGATAGATAGATAGATAGATAGATAGACAAACAATTATCGCCAATGAGACCGCACGGGTTGTCGCTACAAGGTATCACTGAGACAGTGATCTATTCTTGTCCATGTCTCCCACAGAACTCTCTCATGCAGTGCAATGTCTATTTACTGTGCCCTGTTTTCGGAAAAGAGTGGCGGTGTGGTTAGAGCGATGGCTTCTCAACCTGCAGGTGTCAATCTCTAGTCTGCACACGCTCCACGGGTCCAGGTTACAATGCGGTGAATGGGTACCTAACTCACTGTTCTGGAAGGTTACTAGGCACCCACCTCACAAACAACTAAGACATGGTGTTGCTGTCGCAGCCGAATGCCTACAATGAGTAAAATTACTCTTTTGTGCGCTCTGAAAAGGATGTTGGAAACGGGTTGCAATAGGTGTGCTCACATCCCGAGCGTGCTGATGAAGTTGTACCGCGCTCCGCCATGCTGTTGTAATATACTTGGCTTCATCTGCATGTCGCTCACAACTTTAGGACGACCACGTCGATCCTCACCTCGTTAGCCAGACTGCCATGAAACAGCCTGTTTCCAGGAAGAACTGCATGGTAGTTAGGTAGAGCCTTGGTTAGTATGTTCACCTGACTGACTAGCATTGTCTGATCAGTAAGCTTGGCATCTCCCCACCAGACTCTGACAGACATTGTCTGATCAGTAAGCTTTAACTGACCAGACGTTAGTCTCTTCTTCCCACCGGACTCTGACAGACATTGTCTGATCAGTAAGCTTTGACTGACCGGACGTTAGTCTCCTCTCCTTGCATAACCCTGACTAACATTGTCTGATCAGTAAGCTTTGACTGACCAGACGTTAGTCTCTTCTTCCCACCGGACTCTGACAGATATTGTCTGATCAGTAAGCTTTGACTGACCGGACGTTAGTCTCCTCTCCTTGCATAACCCTGACTAACATTGTCTGATCAGTAAGCTTTGACTGACCAGACGTTAGTCTCTTCTTCCCACCGGACTCTGACAGACATTGTCTGATCAGTAAGCTTTGACTGACCGGACGTTAGTCTCCTCTCCTTACATAACCCTGACTAACATTGTCTGATCACGGTCGGTGACAACCCTTACAAAGTGTGTCTGTTGGTGGCAACCATCACAAAGTATGTCTGTTGGTGACAACCATCACAAAGTATGTGTGTTGGTGACAAACATCACAAAGTATGTCTGTTGGTGACAACCATCACAAAGTATGTGTGTTGGTGACAACCATCACAAAGAATGTCTGTCGGTGACAACCATCACAAAATGTGCCTGTTGGTGACAACCATCACAAAGTATGTCTGTTGGTGACAACCATCCCAAAGTATGTCTCTGCACTCTAAACATATATATTACGAACAACAACAAAAGAAAGTAAGAGGCACACCGGTTTGAACCACGGACCCCCAGAGACGAAAGTGCTTTCCTCAATAGAAGGTTGGGATTCAGCAGCAGGATACCCACATAATGTTTCTCAAACTATACCGCTTTTTGTGTCACATCACTTGGGGCTATGGTCTTCATGCTAGGGCATAAGACGAAGCAGTAAATGATCTGAAAGCAGTGACGGACTCACAGCAGGATGCTTGCGTCAGGGTAAGCAAACCATAGCTGATAAAGATTGTTTCGCCTTTAAGGGACGGCCCTGGAAACAGGTTGCACCAGTGTTCAGGTTGGCTGAAAAAAGGGATCGAAGTTCGAAGTCAGTCTAAAAAATAATGTGCTGAAGTCGGATGTGCCGGCCCGAAATGCGCAGATTTCCCAACGTCGCTGCAACCAAAGGGAAAAAAACATAACAAACCGTTTTTTCCTAAACGGAAGACGTAGATGTAGATGATGTAGAAGAAGGAGAAGTAGAAGTAGAAGTTGAAGATGTAGAAGAAGAAGTAGAAGTTGAAGATGTAGAAGAAGAAGTAGAAGAAGAAGTAGAAGTTGAAGATGTAGAAGAAGAAGTAGAAGAAGAAGTAGAAGTTGAAGATGTAGAAGAAGAAGTAGAAGAAGAAGTAGAAGTTGAAGATGTAGATGAAGAAGTAGAAGAAGAAGTAGAAGTTGAAGATGTAGAAGAAGAAGTAGAAGTTGAAGATGTAGAAGAAGAAGTTGAAGAAGAAGTAGAAGTTGAAGATGTATAAGAAGAAGTAGAAGTTGAAGATGTATAAGAAGAAGAAGAAAATGAAAAGGATGAAGAAAAAGAGGATGAAGAAGATTAGAAGATTAGAAGAAGATGAAAACTACAACGGCGACGAAGAAAAAGATGAAGAAGAGAAGGATGAAGAAGATTAGAATAAGGAGAATAATTAAAAACAAGATGTAGGAAAACAGATATAAGAAGAAGAAGAAGAAGAAGAAGAAGAAGAAGAAGAAAAAGATGAAGATTAGAAGAGGAAGAAGAAGAAGACTACGATGAATTAAACGAACAAGAAGAAGAAGAGAATGAAGAAGATTAGAATAAGAAGGAGAAGCAGGTAGAGACAAAGAAGAAGTAGTAGTATTAGAAGAAGAAGAAGAAGAAGAAGAAGAAGAAGAAGAAGAAGAAGAAGAAAGACGAAAAAATAAATAGTAGTAGTAGAAGAAGAAGAAGAAGACAAAGAAAAAGAAAAATAAGAATAAGAAGAGTATAGGCCGAGATTGATGCAGAAATATTGAGACTATAGTAATGTGTCGATGGTTGCCACTAACAAACATTATTGTAGTTTTTTGACTAACAACTCTCAAAGCTTCCTCGTTATCTCTTCCTTAACATTTAACTTCACGCTGTAATAGATAAGTGAATTGGCGAGCTAACAGGCTTCTAGTTTGATCATGTTGAGACTGAAAGAGAGGCGCTCAGAAGTGCTGGCCCATGTTCCAGAGTTAGTATAGACCAGTGCTCTTCAACCCTGAGCGCATGCGTCCACTAATGGGCGATTTTAGCTCTCATGTTAACAGTAGCAGAATAATTGCATTCTGTATTAAAAGCATGTTACTAAGCAGCAACAACAAAAAACAATTGAAAAATGTGAAAATCCGGTGTTTTTCTCATGGCTGCATACGGCTGTAAAACATGGAAAGTTACCCAAACCTCAAGGAGGAGAATCGAGTCCTACGAATCGACATGTTATAGAATGGTTTTCAGAATACCATGAATTGAAAAAAAGAGAATAATGCAGACGTTCGACAAGATGAAGGCATAGAGGAGAATTGGTTCATAAATTCCATCATGAACAATAATTTGAAATACTTTGGCACAAAAAATACACCGGTTTTGAGAGAACCGTAATAGAAGATGTGTGCCGGATAAGAGGGGCAGAGGCAGACCAAGAAGGCGATGACACAAAGATGTCAGCGAATGACTGGGCATGACTCTGGAGTACTTTGAAGATTTGGCAAGAGATCGAGTTTCTTTCAGACGGGCTGAGGTGAAGGCGACGTTCTGCAAAGGACATGCTTCACGATGATGATGTATTAAAAACATCAAAAATGTACAGACTCAGTGGACGATCACGAAATGTTCATCAATTTAGATGTTAGTGGGCGGTAAGAAGAATTTAAGGAAATTAAAAATGGTGGCTAAGTAGAAAAGGGTTAGAGCTGTGGTCTATATACCAATGTATCACGTCATGGTTCAGTGAGAGCTCGTTTGAGGTTCCACGAGCGAGTTTTTTTTAAAGTTATTTGCCCATCGCAAATGATAACGTCGACATCATGACTCGGTTTTGTCTTGATGATGTAACCTGTATTTGGGTTACAGTGAGAAAGAAACTGGTGATCAACATCACTCTCTGTTCCCGAGCTACTTTGAAACAATGTCAAGACTATCAGTCGAGACGAGTGGAGGTAACTTAGGATACAGGCAATCGCGCGATCGTACTTGAAAATAAAAACGTATCCCCGTTACTGGAAGTTCTGACGATGTTGTTAAGAGTTCTGTGAAAGATCACGTTTTGAATACATTATAAACATTAATTTAAATAAATTGTATGGCTATATATTTATTCATTTTCCTTTAGCCGATGGAGTTAAGAAGTTGCACTATTCAAAATTGTCGACCATTATTTTCTCGCTAAATATATTAGTAATGAAAATATCACTGGCAAATATAATTGGATTGTTACATCCAACAACTTGAATCTACTGTCCTCTAACGACGGAATTATTTGTGTTTGTTTGCCAGTGTTCCATGAGACCTGAACATTGTTTGAAGATTTCTCAAGGGTAAATAAAACGGTTGAGAAAGTCAGCTCAAGCAATTTGAAATCGCGATTAGCATTTCCGAAATGCGTATATAAAAACAGCTGAATGGACGTGTCGGTTGATACGAAGCATATGGCGGCTAGCGAAAGAAGTTCCTTACAGGAAGCTTGTACCAAACCACTTACGTGTGCTCTAGAAGTGGTTTCTGTAAGAATTAGTTTAATAGGATACATTTGCGCGACCATATGTACAAGCGTTAATCAAAACGTCTCCCACCTTAGACTGGATAAAAACTAGTTTACCTATTAAGTTCTATATTTCATCATCATATAGCATGTCCTTTATAAAACATCGCTCCCATCACAGTCTGTTTGAAAGAAACTCCTTCCCTTGCCAAAACTCCGGCTACCGAAACAGTCATATCAAGGCTATCATGGATATATTGGTGCCATCGTCTTCTTGGTCTACCCCTTCCTCTTTTGCCTGGCACCATACCTTCCATCATCGTTCTCTCGAGACTGTTGTGTCTCTTGATGTGACTAGAGTATTTACATTTCCTTGCCAGAATGGCATTAATAAACCAGTTCTCCTCTATGTACAACTCTTGCCGAATGGCTATATTTGTCTTATTCTCTGTCCATGGTATTCTGGGGATTTTCTGTAACATTTTGACTCGAACAATTCGATTCATCTAGACGTTTTGGTAATCGTCCATGATTCGCCGTCATGTGCTGCCATAGGAAAAACACAAGCTCTCAAGTGATTGTTTGTGTTCATTTAGCGGGTACTATGATATTTATCGAGTCGATGTTTCATCTTTTCGCACCCAGTGAAGCATATTTATCGTATCGATGTTTCATCTTTTCGCCCCCATTGAAGCATATTTATCGTATCGATGTTTCATCTTTTCGCCCCCAGTGAAGCATATTTATCGTGTCGATGTTTCATCTTTTCGCCCCCAGTGAAGCATATTTATGGTATCGATGTTTCATCTTTTCGCCCCCAGTGAAGCATATTTATCCTATCGATGTTTCATCTTTTCGCCCCCAGTGAAGCATATGCCCACACAACTACACATACGATCTTTACAATGAGCATTTAACTTTGAGCGCGTGAAGTTTCACATCAATGATTTTGCATGATTAGATTGCAAGCCTAATTGACAACCCTCTTTAGTTTCGTTAACTGCATATTTCAGTAACAAATGCTAGGAACATGGCAGAGCGAGAAAAATCCATGGAGGCAAACATCGCCCTCAAAGCCGCCGCGGCGAAGTACAAATACACTCTCAGGCAAACAGCAAGAGAAAGCTGGAAAAATAAAACGGAAAGTCTAAACCTAGACAAAGACGGGAACAAGCTATGGAAGCTAGTCAGAGCCATGAACGACGAAACCCCGTCAAATAAACAAATTACTATCAAGCAGGGCGAGAACTTGATCACAGGTAAGAAGGCCGCTAACGCCTTTGTCGATCACTATGCCAGAGCAAACCACATCGAGGTCCCTGCAGATAAGCATACAGACATTAGCGAAGAGCTAAAGGGACACGAAAACATAAATACGGCTCCTGAAGAGCACATGATGGCCAAACTAACAATGCGCGAAATGGAAGAGGCTATGAGAACACTAAAGAAAAGGAAATCTCCCGGAAAAGACGGGATCACAAACGAAATGCTGATGGGGCTGGGCCAAACAGCGAAGAGGAAATTACTATCAGTCCTGAACCAAAGCTGGAAAAGGGGGATTGTACCCCAGGCATGGAAAGACGCAATACTGGTACCAGTACCAAAAACAAGAAAGGATAAAACAGATCCAAATGGATACAGGCCCATCAGCCTACTGAGCTGTGTCGGCAAACTGATGGAACGGATGATAAACACCAGACTGATGTGGCATCTGGAAGAAAAACGAATACTAATTCCACAGCAAGCCGGCTTCAGACAGCACAGATCCACTGAGGACCAGGTCATCCTCATAGCCCAGGAGATAGAAGATGCCTACCAGGCACAGAAACACACAGTAGCTGTTTGGGTGGATCTGGAAAAGGCATTTGACAAAGTCTGGAAGGATGGACTTAGAGTCAAGCTAAGAAGAAGTGATGTCGGTGGGAAGATGTACAAGTGGATCAACCACTACCTCAAACAAAGAACGGCCAGAGTCTAAGTACAAGGGCAGATGAGCAAAAAGGTGACACTCGAGCAGGGAGTACCCCAAGGGGGGAGTATTGTCACCCACACTCTTCCTGGTATATATAAACGATATTACAGAGAATATACCAAGAAGAGTCCATAGCTCAATGTTTGCAGACGATCTGGCTATGTGGACCTCTGAAAAGAATCTCACCATAGCAAGAAATCGGATGCAGACGGCCCTAACATCGCTGGAAGAGTGGGCGAACTCATGGCTGGTCAAAATAAACGAGGAGAAAACCACATGCACAATATTCTCGCTTTCATTAAAACCCCAAAGTACCAAATTAAATCTAAATGGCAAATTCCTGCAGCCAAACGACAACCCAACCTATCTGGGAGTCACATTTGATCGGCGCATGACATGGAAAAGTCAGATTGAGAGAAACCGAATGAAAGCCAGAGAAAGAATGGCAATCATGAGGAAACTTGCTGGCACAAGCTGGGGAGCAGACGAAGGCATACTAAAGAAACTGTATACTGGAAGAGTGAGACCAGTTCTCGAGTATGGCATTGCGGCATGGACAACAGCAGCGAAGGCGAACTTCGATAAAGTTAACAAACTTCAAAACCAAGCCATGAGAATTATAACAGGTGGCATGAAGTCAACGCCAATTGTAGAACTTGAAAAGATTACAAAACTGCAATCCATGACCGATAGAAGAGACTGCAGAGCCCAGCTGCAGTCAGAGAAACTCCGAAGACTGACTGACCATCCAATGCACCAGAGACTAAACAATTTGGGAAATGGGAAACTTAAGCGAAGAAACTTTGCAGAAATAGCCAAAGCAAAGATGCACGAAGATCCCATAAACGCACTAACAACACCAAAACCCATCACTACTGTACGAAAACCTACCTGGAGGCAGGATATATTTCCAGAGGTGGTGGAAAATATACCAGGTATTGCAAACAAAAACTGCCAGACTGAAAAAGAAAGGAGAGATACTACCCTCAGCTTCATAACGAAAAGCTACCCAAGCATGGACTGGACCCATGCATACACCGACGGTTCTGTAACAAACACTACACAGAACGGAGGGGCAGGAGCATTCCTGAACCTACCAAATGGCAGACAAATAACACTGTCACTCGCTACTGGTAAGTACACAAGCAATTTCAGAGCGGAGGCAGAGGCACTGAGGGCGGCAGTGGAAGAAATGGTGACACACAGTGAAAATGAGAGCCATATAGTCCTGCTGACAGATGCTCTCGCCGTAGTCACAGCGCTAAAAAGCCAGAAAAACACTGAGCTTAATGACTTAAGAGCAGCACTCTGCAAACTGTGCCAGCAGTCCGCACCAAAAAGGGTAGTGGTACAGTGGGTTCCGTCACACTGCAACATCCAAGGCAACGAGGAGGCAGACAGACTGGCAAAAGAAGGTGCAAGACTACCACAAACAGATACCAGTATGACGTACGAAGAGTCAAAACGGCTTATCAAAGCCAGATACATGAACAAATGGGAAACCGAACATACTGGTTACACCAAAAACGATGCCTATTACCAGTTGAACCGAAGAGAGCAGGTCGTTGTCTTCAGACTTCGCACTGGCCACAACAGACTGAGGTACCACCTATTCAACAAATTGAAGATAGGGTGTACCGACGAATGCCCGTGCGGTACCGGTAAAATGACCGCTGAACATCTGCTGCAGAACTGCCCGACATACGAGGATCAGAGAGAGCAGATGTGGCCATTTCCAGTGGAACTGCAAGACAAGCTCTATGGCAGTGGCGAGAGCCTCAGGATGACCGCCGCTTTTTTCGAAAAAATAATGGTTACTGTCTGACTGCGTACGCAGAAGAAGAAGTATCGATGTTTCATCTTTTCGCCCCCAGTGAAGCATATGCCCACACAACTACACATACGATCTTTACAATGAGCATTTAACTTTGAGCGCGTGAAGTTTCACATCAATGATTTTGCATGATTAGATTGCAAGCCTAATTGACAACCCTCTTTAGTTTCGTTAACTGCAATCATATGCTTGGAATGCTACAGTCCTGTACACCCACGTATCACACAACGTATCTTGACAATGCTTATCTATCCCTACATCATATTGGACTAAATGCTCAACCTGAGACCATCTTATCGAGGTGACCCGAGAATATCAGCCTCTCTTTATCTCCACATTCATCGGCTACATCAAAAAGTATTTGATTCTATCGACCAAGAATTTGTCTGGCATCCGCTAATGAAACAAGGCATCCATCCTGACTACATCTACGTTCTCCACAACTGCTTCACAAATTGTACTTCTACTTTCCGCCCATTCCAGCGTCCACTTGCGGTTCCAATACAAAGAGTGGTCTACGAGGGAGATCCTACCTTACCGAACCTCTTCTCAGCGTGTCTGGAGTCTGGCATCAGTTGATGCAACTGGGAGGTCATTGGGATCAACGTTGGTGGAAGATGGCTTAATCTTCGATTCGTGACTACATAATTAAGATGCTAGAATCAGCTCCAGAAACCAATCGTACATCAGGTATGATTAACAGGAAGGAAAACAGAGCAGGACTAGATCGACAACAATATCCCCCAAGACAAAAGTCATGCGAAACATCTTCGCTCATTTTGACCCAGTCATACTTAGTGGGGGAAATGTGGAAGACGTACAGAAATATGTGGACACTTCCTAATCATGCACAATGATTTGGTAACATAACTAACAAGGCGTCGCCACGCAGGCTGGAGGGCCTTCTCGTCCATCTGGCCAGTCCTTGAAAGTTGTCGGGATTGAACTCTTGACGCTTTTCCCTTCAACTCCACGGCTCTCCCTGCAATGGGATATGCTGCTGAAACATGGACACTTACAAAAAAAAGTGAGAAAACACTTCGAGTCACTGAATCTTATGGACGGCCTTTATCTCCAGCGCATGCAAAGCTTCCCCAGTTTGTACCTATGGAAATTATTTTTCCAGGGCGATGAAGTTTTTCGCGCAAAAAAGGAAAATCAGGCTGAGGGACTGAGAGGGAGCGTAATATCTATGCTGAGGAGAAAGAAGATATTTTTTAATAAGCTACCTTAATAATTATCTCGGGCAGCGCGGGTAACAGCCATTCCCTGTGATAACCCTAACCCACATCCACTACTTTTACCTGGCACGCCACCGCCATTATCAGCGCACGTCTGTTCAGGAACAATCCCTATTTACCTGACGCTATCAAATAAATATGCAACTTTTCTTCCCGTTTTCGCACATTCTTTCACGTGTGGGACAGCGAGTGAACGGCTCAGTGATAAGAGCGATTGTCTATTTCAGTAACTGGTTGAGGTTCATTTACCGATCTCGTACACGTCAGCTGTGAATGGGTACCTAATGCACGGTAAGGGGAGACAAAAAAGCGTGAGAAGTAGACAGGTTACCCAACCACAGAATGGTTTATTTTTATTATAAATGATAATGTTATGATGTGTACGAGGGAAGGAGGGGGGGGGGGGGGGGGGGGGGGGGTTGGTTTGTAAACGATTACTGTAAAATATTAACAAAACGAGCCACGATATTAAGGTTAATTCCATATTTTGTTGATCAAAATCATCAGCTTTCCAGATTGTCGGTTGATAGGGTCTATAACCTTTCATACACACAAACACACACACACGCACACACACACAAATACTAACACGCACCCTCAGGGATAGGCCCTTCCATTGCATTTTGGTTTGGGTTGACCAGTCAGAACACCCTAACTACATAAGTACATACAGACGCACACACGCATCCAAGCACTGGTTAATACGCGTTGATATCGCCCAAACGACTACGGTCCGGGGTGAAGAGAGGCATACCTCCGCCAGTAGAATACAGATAGGCAAATGTTTTAACCCCCCAAAAATATTATTAAGAAAATTAACCAAGATATTAAGGTTAATTTCCATATTCTGTTAATTAAACAAAATAAAAAAATAAACCAAAAAAAAATGAGGTAAATTGTTTACTCATTGTACATACAAATCAGATCAGCCATTTCCAAGGCAAGTTCAAGCCTGGTTGCCACGACCTCAACGTTATCAACACGCCCCGATATGGCGTGAAAGAACTCAGTCTATGATTTAAATTTAGTGTCTCTCAAAATGAAGAAAGCATATCAAACAAATATATCTAACAGAAGGCACAAACACCTTAAATCTAAGGCAATAAAGCATCTAACAGTTCATCCCCGACGGCAGCGCCTGATGTGTATTTTTTTTTTTTTTTTTTTTTTTTTTTTTTTTTGCGTTCGCCTTATTTCTCTAATCCCCAAGGCGGTGTGCGTTGCACTGTGGTTTTTATTTTGCGCCTGTCGGCCCAATGCATCTGACTTCAGCATGCATTTTATGTAAGGGTCTGCTTCCTCCTGCATTTTCTAAGGGTTTGCTTCCCCGGGGTAACGGCCGGTGCTGTGATGGGGATCGAACCCAGCACCTTCGGATTGTGAGCCGTGCCACTTATCCACTAGGCCACGCCGTCCCCTGCCTGATGTGTATGATCTTGACCTTTGTTTTCATTCCCTTCAAACCGGAAATGCTACCAAAACATGAGCTCACTTTGACAACCGTCTACGCTTATATAGCGTAAGCAGCCGATTCGACCAGTCTGCCATCCATTATGGCTCAAGTGTTTTCAGGCTGCGCAAAATTATGACAATTGACTGGCTAGGAACATCATGTCTCGACAACGGCATTACCCAATTGATTCACAGGATGGTTACGTGCGTGAAGCAGACAATAATCACTGGCACGCTGGGAGCATGATACTAAGAGCAGTTTTCCATCTGCTTGAAATAGACGAGGATATAACCACTGCTACACTGAATGCAGCAAGAGGCGACTGGCGAATCCTTACAGGGACACACGAAGAGGCGAATGTTTGAATCCTGCAAGTTTCAAGTGTCTCATATCCTCAAAGAAAGTCACATGGTAGAGCTGGTCCTATTGTGCACGTACAATAACACTCATCAGTTGAAAAGCAAGAAGAGCAGATGTCAGTCGCTGTCCTGTCAAACATGTTAACAATGTATATCCAATAGTGGCCTGCCTGATAACCAAAAGTGTGTCTGCACACTCTACTGCCATCAAATACAAAAAGACATTTACACCCAAAAGGAGTAAAATGTGGGCGACTCACTGTGCGATCTAACTAATCTTGGGTAGCGACCGACTCCCCTGGGTCTGGCAGAGACGAGAATATATCCACTGTCATACTGACAGCATGCCGTTACATAACTGGCCCGTTTGTCGACAAGGATGGACAATCTTGCGCATGTCCCAGCCCTGTTTTCAGTCGTTAGATGTCCCACAAAGTGACCAGTCTTAATCTTGATGACCCGTTCCTCGACAAGGATGGACAATCTAGCACGTGTCCCAGCCCTGTTTTCAGTCGTTAGATGTCCCACAAAGTGACCAGTCTTAATCTTGATGACCCGTTCCTCGACAAGGATGGGCAATCTAGCACGTGTCCCAGCCCTGTTTTCAGTCGTTAGATGTCCCACAAAGTGACCAGTCTTAATCTTGATGACCCGTTCCTCGACAAGGATGGGCAATCTAGCACGTGTCCCAGCCCTGTTTTTAGTCGTTAGATGTCCCACAAAGTGACCAGTCTTAATCTTGATGACCCGTTCCTCGACAAGGATGGGCAATCTAGTACGTGTCCCAGCCCTGTTTTCAGTCGTTAGATGTCCCACAAAGGGACCAGTCTTAATCTTGATGACCCGTTCCTCGACAAGGATGGGCAATCTAGCACGTGTCCCAGCCCTGTTTTCAGTCGTTAGATGTCCCACAAAGTGACCAGTCTTAATCTTGATGACCCGTTCCTCGACAAGGATGGGCAATCTAGCACGTGTCCCAGCCCTGTTTTCAGTCGTTAGATGTCCCACAAAGTGACCAGTCTTAATCTTGATGACCCGTTCCTCGACAAGGATGGGCAATCTAGCACGTGTCCCAGCCCTGTTTTCAGTCGTTAGATGTCCCACAAAGTGACCAGTCTTAATCTTGATGACCCGTTCCTCGACAAGGATGGGCAATCTAGCACGTGTCCCAGCCCTGTTTTCAGTCGTTAGATGTGTCACAAAGTGACCAGTCTTAATGTTGATCTTGATGACCCGTTCCTTAGCGTAGCTGCGGGTTCCAACTTCGTCGCCAGCGGACCCTGTCTTGGGCTAAGAAGTCGAGAGCGTGGTAAATTCTCCTTTAGAGGCATCTTAGATGTTGCATTGTACAGCAAGGGAGTCTGACCAACGCATTAGAGGTCTTCCCCGCGGTCTCTTCTTATCTCGGAGGTACCAGACTGCTATCGCTGTGCTCCATCGACCATCGTTTCGTCGCAACATGTGACCTATCCATCTATGTGTTGCCTTGTCTGCATGGATTTCTGCATCCATCAACAGAGACAATCTTCTTATGTCCGAATTGCGAGGACTTTGCATGCGTTGGTTCTGAAGAGTGATTTCGACCAAGTGTCTCTCGAGGGAAGGCTCGGTAACTCTCAATTTGTCCTATAGCGATTTTGTTAGTGACCAATAGATGATTGAATTGCCCATGCCCACTGGATCCGTCCCGGCGAGGACTTGCTGGCGCTGTAGTTGTCTGGGCTGATGGATCTAAGGTTGGCATGGGCCATCTCTTTCCTTATCAGAGGACAGGTCATGATCAGGATTGTTGGTTTCACTACCTCTGCCCGGCTGCTGCACCGCTTCCTCTGTATCCGTCAGCCGTTATTTACTTGCTAATTGGCTACCCCTTGAGAATTGCACTAGTATGGATGCTGGAACGCGCTGTTCATGCCGTTACATACGACTAATAAATATTTCAGTCTAGCCATGTCACGGTAGAGATTCCCCTGTCTATGGCAAAGACAGAACGTTGTTAGACACGACTAATAGTTCTGTCTAGACAGTCTAGGATATAAACTCCTCCGTGTCTGACAGAGATGAGGTAAGATCCACTTCCACATTGATAGAATGCCGCTAGACACGACTAATAGTTCTGTCTAGACATTCTAGGATATAAACTCCCCTGTGTCTGACAGAGACCAGGATAGAACCACTGACACACTGGCAGTATGAGGCGACTAACAGTATAATCGTCAGCAGGAGACTTCATAACGTGTAGGAGTATAAACCCCACCGCTCATATAGGCCGACTGTCTGGTAAATGTAGAATAGTCTTCTGGACTGGAAGACTGGACTGGATGACAGGACTGGCAGACTGGACTGGTAGACTGGACTGGTAGACAGGACTGGTAGACTGGACTGTAAGACAGGACTGGTAGACAGGATTGGTAGACAGGACTGGTAGACTGGACTGGTAGACTGGACTGTAAGACAGGACTGGTAGACAGGACTGGTAGACTGGACTGGTAGACTGGACTGGTAGACTGGACTGGTAGACAGGACTGTAAGACTGGACTGGAAGACTGGACTGGATAAATGGAAGACAGGACTGGCAAACTGGACTGTAAGACTGGATTGGACTGGAAGACTGAACTGACAGACTGAACTGGAAGACTGAATTGACAGACTGAACTGGAAGACTGAACTGACAGACTGAACTGGATGACTGAACTGACAGACTGAACTGGAAGACTGGAATGGGAGACTGGATTGGACTGGGTGACTGGACTGGGAGACTTGACTGGAAGACTAAACTGGAAGACTGGATTGGGAGACTTGACTGGAAGACAGGACTGGACGAATGGATTGGGAGACTGGACTGGAAGACTGGAGACAGGACAGGAAGACTGGACTGAAAAACTTGACTGGTAGACTGGAGACATGACTGGAAGACTGGACTGGATGACTGAACTGGAAGACTGGACTGGAACAGAAAAGATACCTCACACACCGTGAATGAGTTTATTAAAAGAGTGACTAACTGCAAGAAAGTGGCATTCCGATGCTGTGTTACTTCCTTGTTCAAGGAAATGGCTGTTTCAGAATGTTCAAGAGCTTGTTTTACAGCTTTTAATGATGAAGAAGACTAGCAAAGAATGGATCCAGATAAGAACAGCCATAAACAGCAACAAATCTACAAACAACTTATAAGAAGAACCCTAAACAGCAACAAATCTACACACAGCTCATAACAGCCATCATCAGCAACAAATCTAAACATATCATAAGAACAGCCATAAACAACAAATCTACAAACAGCCATAAACAGCAACAAATCTACAAACAGCTCCTAAGAACAGCCTTAAACAGTAACAAATCATCTACAAACATCATAAGAACAGCCTTAAACAGCAACAAATCATCTACAAACAGATCATAAGAACAGCCTTAAACAGGAACAAATCATCTACAAACAGATCATAAGAACAGCCTTAAACAGCAACAAATCATCTACAAACAGATCATAAGAACAGCCTTAAACAGCAACAAATCATCTACAAACAGATCATAAGAACAACCATAAAAAGCAACAAATCTACAAACAGCTCATTGAAACAGCAAACAAAGAAACGTAGTTGAAGAGATGGGCCATGGGAAACACAGAGAATGAGGTCTACAGACATATGCAAGCCCCAAATCCAATTGACAGCATCTATCAACTCACATGGAAGGATCAGAGCGACGTTGTCCGGCTGAGAACTGAACACATCCCACTAAACAAACACCTGAACGGAATCCAACAAAAACACTCTTCAGAGTGCCAACTGTGTACAAGCCCATATGAAACTGTTGATCATCATCTCTTTAATTGCTCTACGCTCAAAGATGTTAAAAAGATGCTTCTTCTCTCAATGCCACAAAAATGACACACTTTGTATGGTACTCTTGTTGTTCGTCCATCAGAGTGATACAGAATTCACATACAATGAGACAAAAGCATTCATCAGGGCAACGTACATTTCAAAATGGAAGGAAGACCACCCTGGCCACATAGAAAACGATGCATACCATCAACTCTCCATGCGAGACCAGGTGATAATTCCCTGGCTGCGCACAGGTCACGACAGACTTAGATGCCATCTGTACAACAAGTTCAAAATTGGCACTACAGACCTTTGTGTCTGCGGCACAGCCCCCATGAAGGCAGACCATATTTTGCAGTCCTGTCCACTGTATACCGACAAAAGAAGTAGCATTTGGCAACAGGCAGTGTCCTTCCACGATAAGCTGTATGGAAGCGTACAGAGCCTTGAGTCGACTGCTGCCTTCGTTAGAGTCATTGAAGTTGAGGTCTGAAGATGAACGAGGAAGAAGAAGTTCGTCCATCATAGATGATAAAGACCTTTTGTCGTTTCCTCCAACGAGTCTTTTCAGATGAGTATTCTGTGAGTTGGGTTGTGGATGGGTGCGAAGGTGGCTGACGAGTCGCATATGGAATCTACATAATCGCAGGCAGTGAGGGCATGGAATGTTCGCTTCACGGGACGGCTTTTCTGGCCTATCTCCATTGTTCTGCTTGAGCCTTTTTGGAAGCCTCGCATGATGCTACTACTTTTCGGAGAGCTGTGCGACAGATTAAACGGCAGTGAGTAGCATCTTCCCATGTTTCGTGGTTTTTACTGAAAATCTTTAGACTTAGAAGCGGTTTTTTGTTTTGCCCCCTTGGAGGTGTATGACACTGGGCAATAACCGATAAACACGTGCAGATACCATTATTTGACATTGGGTCAAAGGTCGAGAGCCCGGAAGCTGCTGAGTCTCTAACAACAAAAACTGTGACGACATTTAAGTCGTCGAGCAAAATAACTTGATAACAAATATTCTCAAGTGCCCTCATGCCACAGCTTCCGATTGGATCAATTCTGTCAAATCTAAAGCCGGCATTAAAACAATATCTTCCTTCGGGTTAGAAATCTATTCGTGCGCTTGCACGCACGCGCACGCGTGCACACACATATACAAACACACATACAAACACACACATACACACGTGATTTTAAGCGACATTAAGAAACGCCGTGCGCCTTACTTTGAGACAATCATTTGTGAAGCAGGTCCCTTAATCCTCGGTTAGGTCCTTGTGTTTTTTTAACTGTGGAACTCCCGAAGAAGAAGTATCCAACGTACACTACAATGAGAGAGAGAGAGAGAGAGAGAGAGAGAGAGAGAGAGAGAGAGAGAGAGAGAGACAGACAGAAAACGATTAAGGAAGAGAAAAAGAGAGAGAGAAAGAGAGAGAAAGAGAGCGATTTAGATATACGCAGCCTGTGAAGAACTATTGTTGTTGGTAGTTAATTCCTGTCTCAAGTGCTCTCAGTGCTCGCATGAAGGCCATATATTCTGCTCTGAGGTTTGTGGACGACTTCCCTGCTGGGAATGCCTCTTTTGTTATCTTTCCACATGTGTCTTATATGCCTCCTCCCCCGTTCCGGTCAGCCCCCTCTGCTGAACCATATGTGCACACCTGTATCCACCCCTTTGCATTATATCTCTCATCAATCATTGTAATCCCCGGATATCCCATACTGATTAGTAATAAGCGGTATAGTAAAATCGGGTATTGAACTCTTGAAATATCACGGTATACTTAGGGAATTTGGCGACGCTTACCAAAATGTCGGGGCAAACCAGAGTCGAATCACATGTTATTTTGTAAATGTTTTTTTTTATCGTACTATATATGCATTCCCTTCGCTACTACAAAGTTCACAGGACCCTTTCTTGGCCTGGACGGCAGCCCCATGGCTTCTGCTTCACTCAAATTATGGGGCTCTCAAATTGGCGCGACGCACTGGCCGGCTGAGCCTTTAAGTGACACGGCATATGTTTTGAGTCTAAAGCTCTTTGTTGCGATATATCATCAATCCTGCTAAGACAGACTCTCCCATATTTAGCTAGCACGCTAAAGTAGTACTCAGTGGAAGATCACATCTATTTGTTGGAACAAGAGCGATCGAGGTGTCTAAAAAGCCGAAAGCAAACACTGACATTGTTAACTTCAGGGTAATACATATTTATCTTCGAGTTTCTCTGTCAGCTACAAAAATTACAGGAAACGTTTACACGTTTTTAACACACAAAAAGTATTAAATCCCCGCAGCTAGGTCAAAATGACATGCATTGTTTTAAACTGTTCATATCTGCATGGATATGTGTTCGTGACAATAGCAGAAAAGAGAGGGGGCAGAAGGTGGGTGGATATTAGAGTGAATATACACAAATATGCGTTAGCTGTTTATGAAAAGAGTAATGTAATACTTCTTAACTTAACTGAACGTCTTTATACTGGTTTAGAAGACTCTGCAGAGTACGTATACAACCAGTTTCTCTATTAGATACATGTTTTCTGTAATAATTTATCAAAATGTTCACACATGTTTTATACCATTACTTGTGGACGGTGTGGTATAGTGGTTAAGTGACACGGCTTACAACTCAAAGGTGATGTTCGCTCCCCATCACAGCACCGGCGGTTACCCCGGGGAAACAACGCCACACCGCAATAGGTAATAGAGAAATAAGGCGAACGCAAAAAAAAAACAACAACAAAAAAACAACAAAAAACCCATCACTTAACTTTCCATTCTTCATAACAGTGTTATACATTTACTTATCTTTTCATTCATAACATGTTTATATCATTACTTACATTTGTATGCAAACCTGTTTTATACGACTGCTTACATTTGTATGCAAACCTGTTTTATATCGTTACTCACATGTGTATGCAAACATGCTGTTTACTATTACTAATATATTTAAGCAAATCTGTTCTAAAAATAGTACGTATTTATGTATGCAAATTTATTTTAAACCAATTTTTTCCATAATTATCCACGGAATAATGAGTAGCCCTGCTAATAATATATAACAGACAATTTCAAAATACAACATAAAGAGAAGGCATAACAGAAAGACACAATACTAATGTAGACCCAACTGAGCAGCCATCGCAACATAATAACATATGTAATTTTAAAAGCCCAACTTAATCTCATCTCTAATTACTAAAAAAAAAACAAGAGAAAGTACTATTAACATCACCTCTAATTAACAACAACAAAAAACAAGAGAAAGTACTACAGCTTAACATCACCTCTAATTAACAACAACAAAAACCAGAGAAAGTACTACAGCTTAACATCACCTCTAATTAACAACAACAAAAAACAAGAGAAAGTACTACAGCTTAACATCACCTCTAATTAACAACAACAAAAACCAGAGAAAGTACTACAGCTTAACATCACCTCTAATTAACAACAACAAAAACCAGAGAAAGTACTACAGCTTAACATCACCTCTAATTAACAACAACAAAAAACAAGAGAAAGCACCACAGCGTAATATCATCTGTAATTACCACCACATAAAAAACACAAGAGAAGAGAAAGTGCGACAGCTTTATATCATCTCTTATTACTAAAAAATAACACAATAGAGAGCGCCATAAGTTAATATCTTCTCTAATTACCAAAAAAAAAATAAACATAACAAAACATATTTAATAATTTTTCTTTTAAATAATTGCAGAAAAAAGGATGGCATAATAACATATAAAATGTTGTAAATCATATCACAGGTAATGGAAGGCATGACAACAGAAGAATTTAATAAAGAACCTACAAATGAAGCGAAGGAACAATATATTAAACTTATTTACCTAATATATTTGCTACAGTGAAAGGAAAGGTCATGGAATATACAGATCACATCTGTGAAAGTGACATTTAACAAACGTGGTTCGCCTGTAAGGAAGCATTTTCCATGCCAGGACTCGAAAGTTGTATACAGTTAAGTTTCTAGTACACAAGGTCAATGACGACAGGTGATACATGTAAGGTGACGCCTACAGGTGAAACATGTAGGGTGATGCGCTGGCATTCCACGGCAAAGGTATAAGGTTGAACTTCTAGTTTCGACACACCCAAGTCTACCAAGCTGTAAATGGGTACCTAGTTTACTGTTGGGAAAAGGAAATAACCAGGAAAGGATGGAGATTGGTCGACTCACTTCTACAAAAGCAGTGACTACAATTTCCAGTGTAGGTTTAACGGCCGCTGCCCGGAAAAAATTCAAAATTATGTTAAAATCTAGCCAATCTATTACAGGATCCTCGCCGTGCTACAGAGCTCGTGCATTGTACTGAGATTCTCCAACAACATGGATAATAACAGAGCACATATGGGTTAGACCACGTGCAACGACGTTGATTCTTCAACTAAACTAAACTAACACAACTGTCAACACTTCATCCTCGGCGGCATTGGAACAACGCCTGGCATGGATCAATTCTTGACCTTTCTTGAACAAGAAAGTCCTGGTAAGCAATCGGGTTGAATAATTACAAACAGTATTTCCTTCGTCTGGGGTCGTGACAAGAGACAGCGGAAAGTTGTGCACAGAGTTAGCAGCCACATCACGTAACATCCATGCAACTGAAACCACAATGCAAACAAAAGGATTCAGGATTCCCTAAAAACTAGTTAGGGTAAACCAAATGGAGAGTTTCAGCCTGTACTTCGTCTTCTGGATTGACAGATCAATGACGATGAGTGACATCAGAATGCGTGTACCTTCAAATGCTGCGCTCTTATTTGTGTCAGTATTACCAGCATTATTATTATTATTATTATTATTTATTATTAATATCATATTATTAATATTATTATTATTGTACTTACTTACTTCCCCTCTCATAGGCACTACGTCACACATCATTCATCCAGGACTCATCCACGTGGATTGCCCTGTCACTGGCACTCAGAAGGTCATCCATGCTACAAGTCTCCGGGAGGTTTGGGCAGATCGTCAGATGGTCCTGGTCTTGTGTTACTCCACATTCGCATGTCTCATCATCCCTGTATCCTCATCTGTTCAGGTTTTTCTTGCATCGTGATACACCAGTTCGAAGCCTATTTGGTGACTTCCATGTTGCGTAGGGTAGGAGATGTCCTGACGAAGGTTGCTCCCATATCTCGGTTAAGGGGACTTGTGTCAGCTGTTTTCAACTTTCGATGCGTCGTTTTCCTGGACTAGTTTGTAGGGAATGGGTTGACTGTAAGAAGCTTCCTCTTGACTTTAGTATTGGGCGCTGCACCAGATATCCGTACATAGAGTGTCTTGGGTCATTTACCTGTTTCTCTCTTTCTATCTCTGACGCGACAGTCCTTCGAATCTCTGGTGGCCTTAGTGTACTTAATATCATCATTATTATTGATTTCACTATTTGTTTTATTAATATTATTATTAGTATTAATATTATTCTGATTCTTCACCATCAGTCCTAGAAGGTCGTTGAGCCACCGTTGTTGCAGATTATCGAACCAGTTCCCGCCATACGTCTCGATTTTTCGCCAGGGTATTAGTTTCAGCCATAGACCCGATATAGCAGAAGTAAGGTGTTCGCTTAACATGGGACCTGATATAGCAGAAGTAAGGCGTTCGCTTAACATGGGGACCTGATATAGCAGAAGTAAGGCGTTCGCTTAACATGGGGACCTGATATAGCAGAAGTAAGGCGTTCGCTTAACATGAGACCTGATATAGCAGAAGTAAGGCGTTCGCTTAACATGGGACCCAATATAGCAGAAGTAAGGCTTTCGCTTAACATGGGGACCTGATATAGCAGAAGTAAGGCGTTCGCTTAACATGGGGACCTGATATAGCAGAAGAAAGGCGTTCGCTTAACATGGGGACCTGATATAGCAGAAGTAAGGCGTTCGCTTAACATGGGACCTGATATAGCAGAAGTAAGGCGTTCGCTTAACATGGGGACCTGATATAGCAGAAGTAAGGCGTTCGCTTAACATGAGACCTGATATAGCAGAAGTAAGGCGTTCGCTTAACATGGGGACCTGATATAGCAGAAGTTAGGCGTTCGCTTAACATGGGACCTGATATAGCAGAAGTAAGGCGTTCGCTTAACATGGGGACCTGATATAGCAGAAGTAAGGCGCTCGCTTAACATGGGACCTGATATAGCAGAAGTAAGGTGTTCGCTTAACATGAGACCTGATATAGCAGAAGTAAGGCGTTCGCTTAACATGGGGACCTGATATAGCAGAAGTAAGGTGTTCGCTTAACATGAGACCTGATATAGCAGAAGTAAGGCGTTCGCTTAACATGGGGACCTGATATAGCAGAAGTTAGGCGTTCGCTTAACATGAGACCTGATATAGCAGAAGTAAGGCGTTCGCTTAACATGGGGACCTGATATTGCAGAAGTAAGGCGTTCGCTTAACATGGGGACCTGATATAGCAGAAGTAAGGCGTTCGCTTAACATGGGGACCTGATATAGCAGAAGTAAGGCGCTCGCCTACCAAAAAGCGAACGAAGGCATGAAACAGTGGGTGTTAGAATCTTCTAAGTGTCAAGCAATCTCGGGTCTCAAATGAGGTGAGTTTATATGCCTAAGTCGTATCGTAGGAGGACGATAAATTCGGGACGTCCCATGTACATGTTGTGTCGATAAAATAATCATTGGCCGTTGAAAATCGAAAATAGCATGATCTTAGCCACTGCCATGGCAAAAACATAGGCTGTTTGCATGATTTAGTATACAGCACAATGCACGATCTGCATGGCCTCGGAGGGAGAATTTTATTGAATGGAAAAGAGGCTGAACTTGGTGCAAATGTGGCTGAGACTGTAGACCAAAGACTCCCATGCTCCAGGTTTTGGTGGCTGAGATTGCAGACCAAAGACTCCCATGCTCCAGGTTTTGGTGGCTGAGATTGCAGACCAAAGACTCCCATGCTCCAGGTTTTGATGGCTGAGATTGCAGACCAAAGACTCCCATGCTCCAGGTTTTGGTGGCTGAGATTGCAGACCAAAGACTCCCATGCTCCAGGTTTTGGTGGCTGAGATTGCAGACCAAAGACTCCCATGCTCTAGGTTTTGGTGCACTGATAAAACGACAATAATAATGATAAGAATATATACCTCGCTCACTCGTATCATAGAGACCCTACATCCAGATTCTCCATTGGTCCGAGTATAATGAGTCTGTACTATGGGTTCAGCCAATGGTTTTTACGCAAGAAAAGTTGCCAGCTCAATGACAGGCCTCCCTGGTCCAGTGACTCACATAATGGAAACCATAAGAATTTCCCCAAGGAGACAGGAGGTAAACGCACTGAAGGTGATATCCTTCGTCCGGCTGTGAGCAAATCTCCAATTCCGTATTGCCTCTATAAACCACTCCCACCACCACCATACTCTCAAATTTCCGACATTTGGACAGTTTTTAACTGTCACCGTCTCTGGCACCAGTTTTAACACCTACCTCTCGTGTTTGCCACTGCGGTAAGCCACCATTTTGCCACTTCGGTAAACCACCATTTTGCTACTGCAGTAAGCCACCATTTTTACATTATCGTTATCAAAAAAGCTGCCATGTTATTGGTAGATCCAAATCCTTCTGCCATTATTTCAAAAAAATTCGCGTCACTACTTGCATGAGGTGGTTGGTTTACTTTAATAGAGACTAATTACTCCCGCCGTTTAGTCTCGCTTGGTTGAATGTCTTCACTTTGATATCAGGAGCATAAGACATACATAACATAGCACCCAGCACTGGGTGACAGTCGTCGTAACGCTTTGTTTTAATTAGACAGCCGGATTACCATGGCCAGTTCTGAGTTGGCTGTTGAATGTCAACCGACGCGGACGACACCAGAAAAGGCGTCGCCGAATAGCTGGGGCGGTCCTCTAGAAGTTTGAACCAACGTTTCGAGCTAGGCCGGCACGCTGACTTGTAACGGCGGCATCATCCAATCCCAGCCCCGCTTCGAAGCCCATTAATTAGATAATGAGACATTTGGCTACCTTAAGTGCGTGAGAATTATTCCCGCCGTTTACCCGCGCTTCGTTGAATTGCCTCACTTTGACATTCGAAGCAATGAGTAGAAATCACACTGCGTCAACGCAGAGTGCCGGCCACCGGAAAGCAGTTAGAATACTCCCTACAAATTGTCAATTGCAATATCCACACATGAGTTAGACTTCCAGCCACATGAAATACAGTGATCTGTTTTGTAAAAGTGTAATTCCATCGCAAATGCAATTTTACAGAAATGTTTACGCTTGAGCGGGCCGACACGAGCAGATAGTAGCGGCAGCTACAACGATATTACAAGACATTGCATGAGATGATCTTAAATTACATGAAGGATCTAATGGCATGCCATTCGATTTTTACTTCCCCCCAGTGACTGGACAAATTTGCAAAATTCAGCTCGTGAGACAAATACTGTCCATTTCAAGCAGCTACACAAATGTATGCACCAGTTAACTAAAATCCATTCACATGACGGCGAGGTTGGTGATGCAGATTGCACAAAATGAAACAAGAACAACACGTTAGTGTACGCTGCAGTCTGAATTCATTGCTACCAGAATGGAAACCGACATTAATGTTATAGCAGTTCCAAGCTCTCATTCTCGATATTTTGCAGTAATTAAAACTTTACGACATCCCAGAAAGAGTAACATCAAACAATTCTTTAAAGTTTATAAATTGTAAAATTATGGTCATTATAAAATTTCCTTAAATTGTTTATACAGTTCTGTCTCATTAATTATCAAGATGTTCATTAGTGGTTGACTGTTTTAATAAATTTTTTCAAAAACATAAATGTGCCAGTTTAGGGGTGTCCTAAATTTTAGATCATTGACCTCAATATCCTCTAATCACGTATGCTGGTTATAAGTTCCGCTGTTGATTGTCTTCCATGCCGTGCCTTCAAACTGTCCAATATTTTCTCTTTGCCCCCCTCTGTTCTTCGTGCCAGAGATTTTGTCCGTTGTCATTGTGTGTTTGAACCAATCTCTTCTCATGACATGCCCGAAAAGGATGAATGTCGTACTGATGTCTGCCATACGCTGTCTTTGTGTCTGTGCCTCTTCAAGAACCACTTCATTCTTCTTCTTCTTCTTCGTACGCTGTCAGACGTCAACTTTAATTTGTTCGAAGAAAGCAGCTGTCATCCTGAGGCTGTCGACACTGCCATGCAGCTTGTCTAGGAACCACTTCATTCAATGTCTTTGCAGTTCCTGGAACTTCAACATGTTCTTCTCTAAAACCCCATTTCCGCTGACTGCAATAATCCCTGTACGTGCCTGCTGACTGTCCACGACTTGCTGCAGTATGCCAGTACGGGTTCCCCATAGCATCCAAGAGCTCTCTTCCTTGAATCCAGTAATATGCCTTCGATGCTCTAGCGTCCCCTCACACTTTGGAAGACTGATTGTGCCTTAGCTATTCTGTTCTTAATTCCATAAGTCTATCTTCCATCAAAACTGATGTGGGCATCCAAGTATTGAAACGAGTGTGCTTGTCTCAGCATCGTCTGGTTCACTTTTAAACAACATTTTCGAGATGTGTGTTTCTTAGAAACCACCATGACTTCGGATTTCTTTTTATTTATGCCCATGACTTTATTTTCGTTTTGAAAAACTACCATGTTTACCAGTTCTTGGAAATGTGCTGTATTGTGCACTAATAACACAATGTCATGGGCGTAACGTTATGTTGTTCATGTTCTAGCCCCCAATTAATATTCTATAAGAAAAATAATTTTTAATTATGTTAATATTATATTGATAATTTATTTTGTACATTGCGTTTATGTTAGTTTTAAAAAAATGTTGTTTAAGTATCTCATTTACTGCAGGAGGCTGCGCGGTATAGGGCTGAAACTCGCTCGGTTTTCAGAATCCCAACGTACAAAGTTCGATTTCCACGGTGTTTTTTTTCTCGGGTGTTTACTCCTCAACGTACGGAATCTAGTGGCAACCTACCGTACTGCACACTAGCCAAGAAAACTACAATAGGCGCCGGTTGTAAGAAGCCATGTTCTGCAAAGAACACGCTGCTTACATTTACTACAAGGTGTTAAGTTAAAACTCCTTCAGATATACGTAACAGTAACACTGAGTTGAGATGTATATGTTACTAAGTTATGTGTAATACTTAGTAACTTGTGTTTCATCTAACCAAATTAAGTTATACAATTGACGTATATAACATTTAAAGGTATGTGTTTAATTATTGTCACAAGGGGTGGACGTTCACAGAGTGGGAGGTGAGAGTGGGCGTTCACACGGAGAGAGGTGGGGTGGACGTTCACAGGGTGGAAGGTGGGAGTGGACGTTCACAGGGAAGGAGGTGGGAGGTGTCATTCTTCTTCTTCTTCTTCGTACGCAGTCAGACATTAACCATTATTTTTTCGAAAAAAGCGGCGGTCATCCTGAGGCTGTCGCCACTGCCATAGAGCTTGTCTTGCAGTTCCACTGGTGATGGCCACATCTGCTCTCTCTGATCCTCGTATGTCGGGCAGTTCTGCAGCAGATGTTCAGCGGTCATTTTACCGGTACCGCACGGGCATTCGTCGGTACCACCTATTTTCAATTTGTTGAATAGGTGGTACCTCAGTCTATTGTGGCCAGTGCGAAGTCTGAAGACAACGACCTGCTCTCTTCGGTTCAACTGGTTACAGGCATCGTTTTTGATGTAACCAGTATGTTCGGTTTCCCATTTGGTCATGTATCTGGCTTTGATAAGCCGTTTTGACTCTTCGTACGTCATACTAGTATCTGTTTGTGGTAGTCTTGCACCTTCTTTTGCCAGTCTGTCTGCCTCCTCGTTGCCTTGGATGTTGCAGTGTGATGGGACCCACTGTACCACTACCCTTTTTGGTGCGGACTGCTGGCACAGTTTGCAGAGTGCTGCTCTTAGGTCATTAAGCTCAGTGTTTTTCTGGCTTTTTAGCGCTATGACTACGGCGAGAGCATCTGTAAGCAGGACTATATGGCTTTCATTTTCTTTATGTGTCACCATTTCTTCCACTGCCGCCCTCAGTGCCTCTGCCTCCGCTCTGAAATTGCTTGTGTACTTACCAGTAGTGAATGACAGTGTTATTTGTCTGCCATTTGGTAGGTTCAGGAATGCTCCTGCCCCTCCGTTCTGTGTAGTGTTTGTTACAGAACCGTCGGTGTATGCATGGGTCCAGTCCATGCTTGGGTAGCTTTTCGATATAAAGCTTAGGGTAGTATCTCTCCTTTCTTTTTCAGTCTGACAATTTTTGTTTCCAATACCTGGTATATTTTCTACCACCTCTGGAAATATATCCTGCCTCCAGGTAGGTTTTCGTACAGTAGTGATGGGTTTTGGTGTTGTTAGTGCGTTTATGGGATCTTCGTGCATCTTTGCTTTGGCTATTTCTGCAAAGTTTCTCCGCTTTAGTTTCCCATTTCCCAAATTGTTTAGTCTCTGGTGCATTGGATGGTCAGTCAGTCTTCGGAGTTTCTCTGACTGCAGCTGGGCTCTGCAGTCTCTTCTATCGGTCATGGATTGCAGTTTTGTAATCTTTTCAAGTTCTACAATTGGCGTTGAATTTATGGGAGGTGTCATTCAAAAGTGGACAGATGTGGACATGGAGGAGAGGAGTGTGTTTAAATTCCAGAATATTGTTTACGCCTTTTATTACGTTTCGTTAAGTTGTCATCGTTGCAATCATGATCTGTTAGCTGTTTTCGTGTGTGTTATTCTTTGTCCCTAATGAATGCATTTTGGTTGTAACGAAGGTGTAGTTCTTGTCATTTTTTGAACGCGGTATCTTGGCTTGGCTTTGTTCGTTCTCAATCTCCCGCTACCAAACCCTAAAAGGGCTTAAGTAGCAGAATGTAGTCCAGAGAACCGAATGCTTTGTGTCGTAGTTTACAGCTTGTCTGCGATATTTGCACCTTTCGGTCCAACACATCCGACTTCAGCAATCATTTTTTGAGTACCGGATTAGCATTCCCTTTTCTGAGCCACAATTGTCCATATTTTCACGCTATGCAGTGGTTAGGGTAAAAGATCCCGTCACGCCGTGCGGGGCATAGGAAATATGGTATTAGGCCCATAGTGTATGGTGTGGTGAGCATCACGTCGACCGCCTTTACATCCCAGATTTTCTGGTACCAAATTTATGTGGCTGGGTCGACCACAGGGGCCGGTTTGGGATCAGAAAAAATGACGGTGCAGTGCACAATGTCCTGTCACTCAGTGCAGGTGCCCATGCGCATGCCTCGTTGGCTACAGAAAGCATGAGCACGGTCATTGACTTCTTGAACCACCTTTCAACAACGCCCCGAATCCACTCGCAACTTTCCCTGGCAACAATCAGCACCCACTAAAATGATGCTGAACACATGCAAGCGGCTACAGAAGGCAATCTGTGTCAATGTCCACGAAATATTGATCGCAAAACACGCCTATCCCAAAGCTCAACAAACATAAGAAAACTGCAGACATGCAACTGGGGCGATATTCACGAGCGTACCTGGGACAGTTCAATCAATGAAAGCATTTCTCACGAAAGATCGATGGCATTTAACATGCAATCCTAGTTATCGCAAAAATGATATTGATAAATACAGAAGCGACAGGGACAAGTTACGGAGACCTCACGTGAGCACGCTATAAAGATCAAATATAGACAGAATGTAAAAACACTGACCATAGAACGATACAGAGATCTAATAGAGACAGAATGTAAAAACACTGACCTTAGCACGCTATACAGATCTAATATAGACAGAATGTAAAAACACTGACCTTAGCACGCTACGGAGATCTAATATACACAAAATGTAAAAACACTGACCTTAGCACGCTACAGAGATCTAATATGGACAGAATGTAAAAACACTAACCTTAGCCCGCCACAGAAATCGAATATGGACAGAATGTAAAAACACTGACCTTAGCACGCTACGGAGATCTAATATACACAAATTGTAAAAACACTGACCTTAGCACGCTACAGAGATCTAATATGGACAGAATGTAAAAACACTAACCTTAGCACGCCACAGAAATCGAATATGGACAGAATGTAAAAACACTGACCCTAGCACGCTACAGAGATGTAATAGAGACAGAATGTAAAAACACTGACCCTAAAACACTGCAGGGGTCTAATATGGACAGAATGTAAGAACACTAACCCTAGAACGCTACAAAGATCTAATATACACATAATGTAAAAACACTGACCCTAGAATACTATAGAGATGTAATATAGACATAATGTAAAAACACTGACCTTAGCACGCTACAGAGATCGAATATATGGACAAACAATATAGAAGCAATATATACATGACACATGGAACTAAAGTGAATAGGCTGTGTTCTAATATAGACAGCCTACATAGAACTAATATGAACAGACAACAGAGAGCTAAACAGGATACAGATAAGTGACATAGACAGACTTCAGACAACTTATATGAACGGACTACACGTGCCTACTATAGACATGATACAGAGAACTACTAGGTTCAGGCAACTAAGAACTAATATAGACAGTGCAAAGATTACTAACGCAAACAGGATACATATGAAAATATAGACATGATGCATATTATTCAATAGATAGGATGCTTATTATAATATAGACAGGATGCATACTATAATATGGACAGTATGCATTTTATAATATAAACAAAATACAGATAGCTAATATAGACATGATACAGATGACTAATGTAGACAGGATACAGATGATTAATGTAAACAGGATACACGTGATTCAAATAATACTATAAACACATGATAATATAGGCATGACGCATATGATAATATATGCAAAATAGAGATGATAGTATAGAAAGGAAACAGGTAATAATATAGACATGATAAAGATAACAATAAGCCTCATTAGCCACCCTAGCAAGGTCATGCTTAGATTAATCCTCGACCGATTGAAACCCCAAGCAGAGAACATCGTTGCCGAGGATCAAGCAGGGTTCAGACAGGGAAGAAGCACTACAGAACATATATTTAATTTAAGGCTGCTAAGCGAGAAATATCTAGAACAGCGGCAAACACTGTATCACGTGTTTGTTGATTTTAAGAAGGCGTTTGATAGGTATGGCAGAAAGCACTATCGGCAACCATGAGGATATATAAAATCAAAACCGAAATATGATAACGGTCGTTGAGCACCTGTATGACAAGGCGTCCAGCGCAGTTCTTGTGAATGGGAGGCGAGGGGACTGGTTTTGCACATCAGTTGGTGTGAGACGGGGGTGTACACTCTCTCCAACTCTTTTCAATATATTTCTTGAAGGAATTATGAGTGAGGCACTTGGAGGTCACGTTGGTACTGTCAAGATAGGGGGCCGAACGATTACCAACCTTCGTTTTGCAGATGACATCGACGGGTTGGCGGGTTCAGAAGCAGAACTCCAGGAATGGGCCAGAAGACTCGATGAAACAGCTCTTGACTATGGTATGGAGATAAACACTGGAAAGACAAAATTAATGACCAACAACGCCCAAGGTCTTCAACAGCATGATAAAAGCTAACGGTCAGGAACTCGAAGTGGTTGACCGTTTCAAATATCTTGGGTTGATTGTCAGTGATGAAGGATCAAAATGTGAAGTATTGGCCAGAATTGCACAGACAATAGCGGCGCTTGCACGGCTTAACAAAATCTGGTAAGATAAACGGTTAGCACTATGCACAAAAATCAGATTAATGCGTACACTGGTCCTGTCAATATTCCTCTATGCTTGTGAGAAATGGACAGTTACAGATGACCTTCAACGAAGGATACAGGCCTTGGAGATGAGATGTTTCCGAAGACTTTTAAACGTCACGTACAAAGATCGAGTTACAAACGAGGAAATACGAGATATAATTACAACAGCAATAGGCCCTTTTGAAGACCTCTTGGCAACAGTCAAAAGAAGGAAACTCGCTTGGTACGGTCACATATCGAGATCAAAGGGTCTTGCAAATACAATCCTCCACGGAAAGATGCATGGCAAACAACGAAGAGGCCGTCCCAAAAAGAGATGGGAGGACAACATAAAAGAGTGGACAAACTCCGACCAGAATAGTCACAGGCAGCGGCATCTGACAGAGAAGGGTGGCGTGGTGTTGTGAGGATGTCTTCATGTATGCCCCAACGACCTTACCGGTTTCGGGATGACATGACCTGACCTGAAAGATAACGAATAAAGACAGGCTACATAGAACTAATGTGAACAAGCTACAGAGAACTGATGTGGACAGGCTGCAGCGAACTGATGTGGACAGGCTACAGAGAACTGATGTGGACAGGCTACAGAGAACTGATGTGGACAAGCTACAGAGAACTGACGTGGACAAGCTACAGAGAACTAATGTGAACAAACTACAGAGAACTGATGTGGACAGGCTACAGAGAACTAATATGAACAGGCTACAGAAAACTAATGTAGACAGACTACAGAGACCTAACGTGAACGGGCTACAGAGAAATGTGGACACGCTACAGAGAACTAATGTGGACATGCTACTCTATGTGACTACCTGCCTACTTTCTGTGGATACCTACCTACTTTATGTTACTACCAGCCCACTTTATGTGACTACCTGCATACTTTATATGGCTACCTACCTACTGTATGTAGCTACCTGCCTACCTTATGTGACTACATGCCTACTTTATATAGCTACCCGCCTACATTATGTGGCTATCTGGCTACTTTATATGACAACCAGCAGTTATGTGGTTACCTGCCAACTTTATATGGCTACCAGCGTACTTTATATAGCTACCAGCATACTTTATATGGCTACCAGCAGTTATGTGACTACATGCCTACTTTATATGGCTACCTGCATACCTTATGTGGCTGGCTATGTACCTACTTTATATGACTACCAGCAGTTATGTGTTACCTGCCTACTTTATTTGGCTACCAGCATACTTAATATGGCTACCGGCATACTTTATATATCTGCATGCCTACTTTATATGGCTACCAAAAGTTATGTGACTACCTGCCTACTTTATGTGGCTACCACCAGTTATGTGACTACCTGCCTACCTTACGATCCTAACTATGTCATACAACTGTGAAGCATCCATGATCTTTACTTCCATTCCAAGTCAAACTATCGAGTCGGCCTGATCGTTAACGAGTGTCTGGCTCCGGCCATCCCGTAGAACACAAAGCGTTTAGCAGACAGCGAGCGTATTGACAGAGCTCAGATCGAATTCCCTAACACTGGCTGATAATCCAATCTATTTCGTGCGTGAGCTTTTGGCGTCTAAGGTTGGTGATGACATTTGGATTGAAGGGGGAGAGGGTGGGATGGGAGGTTGAGCTGGAGGGGACATGGAGAGGGTACCCGATCACTTACTTCCATTTCAATTTCCCATACAGCATGAAATACTGTGCGGCAAAGGTTGCGCTCTCCAGGCATTGGAGTTTTAGGTCGTCCAAACGGGCCGTGGTTTCAATACTCCGTCTCGGCTCGCTTGCTCCTATAATGAACAAAATGTTCCGACCTACTTTGTAATAGGTCTCAACTTGTGGGGTTGGATGAACATTTTCCCGCTCCTCGCTGTAATTGTCTCACTCAACAGTACGTTAGGTACATTTTTACCGCGGGGTAGACTAAAGCGTGCCGAGACCGAAATTGAACCCGATCAAATTGCCGTTAAGACAAATGTTCTAACTGCCCTGTCGGCAAGAGAAGGTGACTTGAGCTGGCTGTGTATGTGCCTTGCAACCTTCTCATTTATGATAATGCACCCACAGAGTTTTGACAAACATAACAACCGCAGTGGTGATCGTGATGCAATTAAAAATCAACCCTGGACATCTTAATATTATAGGATTGGTTCTCTATAGTCCTGATAAAACGACAAAATCAAAGATGGACATCTTAACATCATAGGATTGGTTTTCTATAGTCATGATAAAACGACAAAATCATAGATGGACATCTTAACATCATAGGATTGGTTTTCTATAGTCATGATAAAACTACAAAATCATAGATGGACATCTTAACATCATAGGATTGGTTTTCTATAGTCATGATAAAACGACAAAATCATAGATGGACATCTTAACATCATAGGATTGGTTTTCTATAGTCATGATAAAACGACAAAATCATAGATGGACATCTTTTCATCATAGGATTGGTTTTCTATAGTCATGATAAGACGACAAAATCATAGATGGACATCTTAACATCATAGGATTGGTTTTCTATAGTCATGATAAAACGACAAAATCATAAATGGACATCTTAACATAATAGCAATGAGTCTCTGTAGTCCTGATAAAACGACATCTTAAAAGTAGACATGCAGCCTGTTAGGTACCATTTATACTGCTCTTTACAAACCACCTAACCATGGCTGGTGTTATGCCATGTCATACAGTAAGTTGCCTCTTTCGACATTCTCTATGTGGGGCAGTGGTGCTATTATTGTCCTTGTCCCACACAAAGACCTCGGCGGACCCCTCGACAACCCATGAATGTTTAACCAGGTCTAACGACTTTGGCAAGCAATAAACACAACCCCTTTGTTCTCTCGTCTTCATATTGTTACTATTATGTTTCTGATTTCCCAGACGATGCGTTGATTTTTTATAATTTTACTTCCTGTTTTATATATGGGAAATTGTATCTGCAATTTCCATTTAAACTCTATGACTTCTCTTCGCTCTCAATGATGTTGGTTGCCATGACGACATCAAGAGTTGGGGAGTCTTACACTCTAGTCTGAAGCCGGTAGTGTTTAGTTTAGTTTTCGTTTAGTTTAGTCGAAGAAACAATGTCACTGCGCACGGTTTAACCCATACATGCTTTGTTATTCTCCATATTGGAGAATCTCATCACAATGCACGAGCTTCGTAGCACGAGCGAGGATTCTGTAATGGATTGGTTAGATCGTTTTACATTATTTTGAATTCTGCCCGGGCAGCGGCTGTTAAGTCTACTCTTTTCGATGTTAAACTGCCGGCATTCTTTGTTGCTTCCAACTTTATTTGCTACAATATCAAACTATTTCTTTTCATTTCAGTCCAATATCAGATCATGCCGTCGTGGATAAGGTGTTAAAAGACTCAATTGAACTACGCCACTGCTTGCGTAAAGGGAGTGTCAGTTCCTTTCCTTGATGGCGTGAGGTGGGGAGTGTCAGTTCCCTTTCTTGCTAGCGTGAGGTGGGGAGTGTCCGTTCCTTTCCTTGCTGGCGTGAGATGAGGAGTGTCAGTTCCCTTCCTTGCCAGCGTGAGACGGGGAGTGTCAGTTCCCTTCCTTGCCAGCGTGAGACGGGGAGTGTCAGTTCCCTTCCTTGCCAGCGTGAGACGGGGAGTGTCAGTTCCCTTTCTTGCTGGCGTGAGACGGGGAGTGTCAGTTCCCTTTCTTGCTAGCGTGAGACGGGGAGTGTCAGTTCCCTTTCTTGCTGGCCGGAGGTGGGTAGTGTCAGTTCCCTTCCTTGCTGGCGTGCGGTGGGGAGTGTCAGTTCCCTTCCTTGCTGTCTATCTTTCCCTAGCAGTAGGTCAGATACCCACTTATAAATGACCCATATACAGCTGGGTCGACTGAAGCGTGCCGTAAAGGGAAGTTGAACCCCGTACCTTTATATTAAAAAGCAAGTTTTCTTGTAGTAGGATATCCTTTGTAGAACGTCGCCTTTTTGAACCGCCAATCTATGTGCCTGTTATACGTTTCTTGGCATATGTGCATCACGGTAACCTGTCATTATGTTCTGTATGTAGACAAACAGTCCTACCTAAGAAAAACTCCCTCGAAAACCGTGTCAAAGTAACGTGATACGTACCCGGTGATTTCGGATTGTGAAAATGACTTTACTTCTTTATACTGATTTAGAAGACAAGTAAAGGTTTGTACTATAGCAATAATTGCCGTCGGGGTAAAGATAAATCTTCATGTGCAAAGCCATAACCTATGTGAGGTGAGGTGACAAGTTCCCTTCCTTGCTGATTTTAACCTTCACCAACTTATACGTCAGGTACCCTTTTAAAGCTGCATCGACAGGAGGAGCAATCGTATCAGGCACGAACCACGCCCGGATTTTGTGTCCGTACGTGAACTCGAATGATGGCACTCTGTAATCCAAGTGTAGTAAGCCAGCTCAATGTCGACTAGGCTACACGCTTGACAGAAGACAAGTATTCAACCAGTTTCTCTACACCCCTTGATCTTAACATAAGTGGATGCATCCATCTATTCTTGAATGCTTTAACTGACCTTGCTACCATGCTTTTCCGCTAGAGGTTCATTTGTTTAGTTACCTATTTTCTGTTTGGTTACCTATTTTCTGTTTTGTTACCTATTTCCTGTTTGGTTACCTATTTTCTGTTTGGTTACCTATTATCTATTTTGTTACCTATTATTTGTTGGTGACCTATTATTTGTTTATTTACACATTTTTTGTTTGGTTACCTATTATCTATTTGGTTACCTATTATCTATTTGGTTACCTATTATCTATTTGGTTACCTATTATCTATTGGTTACCTATTATCTATTGGTTACCTATTATCTATTTGGTTACCTATTATATATTTGGTTACCTCTTATATTTCAATATGTGGAAGATTGTACGGAACAGAACAGTAATGATTTCAGAGGAAATTAACTGGCTATTCAAGGTCTAGTTGGAGAGGCCAACCCTTGAATACGTCATCCACGTATCAGTGTTTCAGTACATGAATCGTTCCTAGAGCACCCTCGCTAGTTGAATGTATTGTTATGCTGTTGGTTTTAGGAACGGGTTGGGTTAGTGGTGAAGTCACACGGCTCATAAACCGAAAGTGCTGGGTTCGATTCCTATCACAGCACCAGCCGTTAACCCGGGGAAGCAAACCATTAGAAAATGCAGGAGGAAGCAGACCCTTACGTAAAATGCATGCCGAAGTAGGATGCACTGGGCCGACAGGTGCACAATTAAAAACTGTAGTGCAACGCACACCGCCTTGAGGAATAGAGAAATAAAGTGAACGCATAGGTTTATTATTTAGCACACACAACAGAGACATTCAAGCATTGTCACACATCAAGACTATCATCCATCATGACGACTACTCCAAACACCGCTGGCCTGGGCATGTACTCAGAAGGAAAGACGAACGCTGGAGCGCAACAGCCACTCTGTGGTAACCGCGCGGTAAAGACAGAAAAGAGCCACCTGGCAGACGCCCCCCCCTCCTCCCCCCCCCCCCCCCCCACAAATAGATGGCAAGAGTCGCTCGAGCTGCACAACACTTGCGATCCTGAAACAAACAAGTTAGCCATCCACTGGACAACCCGTGCCGAGACACAAGTTAGCCATCCACTGGACAACCCGTGCCGAGACACAAGTTAGCCATCCACTGGACAACCCGTGCCGAGACACAAGTTAGCCATCCACTGGACAACCCGTGCCGAGACACAAGTTAGCCATCCGCTGGACAACCCGCGCCGAGACACAAGTTAGCCATCCACTGGACAACCCGTGCCCGAGACACAAGTTAGCCATCCACTGGACAACCCGTGCCCGAGACAGAAGTTAGCCATCCACAGGACAACCCGTGCCCGAGACACAAGTTAGCCCTCCACAGGACAACCCGTGCCGAGACAGAAGTTAGCCATCCACAGGACAACCCGTGCCGAGACACAAGTTAGCCATCCACTGGACAACCCGTGCCGAGACAGAAGTTAGCCATCCACTGGACAACCCGTGCCCGAGACAGAATCGACTGGAAACCGAGATGAGACCAGCACAAAACAAAAAAACAAAAAAAACACAGCACTGCTCGATCCCAGCCCGCTAAGCAGAAAAAAATCACCCGGCTACTACAAACTCGCACAAGAGTTGGGACCTGCAAAAGCCCTAACGCCCTTACAGATGTACAGCTCAACTTAGAATGTTGGTAAAAACTACTGTAATCAAATTTTAAGTCTAAAATAGTTCAAGTTAAATAAAACAACTGCAAAGAAATATACATGCTATCATGCACGTAATCAATACAGCAAAGATGCCCGGATACATCTGTTCGGCATGAGGAATGTTGATAAAAACAACTAAATTTATCAAGCACAGGATATAGTAAAATCGTAGAAGAGAGCAGTCAACTGACAACAGTAACAGCATAAGGCGGTTCACTCGGTGGTCTCGAGATAAGGTGTCCGCCTAGGGTGCCAGAGATCGCGGGTTCCAATCAAGGTAGAGACGGGGATTTTTTTTCACGTGAAATTTCTAGTAGAAACCCCCCTGATCTCCGGGCAGTGAGACCGGACTCCCGTGATCAGTGTCGAGTACGTTGGAAGTTAGATACAGAAAAGAGCAGGCTCATCGGCCGCTGCCCGGAAAAAGTTATAATTAAAAATCTACCAAAGTTATCTGTCTGTACCTTTCCCCAGGTAGTTCGTTAAGGGCGGCTATAGATGGCGTCTAACTGGCTGCGGGTCTACTAGCTCGTGTGAGTCTATTAAGATGGGCTCGCACATCGGGTAAACCACTCTCCAAGAAACGTTGTATACAGACTATGTAGAGTCTTCTAAACCGTTATAAAGACAAGTTTAGTTGTCGCCCAAATAGCATAAAGTGTAAAGAGCCGAGAGTTGTCCAAAATAAGATGAAAAGTAAAAAAACTGCAGTCCAATAGCAGAGACTGCCGTCGGAGATAATGTTAGAGAGAACAATGTACGAGATTTTATCTTTTTTTTTGTCAGGTGGAGTACTCCTTGTCTTCCTGGTTACCTTATATGCCCTAAGGCAGGTTTCTGTTTGCGGGTGGATATACTTGATGTGTCGAGACCGAGTGGTCCACCGTGGTCTTCGTGTATGACAAACACAAGAATAGTCCCACTGCCACACAGAGAGTATGTCGTAAGAGGCGACTAACTGTGTGGAATGGCATACCACCGACAAAGGTTAGGTGGTTTGTTCAGAGAAGTATAGATAGCGCCATAAATGAATGGCACTACGCTTAAACATGTGTCGTATTTCACTGTTTAGTCCTACGGTTTAACTTCACGATTTTAGCGTGTGAGAAATTTAGACACGGCTATAGTGGACTGAACACAGTCGGGGATAGATGCCAGTCTCACTCACACGCTGAGTGATATCCCTACAACCTCTTGGGGTTATGGAAAAGTCACGACACACAACGTTAGATGTAATCCCCCCCCCCCTCCACCCCTGCCTTGCAGGATCCCTTTTAATGTGAAAGGCTTCGAGAGTAAATCCTGAGGAAAAATCTGCATCCTATGCTTTCTCCAGTAGTCTAGATAAATATCTTGCCACTGGCCAAAGGCAGCTCAGGACCAGAGAGTGAGGTTGAATAAAGGCGCAGTTACTTCGTTACTTTAACCTTTAGCACTCCAATATATTTTTGAAAAAAATTTGACCTAATTAATTTTCTTAATTAGTCGCTGTGGTAGTCGTCTTTCAAAATTTGTAACTTTTATGTTTGTTTGTCAATAAATATGATTTTCTGGCGTGTAGATACACAATAGCATAACGAACATGTGGGTGTTATTGTTTTTGTTGTATGTTTGTTAGTTTTTGAGATTTAAAAAGATGAAGTTGAAAATTTATGAAAATCTCGGGAAAAATTTGGACTCGACCACTAGGCCTAGTCGCTTCGATAGAAAACCATGGAAACCACAACAACATATCGATACTGTGTTTACAATATCGCCACAACTGTTAGCTTCAATTCAAACGTAGTTCTTTTATTTAAACAAACAAAATAAACAGATCTACGCGATAAAAATCTTTCTCAACAACCTGCTTCCCCTTTCGCAAAAATTCGGCTTGCTCCAAACGGCGTATACAAAATTAAAACTGTTCAAAAGCCATTTGTAATCGAACACACGATAAACCGGCCAAATATCGTGTATATATGGAGGGCGTAGTCAGCAGTAAAAAATGGCTGTCAAGAGTGACTCCGTTCAAAAAACCAAAAAAAATTTCCGCACACCGTTTTTGCAGGCCGAGCTGGTTAGAAGGGATCGGACAAGGGCGTGCTAAATCACCAAGCAAGTCGCCTATTTCAACTGACACAGCAAGAAAAAAGACTGTCCACACGGCTGAACACTGAACAAAGAGAGTGTCCACACAGCTGAACAGAGAGACTGTCCACACGGCTGAACAGAGAGACTGTCCACACGGCTGAACAAAGAGGCTGTCCAAACGGCAGAACAAAGAGACTGTCCACATGGCTGAACAAAGAGACTGTCCACATGGCTGAACAAAGAGACCGTCCAAACGGCTGAACAAAGAATTTGTCCACACGGCTGAACAAAGAGACTGTCCAAACAGCTGAACAAAGAGACTGTTCACATGGCTGAACAAAGAGACTGTCCACATGGCTGAACAAAGATACTGACCAAACGGCTGAACAAAGAATTTGTCCACACGGCTGAACCAAGAGACTGTCCACACGGCTGAACAGAGAGTGTCCACACGGCTAAACAAAGAGAGTGTCCACACGGCTGAACAGAGATACTGTCCACACGGATCAACAAAAAGAGTGTCCACACGGCTGAACAAAGAGACTGTCCAAACGGGGTTTACCACCTATCCAAGAAACCAGTTGTATGTCTTATAAACCAGTATAATAATGACGTTATTAAGTTAACTAAGTTATGATTGAACATGCCCACTTTGTCACTAAGAAAAATAAAAAAGACAAACAATTGACTTTACTGCACCTGAGAGCCGTCATGTATGCTCGGTTTCTTTAATTTCCCCCTGACTTCGTCCGGTACCAATTTTACAGCAGAAGAAGCGTTCATACCATGAAAATCGCGCGACATGCCCGGTTTGTCCAACCGAACGAAACGTGATTTGAATCGTGTATTTTGGGTTTGTACACCAAGCTCAGTGCAGTGGTTAGCGCCCTGGCTTCGCATCTGAGTGGTCCTGAGTTCATTCCCCAGTTGAGGCGGTAGTGTTTTTTCAGACCGTAATGGCTCCCGGGTCGACCCAACCTTAAATGGGTACCGGCTCAGTAAAAGCGGCGAGGGAGAGAAGATGGCTACCATCCTCATATAGCCGAGCCTTTGAAATATGAGATCGCTAACACCTCATACCCCTACGGCAGTAATGCTATGGGTTACTTTACTTTACACCAAGCTCGCAATCCCTTGGCCACACGCCCCCGTGTTACTGCAAGAATCTAGAAACCTGCAAAGCTCACAAACCAACCCCGCCCCCCCCCCCCCCCCTGATCCATGCGTTGGAAATGTGTCCTGAATTTACCCGTCACGAGAGATCGGTTAAGTCACTCCAGACATTGATGGACGACATGTGCAGTAGCACTGCGGTCCCTGGGGCCCGGAATATGCCAGAGAGCAGCAGGCGGGGGTCGCTACCTGTGGCCAGTGAGAAATCAAGAGTGTTCAGCGAGCCCGTTATTGATTTTACAATGGAGTCAGAAATAGAGCAGCGTGCGGTAATGCACTACGATCTGGTTGAAGAGGAAATCGCCCAAACAACATCCCAAGAGATTTCAGGAATGGCTAAGCACCCAAAATACTTTATCACGGGAAGCAAAGATCATATACCAAGACAGGATTAAATTATGATGATTTGTCTCTTCGGTCCCTGTGAAGCATAGAAGCATGACTACATCTGGAACCTAATAGCAAAACTATCGTTAGTGGTACATGTTCCATATCTTTGATTTTATAAGATACGGTACCCATTAGTCCATTGAATCAACTTCTCGTATTTGGCAGAGTAGTAATCGAACAGTAATATATAAAAGAGCGCCTGTAACTGTAGACGCAATAACTTTCAGTTTCGATTCCTGCACTCACTTGACACACAGCTCTTGAGTTGAGTACTTTATCGTGTCACAAGTATTGTCAGCCATCGGGTAAAAAGGAACCACCACCCCTCTCCCCCCCCCCCTCCCCGCCACCGCTTTGTGACAGATTGGTGTAAATATAACCTTATGATGTATATATATATATATATATATATATATATATAAAGATGAAAGTGTGTTTATCTGTTCTTTTCACGAATACACGAAATTAGAAAAAACAATTACCTGTTTTATGATACTGCAATACAAAAGGCTGCTTTCTATGTGGTTTACAAGAGCTGATTGGGACGAAAGACTAACGTCTGGTCAGGTAAAACGTATTGACTCAAATATACTGGCCAAGAATCTCACCTCGGCTTCCATATAGCCCTTCTTGAAAACGGGCTGTTTTTATGGACGCCTAGCTATTTTTAAAAATACGAGACTCCAACAAGCTTCCCAATTGAACCCCTGATCAACACGTTTTCACACAAAAGGCATCTTTTGGCAATGAATATCTAGTTGTGTATCTTTGAAAAGAGGTTGCATGTTTAATGCGGCCAAGACTTTTGAACTAAATTTAAGAGCTAAATAGTCACTTGTTAGCAGCGTGGAATAGTTCCAGGATATTTGTCACATTTTTGTAACAATGTGACATTCTGAAAAGTCATGTTTTTGTTTGGTTACTTGATAGTTATTTTTTTTATTTTTTTTTTTGCGTTCGCCTTATTTTGCTATTCCCCAAGGCGTGTGTGCGTTACACTGTGGTTTTTATTTTGCGCCTGTCGGCCCAGTGCATTCGACTTCAGCATGCATTTTATGTAAGGGTCTGCTTCCTCCTGCATTTTCTAAGGGTTTGCTTCCCCGGGGTAACGGCCGGTGCTGTGATGGGGATCGAACCCAGCACCTTCTGGTTGTGAGCCGTGCCACTTAACCACTAGGCCACGCCGTCCCTGTGATAGTTATTAGAAATGTGACCGTTTAATTAATGCTGTAGTAGAGCACTCGCTTTTCATCGCAAAGGTACAGGGTTCAACTCTCGCTAGCGTCACGATCACGATACAGTCGACGGGTGTTGTAAATTGTTATCTGATAGAGTAAAGGCACAGGCAGTGATGAAGGAAACAAGGCATACACTTCACAAAAGATGTGGATTAGTATTCTGAAGTCTTTCACACTCCATTCACGACGAGCGGTTAAGTCTGCTCAAATACACGATTTACTTTAAAAGATAATGGTCTCTTTTCGTATACGGCTTAAATAGTTAATCGGCTCTATTCGTAATCGGCCCAATAGTTAATGGGTTCTACTCGTATTCGGTCCAATAGTTAATGGGTTCTACTCGTATACGGTCCAATAGTTAATTGGTTCTACTCGTATACGGTCCAATAGTTAATGGGTTCTACTCGTATACGGTCCAATAGTTAATGGGTTCTACTCGTATACGGTCCAATAGTTAATGGGTTCTACTCGTATACGGTCCAATAGTTACTGGGTTCTACTCGCATACGACCCAATAGTTAATGGGTTCTACTCATATACGGTCCAATAGTTAATGGGTTCTACTCGTATACGGTCCAATAGTTAATGGGTTCTACTCGTATGCGGTCCAATAGTTAATGGGTTCTACTCGTATATGGTCCAATAGTTGATGGGTTCTACTCGTATATGGTCCAATAGTTGATGGGTTCTACTCGTATTCGGCCCAATAGTTAATGGGTTCTACTCGTATACGGTACAATAGTTGATGGTCTCTACTCGTATCCGACCAAACAGTTAATGGCTCTATTGGTATTTGTCCGAATAGTAAAACAACCGTATTCGATGTATCCCTAACCGAAACCGCCACTGCAACTGCTCGGACACAGGCTTCCAGTGACGGAGCCAGCTGTCATTGTGACCCTATGCTTCACTTATACCGAATTGGAGAATCAACGGAGAATCTGACCAATCAAACCTGTGCGCGCATTAGCGCAGACGCAGATCTCGTCAGCTCTCCTTGCTGGGAGATACTTCCGTTCTGGTACTGGTGTGCCTGCGATTAGTTTTAAATACACACCTCTCTCTGCCTGGGCGCACAGAGCTACAAAACAGCAGAGTGGGAAGCACAATAAACAATGAAGGGTAAATTCATCGCTAGAACAGAACACAAAACAGAAAGGCAAAGGTAAACTGGCACACAGGTATTCAAAACAGCCAGGTAAAGTGTGCCTGATGCCAGAAAGCCACCAGATATTCTGCAGCCCATCTGGTGAGATCTTAGAATGTGCCACTTCGTACCTTCATTGTCTGTCTTCCAGATTCTCTTTTGGCTATGTGTAGTAGGTCTGTAGGTGATTTTCTTGTTTTGGTCTACTAGGCCTGGGGTAGGTGCATCTATACGGTGTCCACCACCCTCACCTCCACCCCCACACCCCGACGTTACAACTGGGAGCATTTAGTATATCTAGAGGTACAGGACCTGCCTTGGCCTTGACGGTACCCAAACTACTGAAAAATGTACACAAAGAAAATTGGCTAACTAAATGGGTAATACTGGGAGAAAGACGATCCACAAACATATGACCATCCGAAAGATAATATCAACGACTCGGAAAGGAGAGTTCAGGTCACCATTTTCCAGCATCGCGTTCAACATGTACAACTTCGTCACTTGAACAGAAGGCAAAAACAATAAACTCTAACTCGCTGGATCTGCACAGATCCCCCAAAACTGTTGAACACCATATTTATGACTGTCCGACTCTCGACTGTGTTAGGAAAGAGCTTCTTTCTACGAGACCAGACAAATGGAGCACATAGTATGAAACGAAAAAACATCTCACAAATACTTGCAGACGCCAATGTTGGCCATTGGGCCAAAGGGCAAGAGCCTACAGGCTGCTGTATCAATAACCTTCTTCTACATCGTCGATCATTTTCTGAAACTCCAGCTACCAAGCCCTGCAAGTAGTAAGATGTAGTCCTAACAACGGAATGCGTAGTTTACAGCTTCACTGCGATATTTGCACCTTTCGGTCTGACACATCCAACTTCAGCATGGCATTCTTGGACACCAGGTTAGCCATCCCTCTTCGATTCCTTCTCCTTAGCCAGTCTGCTATGTTGCATCCTGTTATCCAGGATCACCACGTGGAGGTGGAGAAGGAAGTTGGTAGTTCTGGGTAGCTGGTCCTGGCGCTAGCAGTCAGTTCTGGGTCGCTGGTCCTGACGCTAGCAGACAGCTCTGAGTCGTTGGTCCTGGCGCTAGCAGTCAGTTCTGGGTCGCTGGTCCTGACGCTAGCAGGCAGCTCTGGGTCGTTGGTCCTGACGCTAGCAGTCAGCTTTGGGTCGCTGGTCCTGACGCTAGCAGTCAGCTCTGAGTCGCTGGTCCTGACGTTAGCAGTCAGCTCTGAGTCGCTGGTCCTAAGGCTAGCAGTCAGCTTAGGGTCGCTGGTCCTGATGCTAGCAGTCAGCTCTGAGTCGCTGGTCCTGACGCTAGCAGTCAGCTCTGAGTCGCTGGTCCTAAGGCTAGCAGTCAGCTTAGGGTCGCTGGTCCTGACGCTAGCAGTCAGCTCTGAGTCGCTGGTCCTGACGCTAGCAGTCAGCTCTGAGTCGCTGGTCCTAAGGCTAGCAGTCAGCTTTGGGTCGCTGGTCCTGGCGCTAGCAGTCAGGAAGGCTAGCAGTCAGCTTTGGGTCGCTGGCCCTGACGCTAGCAGTCAGCTCATTCACTGCCCAGCATCTTGATCCTGATCAATAACCAACCAAGACATGTAGAACCTACCGGATGCTTTTGAGGAAGCTAGTAACCATAAAACCCCCAATGTATGCCATGTTACTGTTCGCTTCCCAACATCACCACCTGGATACACGCCAGCATCGATGTACACAGAACAATAGTAATGGAAACAAATGAATAAAACTAGTATGATACTGACTCACACTTAATAATAATAATGATCTTCGCCTAGGTATCTGAGGTCCGTTCGGTCGAACGCCACCATGACCAGTCCAAATGGTGCTCTGACAGACCTCGTTTATAACAAGGTGAGGAGGGGGGAGGGGAGAAGTTGCCATCTGTTGAAGCCACGTGTTTCGCTGACGGTCTTTCCTGCGCTTCCAGGCAGCAGGTTGGATACCCTTAGCACTTTGAACTACCTTGAGAAAGATCTGGTGAGATGAAACTTCCTGATCCAGTCAGACAATATGTCCAGACAGGGAAAGGCGACGACGGTCCAGGACTTCTGATACATTTGAGAGGTTAGTCATAGTAGAGATCTCGACATTTCGTACGAGATCGTACCAATGAATGGGATCAAGATGCTGCAGCGGTCAGCAATCCATAGCTGACTGCTAGCGTCAGGGCCAGCGAACCATAGCTGCCAAGACCCTTCTACACCTCCACGTGGTGATTCTGGATAACAGGCTGCACTTGCTGAAGGGGATGTGTTGGACCGAAAGGTGCAAATATCACAGCCAAGCTGTAAACTACGACACAACGCATTCCGTTCTCTGGACTACATTCTGCTACTTAAGCCCTTTCAGGGTTTGGTAGTGGGAGATTGAGAACGAACGAAGAAGAAGAAGTACCAATGAATTCCAAGAATACGCCGCTGATTGCGCATACGAAAGGCCACGAGTCTTGAGATGTCCTTTTTCAGCTGACTCCAGGTTTCGGTTCCATACATTAGCAGACTCACACTTCCAACCCATCAAATGTTAATTACAGCGACGATAAAACTGACATATTCTAAGAGAACATGTCCGATATTGCAACAATCATAAATGAGAATTGACAAATATTAGCAGTCGAATGGGGAACGTGTGGGTGAGTAGATCAAGAGGCTGCATGTGTAACTGCAATATTGCCGCCATGTTGTTGTTCCGTGGCTACTCGTGCAGTTATGGTCTTAAGAAACGACTCCACTACACGTTCGGCATATCCAGAACGCGCGGTCTCTCTCGGTTGTTGTTGTTGAATGTCTAGAATGAATGAGTCTACCCTTTTGTGCGCCCTGAAAAGGAAGTTAAGTGGCGGGTTGTAGCAGCTTCCGAGCGTGTTGATGAAGGTGGACTGAAGTCCCCCAGGCGGTTATGCTACGCTTGGCTTCATCTGCATTGCGCTTACTACTACGGGGAACACATTGATCCACATCTTGTCAGCCAGGCTGCCTTGAAAATAGCCTGTTTCCAGGGAACGCTACATGGGAGAGATATTGTGGTCTTGGTCAGTATATTGTGTATGACCCTGACGTGACGTCCTGGTCAGTATGCTGGGCCTGACTGGAGTAGCGCCTCAGTTGCACGTCTCTCCGTAAACGGTGTTGAGTGTTAATACTGATAGTTTCTATAGCTCGCTGAATATACACATTCCTGTTCTAACCTATCATGCGCCTCACTACGATTGACCATCGTATGACTTCAAAGTTCTGCAGCCTGTGCGCAGTTGATTTATCTAGTGTGCAGTGTCGTTATCCAACAGACAGTGATTGACATACTCCAAGATGGCACCCATATCCATATCCTTCTTCTTATTCGTACGCTGTCAGACGTCAACTTGTATTTGTTCGAAGAAAGTAGCTGTCATCCTGAGGCTGTCGACACTGCCATAGAGCTTGTCTAGTGTTGCCACTGGTGATGACCACGTGTGCTTTCTCTGGTCCTCGTATGTCATGCAATTTTGCAGCAGATGTTAAGCGGTCATTTTCCGTGTACCACAGGTGCATTCGTCAGTGCCACCTATCTTCAGTTTATTGAATAGGTGGTACTACAGTCTATTGTGGCCTGTGCGGAGTCTGAAGACCACGTCCTGCTCTCTTCTGTTCAGCTGGTAGTATGCATCATTTTGTGTGTATCCAGTATGCTCTGTTTCCCATTTGGCCATGTATCTGTCCCCAATAAACCTTTTTGACTCTTCGTATGTCACACTAGAATCTGGTTGTAGTAGTCTTGCACCTTCTTTTGCCAGTCTGTCTTCCTCCTAGTTGCCTTGGATGTTACAGTGGGATGGAACCCACTGTACCACTACTCTTTTTGGTGCGGACTGCTGGCATAGTTGACAGAGTACTGCTCTTAAATCATTAAGTTCAGTATTTGTCTGGCTTTTTAGTGCTGTAACTACGGCCAGGGCATCTGTGAACAGGACTATCTGGCTTTCATTGCTTTCGCCTGTCAGCATTGCTTTTACTGCAGCCTTCAGTGCCTCTGCCTCCGCTCTGACATTGCTTGAGTATTTTCTAGTTGCCACTGACAGTGTTATTTTTCTACCAATGTTAGGCTCAAGAATACCCCAGCCCCTCCATCCCTCCATTCTGTGTTGTGTTTGTTACAGAACCGTCGGTGTATGCATGGGTCCAGTCCATGCTTGGGTAGTTTTCCGCTATGTACCTCAGGGTTATGTCTCTTCTTTATTTTGCAGTCTGGCTGTTCTTGTTTCCAATACCTGGTAAATTTTCTACCACCTCCGGAATGATATGCTGCTTTCATGTGTTTTGCGTAAAGTAGGGATGGGCTTTGGTGTTGTTACGGTGTTCATAGGGTCTTCGCTCATCTTTGCTTTGGCTATTTCTGCAAAGTTTCTCCGCTTTAGTTTCCCATTTTCAAATATATTTAGTTTCTGATGTATTGGATGATCTGTCAGTCTTCTGAGTTTCTCTGCTTGCTGCTGGGCTCTGCAGTCTCTTCTGTCGGTCATGGATTGCAGATGTGTAATCTTTTCAAGTTCTACAATTGATATCCATATCCAAACTGCTCATAACTGGTGCTCGTGTAGCTAGGATATCAGTTCTGTATCTGCCCGAACTAGTGCTGAGTTGAGAAACCTCTTGATTACTGCATCAGCCGGTTACAGTGGCTCTTCTTAGATCACGAGGCGTACCTGAGGTGGCTGCAGAGCAATGTGAAACTAATCAAGGATTATAGTGATGATCCCCACCGTGTTGGCCAGACTGCTGTGACACAGCCTGTTTCTAGGAGCACGAACGAGGACGTGGAGTTGCTGGTCTTGATCCGTCTGTTTTATCCGGCCCTCTTTACCCACAGCTCCCAGATACCGCAACAACATGTATTACCATTGCAGAATGGGTATAACGCTATAACATTTATTACCAATTAAAAACGACACAATATGTATTACAAATGGAGAATATAGCGCCACACAATGCCTTACCTATAAAGAATTGGACCATAAAATGTATTCGTTTAGTTCTTCGCCCTTATCACCATGTGGTAGAAAGGTCACCAACCACCTATATCCAAGCAGTTCCGTGCTGTGATATTTCTCCCAGGTTTTTCAAGGTTTTTTCAGTTTTCTTGAATCGACCACTTCCGCGTGTGTTGTTTATCTTTCCTTTGTTTTTTTTTCCCTAGAGGTTTCAGGATAGATATATGTTTAATTATGGTCCTAAAGGATGCCACTAAAGGGAGTGAAAGAAGCATACAGTTAGTGGTTCAGGCAAGAAAGCCAATATAGATCAGGACGTATCATCAAGGGGGCAAAGTAACAATACAACTATACATTCTCTGATCACGAGCCCACAAAATAATGGATATTTTGGGGGAGAGGGGGAGACAAAGAAAGGGGGGGGGGGGGTTGTCAAAATTCTATATTTCAAGACAGAACATATGGCAGAGTACAAACTTTACACGGCAAAGGTACAGGGTTAAACTCCTGTTACCGGTACGTTCAAGTCAACCCAGCTGCAAATTGTTATTTTGCTTGCTTGCTGCTATGGAAGAAAAGATGGCGTGGAAGGAACCTGGTCACATCACCACTTCATCTCCGACAGCGGCGCCTGATATGGGAATATATGTACATTTTAACTCAATTTAAAAACAGCCCCCCCCCCCCTCCCTCCCCTCAATCAAAGATGCATACGCCCAAGGTTGGCTCTTAGCTATATTCTTCACAACAGCCCTCTCCCATGTCCAGTTTTTCTTTATTTAGCCCCAAGTTTTTTGAGAGGCTGCGTGGCCTTGGGGTGAAACTCGCTCGGTTTTCACAATCCGAACGTTCCGGGTTCGATTCCCACTTGTGTCCAGTTTGGCAGACACTGGGTTTTTTTCTCGGGCGAATGCTCTTCCACGTACGGAAAGTAATGGCAACCTACCGTACTGCACACTTGCCAAGAAACTTATAACAGCCAAATAGGTGGCGGTTGTAAGAAGCTACGTTCTGTAAAAGGACATGCGACTTAAAAAAGCCCCAAGTTATTAGCATATATTCCTCACTTACAAGATATCTTTTTTAATAATGAATCTCTATTATTCTCAGTTGACCATTTTGTCAGCAACTTTTTCTGCAAGCCATTGTCCCAATCATTGTGTTCGTAATCGTTTAACACGTCTCCTCCAATATAGTTGTTATCGCGTCAGTCAGAGCTTGAAGCAATTCGTTCCTCATCTAATGGATTATGACTATCGACCGTCTAAGCGAGATCAGTTACCGTCTTCCGGCTACGTAGGGGGACAACCGAATAAGCACAAACGTTACTGAACAATGGGATTTGGCACAACGGATCTGTGAACTTGTGGGATAGGTCTCGCGTCAGCCCCACACTTGTTGCAGGATTTCTCCTTAGAGGTATTCTGCTGTGACATGTACCCTAACAATATGGCAGTGGTACTAAGTTTCAGCTGACTACTGTCTTTGTTAGAGCCATTGGTGTGCGACGCCCCAGAACTAACACAAAATGCACGAATATAACACAAGTCAATAAACAAGCATACACTTCCACAAGAGACGACAAAGACATAAAACCTCGCAGACGTGTTAACACGGCCGCTGATGTTAAATGCCTACGGTGAGTTTGTTTAGTCTTTTGTGGATCCTGAATAGGGCGTTAGCTGGCAGGTGCAGCAGCTTTCCTCACATCCCGATCGCGATGATAAAGACGGATCATGGGTCTCCAGTCTGTTGTGCAATGATTGGCTTCATCTTGCGACGCTCGGTACTACGAGGATCGCGTAGATCCACATCTTCGTAGCGTCTGCCTAATGTCGCATATGCATAAGTCAGCACAGTATATTGTGTAGTACAGAGCTTCCAAATCTTCGATATGCGAGTCTTGTAGAGGTCCATTTAGAGTGTGCGGTAGGGTTCTTAAACAGTCTATAAAACCTTCGCTTAGTATCTCAAATAACCCAGTTCAAACGTCTCCCAATCCAGGTAATGGCCGAAATGTAAACTACTGCACAACTGGGGTCGAAGGTCAACACGAATAAAATCAAGCTCCTTGGCATTAACCCGTCCAGTAAAGAAACAATCATGCTAGCCATTGGAAGAGTTTGATGGCTTTACTTATTTTAGACAGCACAATTGGCATGCCAGGGAATACAGACGCTGATGCAAAGACCAGAAATGGAAAGATAAGAGTGGCATTCTGGCACTAAATAAAATATAGAAATCTAGAGAAATTAAGATTCACACCAAAGTTAGACTAACCAATCAAAGCTCCCGTTTCTAGTTGAGTAGACTAGGTTGTACAATCATTAATAAGGGATCCAGGAATCAAAGCTCCAGTATGTAGTTGGGTAGACTAGGTTGTTGTTGTAGTAGTAGTAGTAGTAGTAGTAGTAGTAGTAGTAGTAGTAGTAGTAGTAGTAGTAGTAGAAGTAGTAGTAGTAGTAGTAGTAATAGTAGTAGTAGTAGCTGTAATAGCAGATATAGTAATATCAGTAGTAGTAATATAACAGTAGTAGTAGTAGTAGCGGTAGTAGTAATGGTAGTATCTTGCCCAGGCAACTATGGCCCGTCTCACCAATCGCCTGTGTCCACGATGAATAGCTGTGGTTCAGGCTGCACACGGTGATGACAAAGTCATAGATGTTCGGCTAGATTGCGCAATGGTAAATCTGCCTCGTTTATTAGTCGCTCCTCTTCTACCCTGGTGATATAAAGGTTTTCGTATTAACTTGCAATCGATTGCAGACAAACAGGTGACCGGTCTGTATTGTCTTTGCATGAGCGAGAACCAGCCTCATTTGACCTTCATACTGACCAATACTGAGTAGAAATTTTCGTTCGGTTCTTGAGAGACGAGCTCCTTACATCTCAACTTTACGGACACCCTACAATAGTAAATCATGGAGCCAACTAAGAAAGCGCCCGTCTGTAGTTAAGCAATTTTAAATCATGGAGCCAACTTATAAAGCGCCCGTCTGTAGTTAAGCAATTTTAAATCATGGAGTAAACTAAGAAAGCGCACGTGTGCAGTTAAGCAATTTTAAATCATGGAGTCAACTAAGAAAGCGCACGTGCGCAGTTAAGCAATTTTAAATCATGGAGTCAACTAAGAAAGCGAACGTTCGCAGTTAAGCAATTTTAAATCATGGAGCCATCTAAGAAAGCGCCCGTCTGTAGTTAAGCAATTTTAAATCATGGAGCAGGGGACTGCGTGGCCTAGTGGTTAAGTGGCACGGCTCACAACCAGAAGGTGCTGGGTTCGATCCCCATACAGCACCGGCCGTTACCCCGGGGAACCAAACCCTTAGAAAATGCAGGAGGAAGCAGACCCTTACATAAAATGCATGCTGAAGTCGGATGCACTGGGCCGACAGGCGCAAAATAAAAACCACAGTGTAACGCACACACGCCTTGGGGAATAGATAAATAAGGCGAACGCAAAAAAACAAAAAACAAAAAAATCAAAAATCATGGAGCCAACTAAGAAAGCGCACGTGTGCTGTTAAGCAATTTTAAATCATGGAGTCAAATAAGAAAGCGCACTTGTGCAGTTAAGCAATTTTAAATCATGGAGCCAACTAAGAAAGCGCACGTGTACAGTTAAGCAATTTTATATCATGGAGCCAACTTATAAAGCGCCCGTCTGTAGTTAAGCAATTTTATATCATGGAGCCAACTTATAAAGCGCCCGTCTGTAGTTAAGCAATTTTAAATCATGGAGTCAACTAAGAAAGCGCACGTGTGCAGTTAAGCAATTTTAAATCATCGAGCCAAATAAGAAAACGCATGTCTGTAGTTTAGCAATGAATAGCCCGATACAATTCACTAGACTTGTGTTAATGTGTGTCCTCAGACTGCTACATTAATAGATTAGTGGCGACTCACTCATGCGAAGAACGTGACTAGACTAAGCACGTGAGAAGCACCATGTAAAGGAGACATCTGGAATCGTAAAAGTAGCACCAAATCAGGCACTGTCGTCGGGGATGAAGTTTTAGAGACTGCATTTTACTTGACCTGTTCTGTGGTGTTTTTTTTTAGATCGAGGTATCCAAATCTTTTCCTAACCACCTTAATCCTCTCATAACTATTAAGTGGGAGCCAAGACTAAGATGAAGGCAAGGTAAGCCAGTTACCAAGAATCTCACCGGACATCATGGTCGTGGTCCTTGAAACTGACAGTGTTACAGCAGCCTTATTAATTTAGAGATCAACACTGTGATCCCTATAAGAGTGAGGATACTGAGAAGTCCTGCATTGCACTACTTCCTGAATGTTCCAGTTACATCTTCTTTAGTACGCCTTTAGATACAAATATCCAAGGTAACGAGTTAGCACAGAAACACAGACAAGAGTGAAGGACATGTGACGGGCAGCCTCGAACAACAACAGTTACAAGTCTGATAACCACATACACCTGGAGGTTCGACAACTGGGTCATACCTGTTTGTTATTACCAACATCTGACCTTCAATATCGATGCCACTTCAGCGTATTGTTATACTGAATAGATATGCACCGAATATTCGATTCGTATTTAATTCGCAGCAGAATATTCAATTCAATGAACTAGACATATTTTACCAATTATTTCCATATAATAGAATATGAATAGGTTAAACTGTTGCCTGTTCATTTTTTACCAAAACTGTTGGATAACTTTCAGTTTCAATTCTGTATTAATTTGACACTCTGGCTCCTTCCTTTCTCTTCTGACTTCACTCTGTTTGATTTCACCCCGTCCTAAAATCACACTCTTGCACAACTTTCACACCCGCCCTCAGGGCGGGGCCCTTTAATTACACTTTGGTTGGTCTGGCTTCTGAGAGCGCACAAACCTAGCATAGGTACATACAGACGCACACGTGCATCCAAGTACTGGTGTATGCGTCTTAATATCGCCTAATTGACTACAGTCTGGGTTGCAATAGGCACGCATCAGGAACAAATCTCACTGTGTCCAGTTTGGTAAGCATCAGTTTTTTTTTTCTGTAGGGACAACCGCTGCTTCTCCGCGTACTGCAAACAATTTATAACAGCCAAATAGGTCGGCAGTTGTAAAGAAGCGACATTCTGCAGAGGACATGCTACTTGCATTTCATTTAAATAATGTGGCTAAAAATCCATCGACTACCACAGGAATGGAAATAAAATGGTAATACAGACGCTGGAGTTGCACATATATACATATTTCGATCCTCGTGATCATCACTTGCTGTCTCCGCAACGAAGGTTGACGTTAATGGGTCTCCATCTGTCTCTGTCTTGCGCCAGGCTGGTACACACAGTCAAACACATCATGATGCTGTCTGTCCATCTATACCTCTGTCGTCCTCTGGCTCTCTTGCCATCTACTCTGCCCTCCAAAATAACCTTCAACAGACTGTCCTGCGCTTGACAGGACCAAAATACTTTACTTTCTGAAGTTGTTCCAGAACCTCACTATTGGTTTTTATATCTTTCCAAGAAACTCGTCCGAGTCGCACATTTCAAAAGTATCAGTTAGCTTCTCCCTGTTCTTTGCCAGGGTCACGGTATGTGTATATATATATATATATATATATATATATATATATATATATATATATATATATATATATATATATATATATATATATATCCATAGGAGGCATGCTCAAATGAAACCGGACCTAGCGGCAACAAGTGAACATACGTACGATGTGCATGATTACGTCACTTCTGATGTAAACAGCACATACCAACCGTCAATATACATGCTCTGATAGGGCTTCCTGTAAGGTACCAGTTGCAGTAACAGATATATGCTTCGAATAGAACGAAAAGGCCGCAACATATCTTCTCCGTGTCATGAAGAGATCAAATGACAGCAGGTTACAAATAAGCCGTAGAAATATATGTTCAAGAATTTTGTTAATCAGACAAGCAGACATTTGCCAATGCCAAGAAAACAAATAAACAGTCGATGTTGGAAGCTAATTATGCTGATTTAATTCTGCATATTTCTTTGGTAACAGGTTACAGTCAATAGAATGTTGTGTGAATACCGTGATGCACAAATCATATGTGTTGGACGGGCTTCTACCATAGAAAGGATGGGTAGTGGAGACTAGCGTCCAGGTAGCAAAACATACTGATAATAATTATTAAAAATTAGGCGAGGCTGCTAATGCTGATAATAATTAGCATAATTTTATCAGGAGCATGTTATCAGCAGACGGAATAATTATAGCGGAAATCTAACTAGGCAAATCAGATCATGGGACAATTAACTACAGTACTTAAATGCAAACACGTGAAAATAATTACCAAACGAGCTTTATACAGCACGATTTTCGTCCCTGGCACTACGCTATCGATATCAGAACTGGACACTAACATCAAACGAAAAACGACACATCGTAACAGCAGAAATGAAACGCCTGAAAAAAATATTGGGTGTAACAAGGAGAGACATGATCAGAAGCAATGACATCAGGAGACTGGTGGGAACAACACCAGTATTAGACTGGATAATTAAAATGGTTTGGCGACGTAACCACGCTACCACCACTACACAACCCCCCAGCAACCCCAACAAGTAATGCTTTTTAGATACAATGGATTCAAGGCAGACCACGAAAAATGTGGTTTACGGAAATGTTTGAGGCGGTGAATGCCACTGTGCGTGAGGCTCGTTCTAGAGATATCTTCATAACCTAACGATGAAAGACAAAACAGGATAAGCGAAAAGAAAGAAAGAAAGAAAGAAAAAGAGAAAGAAAGAATCAATTTAACAATAAGACAAACTGAAATAAACCAAAAGAATCCAATTGAAGAATTCTGGACAAAGGTTCAAAGGGCCAGTCAGCATCACTGCACATGGAAACCCCCACATGTGGTCAGTCCCTTTCATTGCTAAAAATGGCGATGATAGAACACGTATTACATGGCTACGAATATGTTCCTATCTTTGGCATGTACCAATTTGCATCTGGGTCGACTGGGATAAACGGTTACACCATGAAAGAAACCCACTAAATGTCAAGTCGGTTAACCCGAATGTGATGAGATCTGAACTTTTTGTGTTGGGTTTCCAAACAATGATCACTACTTCTTTGCGACCATACGAGCTAGGCATGATAATAAAGGAGATGGCACTCCCATGGCAAACAATTTTTATGACATCTTACGCAGGTGTGGATCAGTTTTCCCTCCGGGCAGAAACAAGGCAGACCCTACGTTACGACACAAAGGCCTTCGTCAGGGACAAGAAACAAACCAATGAACAAATCACAAAATAAACAAAGACAATGAATCCCACAACCAAAAAGTGATGATTTTGTGATTTGTTACGTGGTTTGTTCTTTGCTACTGACGAAGGTCTTGTGGTTGTAACGACGGGTTCATCTTGTTTGTGTCCCGGTGTGGGAACAGTCATATCTATTTATGTCTTTATCGACTTTTGACCGTCAGTCAGCCGCAGCGTCGCTTTTTCTCACCTACCATAGCAGACACTGCTGTTGAGGAAGGCTATTAGAGACATCATTGTAGTAAGCCTCAACCTTTTCATTGAAGTATGGTTCGCAATCCCCTTCCTTGTTACCGTCTCCGTCAACGATAGCAAACCAAGTACCCATTTACATACGGGTCTACAGGAGGGTGTCGACAACGGAGACCTCACCCAGCATATTTGCCGTCACAACAATCTGCTACTGAGACGTCAGAAAAATATCCAGCACAATTTCTTCACTAATAACGACGAAGATATTCCTACAGAACCACCAAACAACGAGTGAGTCAGGTCACAACAAACAACAACAGCAGTACATTCACAAGAAGAACACAAGAGGATAGTTATGTCGCTCACCGTCTGCCGCCTACACACAGTCATTCAGTGGTATGAGAAGAGAATCACATATTACATCTTCTGGTATTGTCAGCGACACACGTTTGCGTATAATCCGTTTGGAATTAATAAACTGGCATAAACAATGAAGTTTCCTATGTAGAGAAGGGGCACTGTCAACATGAAAAAGCTGGGTAGTTCACTTGGACAACGGGCTGTATAACCTGGTCCTGTGGCACAACTACACACGCGCACACTTGGTGAACAGAGAGTATTGTACAGATGGTGCTGGCAGTACCACTATTGCTATCACACGTCAGAAGAGATGAAAGGTCTTACCGACAAAAGGTTATCTATCCACACCTACTGCTTTCGTCGTCAGCGTCATCGTCAGCACCGACCAGATCGTCAGTGTGTAAACATAGAATCAATAAGTGGCAACACAGCGAGTCGCGGCTGTTAACATTGGCAGCCGGCATGCGTACGCACTCCCCAGAAACCGCGCTCCATTTTGAACAACGAGCGAGTCGGTGTTTGATGCTGGGGTACGGGAAATAAAACATCTGTCCCGATGACAGATCGATCATCATCATGTAGCATGTCCTTTATAGAACTTTGCTCCCATCACAGTCTGTCTGAAAGAAACTCGTTCTCTTGCCAAAACTCCAGCCTCCGCCACAGTCATACCCAGGTATTCCTGGATATCTTGGTGCCATCGTCTTTTTGGTCTACCCCTTCCTCTTTTGCCACCATATCTTCCATAACTGTTCTCTCGAGACCGTTGTGTCTCTTGATGTGACCAAAGTATTTGGATTTTCTAGTCAAAATGGAATTGATAAAACAGTTCTCCTCTGTGCTCAATTTTTACCGAATGTCTACATTTGTCTTTTTCGCAGTCCAGAGTATTCTGAAGACCTTTCTGTAACATTTTGACTCGAAGGATTCGATTCTTTGTCTGAAAGTTTTGGTTATCGTCCATGATTCGCTGCCATAAGCGGCCACAGGAAGAGCACAGGCTCTCAAGACTCACTTTTATCATTTTGTTGGTGCTCTGCCATAATTTCTTTCCGCTGTTCAGTCTCTGCATCGCCATTGCTAGTCTTTTTCTGATTTCTTTCGAGCAGTCGCCGTTTTTTGTCAATTCTGGAGCCAAAATATTCAAAATGTGTGACCTGATGTATTTCCTTCCCATCCACTGTCAATTTATGCTGACATTGTGTTTTGTAGATGGTCATTATCTTTGTTTTATTTATGTTTTTAAACATGTTTTGATCTCTACGGCTGAAATTAGCTGCTCTAGCCTTCTGCACTTCTTGATAATATCACTTTGTCGTCTGCGTATCGTAACTCTGGAATCTCGTACCCGCCAATAGTAAATGGGTCGAAACTTTCAATACTCTCGTCTTCTCGAACATTTCTCAGTATACATTCCGCATATATGTTGTACAGATAAGGTGAGAGGATACATCCCTGCCTTACCCCCTTTTGTACTGCAAACCAATCTGATGTTTGGCCAGGTACTCGGATAGCGGCTTGTTGATCTTGGTATAATGTTTTAACGAGATGAATAATATGCACAGGAAACCCCATTTCCTTCATGATTTTCCAGATTTTGATATTTTACCGTATCGAAGGCCTTGGCGTAATCAATGAAACATGTGTACAGGTCTACATTAAACTCTCTACATTTTTCGTATATATTCCTCAAATTGAATATGTGGTCGCTGGTCCCTCTGTCTTTCCTAAAACCTGCTTGGACTACGTGCATTTCAAATCCAAACCTTTTTTCTATCCTTGTTAATGGGATTCGCAAGAGACTCTTGCTTTTCGTGGCTGATCTACCGTCACATATATTCTGTTATTTACCAGTATTGTCATTTGTGGGGGACCCAGTGGTCTCCGGGTAAGTTGTTCGCCTCAGGTGCTGGAGGTCGCAGGTTCAAATCATGGTGGAGACCGGGATTTTTTTCACGTGAATCATACGGTAAATATTTCCCCTGATCTCTGAGTAGTGAGATCAGACACCCGTGTGCAGTGGCGCGCCCGTTAAAAAATACCTTAAGAGTTGGAAATCGAAAAGAGCAGATCTAACGGCCGCTGCTCGGACAAAAATCAAGTTAAGGATCTACTAAAATTAGTATAGGGATATTTGCCCCACACAGAATATGTCGCAAAAAGGGCTATAGCTTCAGGTCTTGGTTATGTGGTTAGCGGAGCGGCTTAGATGACGCATGACATCCTGCGGGTCTACCTTGCTCTAATTAACACTCCACCTCCACCAACCTCAAAATTAGGCGATCGTATATTCCAGGGGCTGACAGATGCTGGGATTGATCAGGCAAGTCACCGGTGGATTTTCAATGCCAAACAAAAATAAGAAACAAACGAGGTTACACCTCCCCACGACGTCTAAAGACATAAGTGGACTGAAGATAGATAGATAGAGATCGTCATTCATTCACTTTATTGTTGCGTGGTGAAAGTGTAAGTCACAACTGTAACCTGCCCCTGTTAAAAGAAGTATGTTAAGTATGTTACCAAGCATTTTTGCTTCTTTTTTGTAGGCCATAAGACATGAATATATCTTGGCATCTCCATAGAGTATGTCGAGGAATAGTATCGGCCACACATATTTTCACTGTTCCTCAAGCGTTGGACACCTTTGTAGCATATGCTCAGCAGTCATTTTGTCAGCGCCGCAGATACATTCATCTCTATGTTATATTCCTAGTTTGTTGAACAGATGGTATCTCAGTCTGTTGCGGCATGTTCGGAGACTAAAGATTACCATCTACTCACCACTGTTGGGCTGGTAATATGCGCCATTTGGTTGTTGACCCGTGTGCTCTGCTTCCCACTTGTTCCTGTATCTTAATCCTGGTTGACCTATTGGCTTTTTGATAAGAAATACCTACTTCAGGTTGAGGTAGCTTTCCACCTTCTCTTGGCAGTCTTTCAGTCTCTTCATTGCAATGAGATGGAATCCACTATCACAGCTCTCTTGAACCAGTGACATCGTTTATAGAGTATCTCTCTTAGTTCCTGTAAGTCTGCATTTGTACGCAATCACTGACAGTGCCTCTGTGAAGAGTACCACTTGTCTCTCTGTTTTCATCTGTTCATTATACTTTCTGCTGCAGTTTTCAAGTCATATGCCTCTGTTGTGAAGTTTGAAAACTGTCCATACGTCACCGATATCCTTTTGAGCACTGTTTCTGGGTTAGGAGGAGAGACATACAGTAGAATATGTTCAAGTGTATCGACTCCACTAGAGGAGTAAAGTGACATTATGCCCTATCTAACACATATGCTCCTTCTTCTGCGTTCGTTCTTAAAAGTGGGTCGTGTCGTAGTGTATAGCTAGGCTGCGATATCTGCGCTTTTCGGTCCGATATATTTGGTGCGTTGTTGTTGTTGTGAATTACTCTTTTGTACGCCCTGAAAATGACGTTTAGTTGCTGATTGCAGTAACTTTCCTCACATTCCGAGCTTGCTGATGAAGGTGGACCGGGGTTCTGCTATCCATGGCTTCATCTGCGTGTCGCTCACTACTACGGGCATCACGTCGACCCCCACATCGTTGTCCAGGCTGTTAGGAAGAAGTCCGTTTCCAGTGATTACTTACATAACTGATTTCAGTAGGAATTTTTGGACCAGACTAGCCTTCCTTCTGCGATCCATATTCTCTTAGCCAAACTACACGAACGCAGCCCGTTTCCAGGGCCGCCACCTGGAGACGTCATAAGATCTTTATCATATATGGCTCGATGAAAGCAGTCAGCTATCACTCACTGGCAGCTCATCCAATGCTCTATCTTCGACAACAGATGTGTCTCATGTGTCCGTAGAGATAGAATTCTCGCTTTTCACGGCAAAGGTATAGAATTAAACTCCCGTTACCGGCATGTTATAGTCAACCCAGGTGTGAATGGGTACATAGTTTACTGTAAGGAAAGAAATTGCAGAGGCTGGGAACTGACCACCCAACCTCATAAACCCAACCTTGCACAAAGAAGTGACTAACGCTTCATTCCTGACAGCAGTGTCTCCTATGGAACTTCCTCTAAGCGTATTTACCCCGATGAAGCTATAAACTGTATACAGATGAGATAGGACAGACCAACAAGCTCTTGGCGGAGGAATCAATGTTATCTTATGGGAAAGACATTTTTTTTAATGGGACATTTTGTCACTCGAAATTTTCTAGAGACGATCTCCTGAAAAAAAAAAACAACAACATGGGGAGCGTACAACAGAGACTGCCTTCTGCGATGTAGTGTTACTCGCATCTGTGTCGTAGTTCTCATCATGTTTTATAATATGGTTACCAGCTCCCTAAATCACTGACATACCTTCATTGATAATAATCGAAATACAAATTTACGAATCCTGGATTGATGGAGCCTGTGCTACACATGCGGCAGATCTAGCTTTTGTAGGTCAACGAATCGAGCAAGTGAGCCAGTTCCCATATTTAGGTCAAAGGACGCCTATGGTCATAAAGCTATAAGAGCTAGAATTGTAATTGCAAAAACAGCGTTCATGAATAAACGGAGAATGCTTACATCGGAATCTGCAAACATCTCCCTCGGTTAAACAATTTAATTGCATATATCTGGTCAGCGGTATTGGACGGTTCGGAGACATTGGCTATAAGCTAGGGAAAAGAGAAGTATTTGAAGGCGTCTGAGATGCGGTGCTATCAAAGGATGAAAAAGATCAGCTAGAAGGGAGAAAGTCGAATAAAATGTGTGCTTGGGGGGGGGGGGGGGGGTGTGTAAAGGCCGAATAAACTAAGAAGATAATAATAAATGGGCGAAAATTGTCTTGGATTGATAACACTCTGAGACATGGTCGAGTTCAAGATGCCCTTGCAGATCAAAGAAAGGGCAATATAGGTACACGGGGGTCAAAGGATAAATTAATTACTCAGATTTACAGAGAAGTTGAAGTAAAATCCTACGCCGAATTCAGAAGGTCAGCACGGACTAAGATCTAGCGAACCATTGATGACCAAGCCTATATTCCGATCCCATGTGTCGGTCCTGAGAACAGGATGTACTAGACACTAGTGTAGCCTGACCAGGGGATAGGAATCACAGAGGAAAAGCGAACCATGTGCTCAAAAAAGTCCGCTGAAATTGGATGTGTTGGGCCGAAAGGAGTAGATATCGCAGGTATGACAGAACGTTACAACGCCCTTTTCAGAACGAGCGGCAAAGACAAGGAACGCCAGCAGAGGACTGACGGAGATGGAGTTTGACACTGTCTTAGAGTGGGACACTGTCTTCAACATCAGTCCAGGGACTGAGGGAGATTGAGTGGGACAGACTGCCTTCAACACTAGTCCAGGGACTGACGGAGATGGAGTGGGACAGACTGCCTTCAACACCAGTCCAGGTACTGAGGGAGATGGAGTGGGACATACTGTCTTCAACACTAGTCCAGGGACTGACGGAGATGGAGTGGGATAGACTGCCTTCAACACCAGTCCAGGTACAGAGGGAGATGGAGTGGGACATACTGTCTTCAACACTAGTCCAGGGACTGACGGAGATGGAGTGGGACAGACTGCCTTCAACACCAGTCCAGGGACTCAGGGAGATGGAGTGGGACAGACTGCCTTCAACACCAGTCAGAGGACTGACCAGCCGTGCAGGCCGATGACTGGCCAACCATCCAGGCCGAGGACCAACCATCCAGGCCGAGGACTGACCAACCGTTCAGGCCAAGGATCAACCGTCCAGGCCGAGGACTCACCAACCGTCCAGGCCGAGGACTGACCAACCGTCCAGGCCGAGGATTGAGCAACCGTCCAGGTCGGTGCTTTTGTCGTGATAAACAAATGTGATAACCACTCAGCCACTTTGAGGTGAGAGAGCACGTCCATCACGAGATGGAGAAAGCTAAGCCAATAACGAGGACTTTCCGAAAGGTGAGTGACTGATGACAACACGATCTGGCTGACAAATGTCAAGATTTGTGTTTAGCCCAGTCAAGCAGTGACTCGACATATGAAAGATGGAAACCCTCTGGACGAGCGCCTGCCGACGACGTGTGTAATACACTGAACATAAATCCACATCAGGTCAACGCTGTACACCCCGAACAGATTACGTTACAGAAGCCTGGCCAACAAGGTAGGGATCAACACTGTGATTTCCGTACTGCAAAATCTAATATTGCACTACAGCCAGGTAGGCTTGAATCCGCATCATCCAATACGCCTCAGAATGTCAGAAGAGCCAGTACTAACCCGTTACTAGAGACAATTCATCAGTTGGAGCGTCTTCGAAAACATTCAAAACTATTTTGTTTCCTCTTATCCTTCTTGTCCCTTTTTCGCTCTAGTCGGAGCACATGGCTACAGTGAACTTCTTATCAGGAAAACTGAACAAACGCACTATTTTGTTTAAAAAAATTATTATGTTCACCTAAAACATGAAGGACAAGCAGGTTAACAAAGAAATTAGCAATCAATTGGCTGGCATAAACAGCAATGTCGAACTCCCCACAGTGGGCATAGGGAAGACATGTGTTTATGCTGTTGAGGGTCATACAAGACATGTGTCTGTTCTGTTGAGGGTCACACAAGACTTTTGCCTACCCTGATGAGTGTCACACAACACATTTCCTATCCCGATGATGCTCACACGAGACCTTTGCCTGTCCTGTAGAGGTTCATGCAAGACTTGTTATCTGTCCTGTTGAGAGTCGTACAAGACTTGTGTCTGTCCTGTTGAGAGTCGTACAAGACTTTTGTCTACCATACCGCTAACAACACTACCTTCGGTCGCCCCGATTCGAGCGCTACTATTAAATTAATGCCTAATGTTTATACCATATATGCTTATTATCATTATATATGCAATAAAAGCACCTCCTGCCATGTGTTTTCTTAATTTAATATCTCTACCAGTACCCCAGTACCTGGGTCCCGCGTGGTTTGCCGGGGTCTTTGTGTATCACAAGGAGAAGAATAGCACCACTGCCTCACAGAGATAATGTCGTGAGAGGCAACTGTGACATGGCATTACAACGGTTGGGTTAGGTTGTGTGCTTAGAGCAGCATAGATGCCGCCTAACAGGCTGAGGGTCTACTTTGCTCTAGTGGTTGAGCCTATTAAGATGTGGTCACACATCGGTTAACCACCATCCGTTAAGATGTTATCTGGCCCAGGTTAGTCGTGCGGCCCGATGTCGTAGCTGCTGAGTTGAACGAATAGCAGGGTGCCTTGTGCGTAGGCTTTGCTCGCGCAAACGGTTCATGAACTTATTTTTCTCAGTCCGGTGATGGTGTCAGCAGTGACATTTGCTGGCTGAAATCTGTTTCACAGATGTGCGAGAGTGATGAAACGATACTATCGTCTGGCCAGTAATCGAGGACGTCCACTGCGGGACAGATCAGAAACAGTCCCAGTCGTCTGGTAGCGATGAAACAACAGCCCAACAGTCTGCCTTGACACATAATATTGCCTTGTTGTTGTAGACACAGGCATTCCTCGTTCCAATATGCCAACAGCCCATGACCTCTCATTATTCGCTGTGCGTGACATCCTTCAAGCAGTTTGCTTCTGAACGAAATGAATGACAAAATAAATGGCATATCGCCAGCGACCAATTCTCGGGTCAATTTTGTTATTGGCACGTGAGTTGTGCTAATCTGTCTGGATAGCCGTTAATTTCATGAAATCAGATTTTGAAGGTCAGTGAAAGGCCACTTCACACTCAGACTGTCCTAAAGCAATTGTATGACTTCCAGTAACGGCCAAGAATGCATCCGTGTGAAATTACATTACAACTTTAAAACATAAAAACATGCACAAAAACGAGTGAGTTACTTTTTTAGTTGAATAACATTATTTCAATTAGTTTTTGACTTCCCTTACAGATGCTTTCTGAGTACTGGAAACGATATGTCTCTGTGTTCATTTTACCTACAAGCATTTTCGTTGTTCTTTCTCACAATACCAAAGTGACTTTGACTTTGGTCGAGGGACGATATAGTTTACCCGGTTTTTAATGTGTAATTACACCTAGGAAATGCAAGACAGCAAGAATGGCGCTAGTCGTACAAATAATTGTTGCTGTCATTGGACTGTCTTCAAACCATATCTCTACTACCATCGCCAGTTACCGAGAAGCATCCGACGGCAGCAGAAACAATCACATGAGAAATCACACGTCATGCGGGTCTCGGTGAGCGCTCGCCAATGCGAGGAACGAAAGATAGAGGGAGTGAGAGACAGAGAGAGTGAGAGACAAAGCCATGAGAGAGATAGAGTGACAGAGAGAGGGAGATGGAACGTACGAGTCGTGAATAAGAAAACGCCATTACAATACTCAACGATAGCGAGTACCTGTTAAAGACACGCCAGACGTATAGAAATAAACTGATCCGTTTAGTACCGGTTAGTAGAGAGTGGAAAACCACTCTTGAGTAGAAGACTCACCAAATCTTGGATTTGCAACGACCGCTTTTCCACACAGGTCAAACGTGGGTAGAGATGAATAGCTGTCTTTGTTTGAGAGAAAGCTTTAGATGAAACAATAACGCATTTATGATGAAAGAATACTTAAATAGAGAAACGCGTTGTCCTGATGATTGGTAGAATTGAGTCGTTGGCAACATTTGTTGACTTGTATTAGTTGAAGAGGTATGTTTCACAGGGGGCTGAAAACATATTGATTGATTTAATAAATTGATTGGATTGATTGACTCGGAAGGGAAAGAATTAGATGTCCAAGTAATTGTATAGAGAAATGCTAGGAATTCTATGGAAGGTGTTTTATAGAGTAATGTTAGGACTTCTATGGAAGCTGTTTAATAGAGCTATGCTGGGAATTTTATGGAAGCTGTTCTAAGAGGAATGTTAGGACTTCTATGGAAGCTGTTTAATAGAGCTATGCTGGGAATTTTATGGAAGCTGTTCTAAGAGGAATGTTAGGACTTCTATGGAAGCTGTTTAATAGAGCTATGCTGGGAATTTTATGGAAGCTGTTTTATAGAGCAATGAGGAATTTTATGGAAGTTATTTTAAGAGGAATGTTAGGACTTCTATGGAAGCTGTTTAATAGAGCTATGCTGGGAATTTTATGGAAGCTGTTTTATAGAGCAGTGTTATGAATTCTATGGAAGCTATTTTAAGAGGAATGTTAGGACTTCTATGGAAGCTGTTTTATAGAGGAATATTTGGACCCCTGTAAGCTGTTTTTTAAGAAGAATTTCAGCAATTCTTTGGACGCTGTTTTATAGAGGAATGTTAGGACTTCTATGGAAGCTATTTTTTTACAGGAATTTTATGGAAACTGTTTCATAGAGAAATGCTAGGAATTCCATGGAAGCTGTTTTAAGAGGAATGTTAGGAATTCTATGGACGCTGTTTTATAGAGGAATTTTAGGAATTCTATGGAAGCTGTTACAACTATTTATGATGCGAAAAACAGGTTTGTGCGTTCCAACTAAAGCGACACTCCAATTATATCAAATCAATTACCAGAAGGTCAAGTTCAGTGTCCAAGTGTCAAATTAAACAAAACAAAGAAAATGCTCGTTCGCCTTATTTTTCTATGCCCCAAGTGCGTTGCACTATGTTTTTATTGTGCGCCTGTCGGCCCAGTGCATCCGACTTCTGTATTCATTTTATGTGACGGTTCGCTTCCTTCTGCATTTTCTATGCTTCGTCTGGGTAACGGTCTGTGCTGTGATTAGGAACCGAACACAGCACCTTCGGAATGTGAGCCGTGTTACTTAACTACTAGCCCTCCCCGGCCCCGAAAAAGTGCCGTGTGACATCAAGTTAATTGAAGTAGTTCAGGATAAATTGAAGTTAACTGCAGTTGTGCAGGTTATAATCAAGTTAATTGAAGTAGCGAATAAAAAGTCAAGTTCGTTAAAGTAGTGAATGATAAAGTCAAGTTCAATGAAGTAGTGATTGGTAAAGTCAAGTTCAATGAAGTAGTGAATGATAAAGTCAAGTTCATTGACGTAGGGTAGGATATATGCACGTTAGTTAAACTAACGAATGAAAAGTCAAGTTCTTTGAAGCAGTGAATTGTATAGTCGTCCAATTCATTGAAGTAGGGCAGGATATAGTCAAGTTGATTAAAGTAGTGCATGATAAAGTAAAGTTAATTGAAGTACTACAGGATATAGTCAAGTTGATTAAAGTAGGACAGTATAAATGTCAAGTTTACTGAAGTAGGACAGTATAAATGTCAAGTTAACTAAAGTAGGACAGTACAAATGTCAAGTTAACTAAAGTAGGACAGTACAAATGTCAAGTTAACTAAAGTAGGACATGATAAATGTCAAGTTAACTAAAGTAGGACATGATAAATGTCAAGTTAACTAAAGTAGGACATGATAAATGTCAAGTTAACTAAAGTAGGACAGTATACATGTCAAGTTAACTAAAGTAGGACAGTATAAATGTCAAGTTAACTAAAGTAGCACAGTATAAATGTCAAGTTAACGGAAGTAGTACAGTATAAATGTCAAGTTTACTAAAGTAGGACATGATAAAATCAATTACCGAAGAGCAGAGTGAAATCAAGGATAGCATGGAAACAATTTCGATGGCGGAAATGGTCACGCCCTACTTAACATGGCATATGTATATCATATTTCTTTGTTGAAACAAAGTTTTTATGTCAACTGAAATATTTCAAACAAAACTGTTATACACTATTGGAATGTTTACAGCTTCTATGTTGACTATTTTCTATCTATCACACATTTATATTGATTCCGTTTCTTTTCTTTGTGGAGGTGCGTCAGGTCAGGTGAGGTCATCCCGTAATCGGTGTCGTTGGGGCACACATGAAGACATCCGCATAACCCCACGCCACTCTTCTCTGTCAGCGGCCGCTGCCTGTGCCGCTTCTCGTCGGAGATTGGTCCATTCTTGTATGTTGCCGTCTCACCTCTTTTTGTGCCGGCCTCTTCGTCGTTTGCCTTGCACTTTTCCGTGTAGAATCGTATTTGCAAGACCATTTAATCTTGATATGTGACCGTACTAAGCGAGTTTCCTTCTTTTGACAGTTTCCAAGAGGTCTTCAAAAGGCCCTATTGCTGTTGTAATTCTATTTCGTATGTCCTCATTTATAACTCGATATATGCACCTCCGCATAGATAAGTTATGCGAAGGTGGACAGCTTATCTTTTTTAATCGTGTTAGATGGAGTCTTTCTATTTCCCTAGAGTGGGCCACACGAAATGGATTTAAGGGCCGCGTGTGTTTGAGACCGCATGGTGTCAAGTACAGACGTTATTATTAGGTGGACAGTAGCTGAGAGTGAAGATCAAATGTATGTATACATATATTGACATATAACTAAACGTCTTTATACTGGTTTAGAAGATGCTGCAGATTCTGTATACAACCAGTTTGTCACATTCACTTCATCTAAATATACCTATGGCCATCTAATCTAATCTTGAATGCATTAATTGACCCTGCATTCCTTTTTCCTATGGCAATGTCTTCCAAACATTCACCCTTCTCTGTGTCATCTTGTTCTTGTAGGTGGTTGTATTTTGAAGAAGAAAAAATAACGTGTTACAGTCTTATTTACCATTTCAGTTGATTATCTTATAAACCTGCATTTAGTCAACTCGAATTCTTCTCTTTTCTCTGTAGGTCGGGTTTTCTGTGTCTATCCTCATAACTGTAGTTCTGGAATCCCACTATCAGTTGTGTAGTTCTTCTTTGTTTCATTTCCAGCATGTTTATATCCCCTTTTCGATAAGGACTCCACACCTGTACACAGTACTCCAGAGTGTGTGTATATATATATATATATACTCGTCTGACTGTATGGTGTAAAAACATAAACAATGAATATATAGCTGGAAGAGATAATTTGAATCCCCGGATGTGCTGACTAGGGCAAATTTTGTGAAAACAAGAAAAATACATAACAAGGTCAGGAGAAGAAAAAAAAGAGAATTACTGACGGAAGTTAGGTAGTTGAAACCTGTTTGCAGTTTAACAAGTAAATATAAAAAACAAGGTTTCTTAGTAAAAAAACTTGTATTTATAAGAACTTCACTGAAGAGTGGCACCGAGTGGCCTGCCGTGGCAGGGACACGACAAAGACAAGAATAGCACCACTGCCTCACAGAGAGCATGTAGTAAAAGGCGACTAACTGTATGACATGGCATAACACCGGCCATAGCTAGGTGGTTTGATTAGAGCAGCATAGATGGCGCCTACCAGGATGAGGGTCTACTTTGCTTTAGTGTTTTAGTCTATTAAGATGGGCTCGCACATCGGTTAACCACCCTCCGTTAGCACTTGTACCAACGTAGCAGAGTGTTAAGTTGCTCGAGCCTATCCCACTATGCAGGAAACCCTTTTCCCGGCTATATCCAGTTGACACCAGAGCTGGGACCTGCACATAGGACCTGAAGATGATCGACTGACTGTTCTCTCAACAAACCATGTTTCTAAATGACACGCTTTCTTGCTTATTACAAGCACCTCGTAGTTGCTGTAACAATCGTCTCTAACGATGTGACAAAGAATTAAGTGGTAAACATGGGCGGCAAAATGGTGGGAAATTTACTCGGGATTCAACCAAAACGTAGTCACTTGACTGAGCAAAGGAAATATAAAGAAACAAAGTTTTTTGGTACATTTTTTGGGAATGGCCTGTCTAATATCCTTAAAAATTAGACAGATTAATATGTCGCACTTGTGGAGGCTTTGTATACAATTTGAGCTCTCTAGGTTAAGGGGAAGTTAGTTAAAATAAAAGAAATATAAGTCTACTCCTCCGGATAACGGGCATCTCAAACTAAATAAAAGCTTTCAGACAGACTTAAGTCCGTACTAAGAACAATAAGTGAAAAGGTAATTCCGTGCAAAGGGGATTACAGTTTGCTTGTGTCAAATTTATTGCTAGCCACCTCTGCAAAATCACACAAAGTGCTTTGGTGCTGTTATCCTAAAGGTAGTTGGGAGTCCTATGCTCCCGCTGTAGCGAAAAAGGGACAATACAAGAAAGGGAATCCTACAGTATGCCTGCTGACGTTGTACGAGGACTCTTCTTTTAAATAGGTGAGGTGACCAATTCCCTTCCTCGGTGTCTTCCTTACAGTAAGTCATGGAAATTATTTACAACTAGGTCGACTGTAGCGTATTGATAACCTGAATTAAACGTGGCACATTTGCCACGGGAAGCAAGTCCTCTACCACTCTGTCGTTCAGCAAAACCACAACATGATAGGACATGTAGAGGACGAACGAGCAAGAGTAAAAGGAAGGAGAGGAAAACATCAAGAGATGGACAGAAAACAAAAACACTATGAGATATAACCATGAAGGTAAGAGGCTGAAAATGTTGGAAGTCTAACGCAGTCATCCTTAAAAACGGAGATGTTACTGGTCTGATTTGGACAGAAATGCCGGGCGGAAGCAGCAGCAGCAGTGAATGCGCATGGCATCAGCCAGCTGTTTGTACCAGGGCCTACAACTGACCAAGACCCTATTTCGCCACCAAGTGGCAGCCCAGGAATAAGACTGCAACCATGCAGTCTGGTAAAGAGATTAGGGATCGTAGATGGAAGGCAAACCCGATCTCAAAAATGCGGTGCCGAAATCGGATGTGTCGGGCCGAAAGGCGCAGTGACTACAGTCTCGTGTAAACTACGTCACAAACCATTTCAGGACAAACTACGGGACGAAGAAGTAGAAGAGGAAGAAGAATAGGATGAAGAATAAAATGACGAGGAAGAGGAAGAAGAGGAAGTAGAAGAGGAAGAAGAATAGGAATAAGAATAAGATGACGAAGAAGAAGAAGAAGAAGAAGAAGAAGAAGAAGAAGAAGAAGAAGAAGAAGAAGAAGAAGAAGAAGAAGAAGAAGAAGAAGAAGAAAAGACGTGCAAACATACGGAGACATAAAGGTAGACATAGAAGTAAAAATGTACGGACACGTAAATGCAGGTCATGAATGTTGAGGTGAAACATGATCTTCCACCATTAACGCTACCTGTGACAGATAGCACAATTAATTCGCCAAGTGACAGGTAAGGATATTTAGTACCAGCGCAGCTAACACGTGATGCGGATCAGCCAATAGCGTTACTGTTTGACATTGCAGCACAATAAATGCGGCTTTCATCTTGGATAATCTCTTCTGAAGGCCACTCATTCTACTACTATCAATACTACTAATACTTACAATAACACAGCTGCTGCCAATACTACTAATACTAACAATAACACAGCTGCTGCCAATACTACTAATACTAACAATAACACAGCTGCTGCCAATACTACTAATACTAACAATAACACAGCTGCTGCCAATACTACTAATACTAACAATAACACAGCTGCTGCCAATACTACTAATACTAACAATAACACAGCTGCTGCCAATACTACTAATACCAACAATAACACAGCTGCTGCCAATACTACTAATACTAACAATAACACAGCTGCTGCCAATACTACTAATACTAACAATAACACAGCTGCTGCCAATACTACTAATACTAACAATAACACAGCTGCTGCCAATACTACTAATACTAACAATAACACAGCTGCTGCCAATACTACTAATACTAACAATAACACAGCTGCTGCCAATACTACTAATACTAACAATAACACAGCTGCTGCCAATACTACTAATACTAACAATAACACAGCTGCTGCCAATACTACTAATACTAACAATAACACAGCTGCTGCCAATACTACTAATACTAACAATAACACAGCTGCTGCCAATACTACTAATACTAACAATAACACAGCTGCTGCCAATACTACTAATACTAACAATAACACAGCTGCTGCCAATACTACTAATACTAACAATAACACAGCTGCTGCCAATACTACTAATACTAACAATAACACAGCTGCTGCCAATACTACTAATACTAACAATAACACAGCTGCTGCCAATACTACTAATACTAACAATAACACAGCTGCTGCCAATACTACTAATACTAACAATAACACAGCTGTTGCCACTAATACTACCAGTAATTATTAGAATAATAGTGCTACTACTACAATTATTACGACAACTATTACTACTACTACTACAATTATTACTACTACGACGACTTTTACTACTACTACTACTACCACAACTATTACTACAAGTTTCACTACTACTACCTTCACAACTACTACCACTTCTACCTACTCCACAGCTACTACCAATACTACTACTACCTTAATAACTACAACAACAACTACTACTACCTCCTCCACAACTACTATTACTACTACAACCACAACTACTACCTTCACAACTACTGCCTCCACAACTACAAGCTCCTACTATCTCAGAAAATACCACCTTCACAACTACTACGCATACAGCCAACATCATTACAACGACTATTACCTCCAAAACAACTAAAATTACTAATTATATCCAGAACTACTAAAACACCCCAACCACAACTACTACCACTTTTACTACTATAACTACCCCTACCATCATTATCACTACGTCTACCACGGTGAATGAGAGACATTCTGTGTTGAGAGAATAAAACAATACATCTTATTATGTATGCCGGACGAGACGACCCCAGAAAGTTGTCTATATGCAAAGTACTCGCATCATGCAAAGTACATGTTACAGAGACATACAATAACATATACATGGTTTAACATGCTTAATTCACTACGGCAAAACGTATGTATATCGTCCATGTTCCCGCTGCATTCAAAAACAGAAAGAATAGAGATCGCAAATGGATAAAATAAGGTAAATATAGATTTAATATAGCGACGGATGGACGGACGTGCGAACGGACAGACAAACATATCGAAAGACAAACAAACAGACAGACAGACAGAGGTGGATGGATGGATGGATATATAGATAGATAGACATACATAGACGGAGAGAGATAGATAGATATAAAGATAGATAGATAGACAGACAGACAGACAGACAGACAGACAGACGGACGGACAGGCAGACATATGTGTACCTGTATTAACCACAATAACAGGGAACAACAATAACTAAAGTATGTTTTTGCAAAAATAAATTTAAAAAATACACACGTCTGTCACATAAAACATAATATATATATAGGAGTACAGACCAGTTGGAGTAGCGCAGTGGTTAGCGAGCTGGCTTCGCATCTCAGTGGTCGTGGGTTTATTTCACAGTTGAGGCGGAAATGTTTTGTCAGACCCCAACAGCTACCGGGTCGACCCAGCCTTAAATGGGTACCGGCTCAGTCCAGGAAGTAAAAGCGGCGAGGATGGCTACCCCCTCGTATAGCCGAGCCTTTTAAATGTGAGATCGCTAACATCTCCCACCCCTACGGCAGTAAGGCTATGGGTTTACTTTACTTTACTTACAAACCAGTAAATAAAAATATATAAAATAACATTTGAACAATTATAAAAACACAAAAATGACAATGATCCCGTAAGAACAGTATGACTTGAGCTGACAAATAGCGGATACAAGAGGAGTGCGCGAGTGATGGAATGTGACAGGACAAGAGGACAGGGCGAGGGTTCACAGACACCGTCAGATCCTCAAGGGCTGCCGAGAGTGAACTTGAAGAGGCAAGACCGGGAACAGATAGGGATGGAGATGGATTGAGTTTTTTGAGGACGAAAAACAAACACAAAATAAAAACATCCAATGGTTTGTTGAATCACGTGTGAAAGTTTTGTTTTTCACATTAACAAACATGAGAAATTAAGCGATAGAAAACAAAACCCAAAGGTTCATAAATGTGTACAAGAGACAAACCAATGAAGAGAAATAGACATCCCAACTTAGAAAATGGTCAGGTCTGATAGAATGATGCCGAGAATGTTCAGTATTTCTGACTGGCAGGGCTTTATCCACTACAGAAATGACCGGTGCTCACCTAATTGATTGATGTTCTCTTTTCCATCATCTTAAATGTAATTTAAATGTTTAATTGTATAGTTAGCCAATTCTATGGTTCTATTGTCATTTACCGATATCAGTTAAGGCGCGTTTTGTTACGACAGCTTTTTTAACAATTCGAATGATAAGAGACTAATTTCTGATCAGGCAAAACATACTGATCGGACAATGTTGGTCAGGGTCAGGAGAAATATACTGATTGGACAATATTAGTCAGGGTCAGGAGAAACATACTGATCTGGCAATGTTAGTCAGGGTCAGGAAAAATATACTGATCGGACAATGTTGGTCGGGGGGAAGCGAAACATACTGATTGGACAATGTTGTCAGGGTGAAGTGAAACATACTGATCGGACAATGTTAGTCAGGGTGAAGTGAAACATACTGATCGGACAATGTTGTCAGGGTGAAGTGAAACATACTGATCGGACAATGTTGTCAGGGTGAAGTGAAACATACTGATCGGACAATGTTAGTCAGGGTGAAGTGAAACATACTGATCGGACAATGTTAGTCAGGGTGAAGTGAAACATACTGATCGGACAATGTTAGTCAGGGTGAAGTGAAACATACTGATCGGACAATGTTGTCAGGGTGAAGTGAAACATACTGATCGGACAATGTTAGTCAGGGTGAAGTGAAACATACTGATCGGACAATGTTAGGGTGAAGCGAAACATACTGACAAAGATCCCCCACCACACTCACACGCAGTTCTCCCTAGAAATAGACTATTTCACGACGGTCTGGATAATGGGCTGAAGGATCATTGTGATCCTCATAGTTGTGAGCGACACGCAAATCAATCCAAATATAGCACAACCGCCTGGAGGACCTCGTCCCACATTAATCAGCTCATGATGTGAGGAAAACTACTGAAACCCGTCAGCTAACGCACTTTTCAGAACGCAAAGAAGAGTAATTATACTGCATGTGGGCAGTCAACAACATAAATTTAAATATTTGTTATTTTGTAAATTTAAATGAGCGCTAATAAACGTGTCTATAAAACAAATTGGAAAACTAAGACTACTGGCCAGTCAGGCACAACATATTGACAAGCACGTCGCGTCAGGGTCAGGCACAACATACTAACCAGAACGTCGCGTCAAGGTCAGGCACAACATACTGACCAGGACGTCGCGTCAGGGTCAGGCACAACATACTGACCAGGACGTCGCGTTAGAGTCAGGCACAACATACTGACCAGGACGTCGCGTCAGAGTCAGGCACAACATACTTACCAGGGCGCTGTGTCAGTGTCATACACAACATACTGACCAGGACGTCACGTCAGGGTCAGGCACAACATATTGACCAGGACCACAATCTTTCTTCCATGTAGCGTTTCCTGGAAACAGGCTGTTTTCACGGCAGCCTGACTGACGAGATGTGGATAGACGTGATCCCTGTAGTATTTAGCACCACGGAAATGAAGCCACCTTTATCAGCATACTCGTGATGTGAGGAAAGCTACTACAACATGCCACTTAACGCCCTTTCTAGAGCCTACAACAGAGTTAACTTACCCATTGTGGGCATTCAACATCAACAACATAATATAAATCTGGAAAATTTAAAGAAAATGATATACTCACATTGGAAGCACCGCCTATTACCAGTTGAACAGAAGAGAGCAGGTCGTGGTTTTTAGACTTCGCACTGGCCACAATAGACTGAGGTACCACCTATTCAATAAATTGAAGATAGGTGGCACTGACGAATGCCCGTGTGGAACCGGGAAAATGACCGCTGAGCATTTGCTGCAAAACTGCCCGACATACGAGGATCAGAGAGAGCAGATGTGGCCATCACCAGTGGCAACACTAGACAAGCTCTATGGCAGTGTCGACAGCCTCAGGATGACCGCTGCTTCTTTCGAAAAAATAAAGGTTGATGTCTGACTGCGTACGATGAAGAAGAAGAAGAAGGAAGCACCGGATATTGTTATAGAAACATCCCATTGTAAACAATGTTTATCAGAAATAGTGCTCTTAGTGTCCAGCTTCTTGACGCCTTTTGCTGGCCAGCGACTGAGAGACCCGCCGGCACGACTTTAAGAAGCATTGGTCTATGATTCCGTGGCGAAGTGGTTAGTTAAGTCGTCGGCCTCGAAATCATGTGGTGTGGGTTCGACTACGGACTCCGCCGTCTTTTTTACGGGTGCTTGATGCGGAGTCCCCTGCATGTCGTAGTCACCCCCTAGTCGTCTTGTCCTTGACTTGCCACTGGGGTCGGGCGGCACGAGACGAAAGAGTGAGGATAAAAAGTAGCGCAGTTAATCCTTACTAAAAAATAGCGCTATCAAAATAATTTCTGTAACATCGTCTATGATGGACAGCGGCCTTTGCCTTGGTCTAGAACAGGGTTCGTCCTACATTTTTCATACCTGACGCCCACTTTTATAACTTTCGTGAAGGTAAATTTGCCTTACCGCCCACTTGAATCTAAATTACAGAAACTTTCGTGATCGTCCTCTGAATATGTTTATATGTTAAATGTTTGCAATACATCATCATCATGTGGAATGTCCTTTGCAGAAGGTCGCTTACATGACAGCCTGTCTGAAAGAAACTCAATCTCTTGCCAAATCCACCAGCTTGCTCCAGAGGCATACCCAAGCATTTCTTGACATCTTGGTGCTATCACCATTTGGTCTACCTCTGTCTCTCTTGCCCAGCAGCATACCTTCAAATACTGTTCTCTCAAGACCGTTGTGTCTTTTGATGTAGCCAACGCATTTTAATTTTCTATTCATGATGGAATGTATGAACCAGCTCTTCGCTATGCCCAACTCTTGTCGAATGTCTGCAAACTTCCTGTTACGATCCACCATAGTCTAAGAACTGTTCTATAATATTTCGACTCTAAGGACGTGATTCTCTTCCTTGAGGTTCTGGTAACTATCCTCCTTCTTCTTCTTCTTCGTCGTACGCTGTCAGACGTCAACTTGAATTTGTTGGAAGATAGCAGCTGTCATCCTGAGGCTGTCGACACTGCCATAGAGCTTGTCTAGTGTTCCCTCTGGTGATGGCCACATGTGCTTTGTCTGGTCCTCGTACGTCGGGCAATTTTGCAGCAGATGTTCAGCGGTCATTTTCCCTGTGCCACACGAGCATTCGTCAGTGCCACCTATCTTCAATTTATTGAATAGATGGTACCTCAGTCTGTTGTGGTCTGTGTGGAGTCTGAAGACCACGACCTGCTCTCTTCTGTTCAGCTGGTAGTAGGCATAATTTGTTGCGGTAACTGTCCATATTTCACAGCCGTATACTTTCACCGTAAAAACAGATTCTCACAATTTCCACTTATGTTGGTTTTCTGGTATTCTGCCACAGTTTACTCAGGGTGTGTAGCCTCTACATTGCCATACAAATAACATCTTTTTAATACAGAATGCAGTTATTCTTTTACCGCCCACCTGAAATTATTGTTCTACCGTCCACCTGAAATTATTTTTCTACCGCCCACCTGAAATTATTTCTCTACGGCCCACCTGAAATATAACATCGCCCACTAGTAGGCGCTGGCGCCCAGGTTGGCGAGCACTGGTCTAGAACAGTTCTTATACTTCGTGTCCATTGCAGCACGTCAAACGGCAGAGGTCCAATGTTCGGCCATCCTGATTGCCACATTGTTTCCCTCGAGCAGATGTTCTATCGTTCATACGTGTAAAAAGTTTGGGCATATCATGGGGTGTTGTTGGCCCTGGGCAGCACGCATTCGCATGTACCGTCGAAGAGTGCGCGATGAACTCTGTGACACTTCATCCTTCACCGACGAGTACCTCTGCTGCATCACTACTTTCATCGTTATCCCTCACGTCTCCATCAAGCGAAATTGCGTTGCAACGATTCATTAAAGCTGTGGCTCAGCAAATACAATTTCAACATGCAGTTGTGTTGAGGTATCTTTCCTAGATACTTTTTAACCTCAACCAGCCCGCCAGGTAACAAGTTTGTGTATAGCTTGGCCTGTCCTTTTACTTAGACCAGCCCAAATTAGTGGACCTTGCTGTAGTTTTCCTTTAACACACCACGGTCAAGAGCTAGCCGACCAACTCGGCCTACAAAAACGGTTTTCGGAAAATTTAATTTTTTTTTGTTAACGGAGACAGCCATTCTTTTAATGCTGAAACGTCACCATATATTAACGATATTTTGCCGGTTAAAGTATCGTATGTTAGATTACAAATGGCTTTTGAACAATTTTAAATTTGTATACGCCGTTTGGAGCAAGCCGACTTTTTGCGAAAGGTGAAGTAGGTTGTTGGGAAAGATCTTTATCGAGTAGATCTGTTTATTTTGTTTGTTTAGATGAAAGAACTACATTTGAATTGGAAACTAACAGCTGTGTTGATATTGTAAGCACAGTATCGATACATTGTTGTGGTTTCCATGGTTTTCTATCAGAGCGACTAGGCCTAGCGGTCGAGTCCAAATTTGTTTCCGAGATTTTCATAAATTTTCAACTTCATCTTTTTTGTAACTCAGAAACTAACAAACACACAACAAAAACAATAACACCCACAAATTCGTTATTCACTTGTGTTTCTACACACAATAAAATCATATTTATTAACTAATAAACAGAAAATTAACAAATTTTCAAAGTCGGCGATCATAGCGAGAAATAAATGTAAATTAATTAGGTCAAATTGTGTCTCAATGACGTCATGGCGTGTTAATTAAACTATCGTTTTTTACCTGACTATAGAGACTCACACGCCGCACTACAACAGCGCAGTGGGTGCAACAGGGAACAGACTGACCACTTCGTCAGAGATAGATGTTGTGAGTTAACAAGTTAAAGAATAATGGCGAGGGCTTGACTTCATCGTCACGGGTCTCGCCATGTGGCTCAGCCTCTCTCCGCAGAACAGTACGCCGCTTGTGGAGACCGTCGCACAGAGGTTGACCTCCGTAGTTCCAGTGATCACTGGAACTGTCCGCCGCTTGAAGAGAACGTCGCACAGAGACTGAACTCCGTAGTTCCAGTGATCACTGGAACTGTCCGCCGCTTGTAGAGACCGTCGCACAGAGGTTGACCTCTGTTGTTCCAGTGATCACCGGAATGGTACGCCGCTTGCCGAGACCATCGCACCATGCACGACCTCCATAGTTCCAGAGATCACCAGAAAAAGTTACCTTCACGAACCGACCGACGCAGCCCGAATTCGAACCCCCACCGCCTGCCCACGAAGCAAACAACTTGACCACTTCGTCACAGAAACCCCCAATGAGTAAAAGGCTGAAAGTAGTGTCAGAGCCATAAATATATACACAACGATGTGCTAATTTATAGCACAAGCCATTAAAAATCGTCTATTCAAAGATGTGCCATCAGATGACAATAAAGAGAATTAGGTTATCGTCTAACCTTCCCCCATCCCCCCCCCCCCCCCCCAACAAACAAACACGCCCATGCATATTCACAGGGAAGTACGCAATCAGTACTTGAATATATTTCAAAGGGAACATACTCGATCAGAAATCTGGAAATTAAGGGGCAGATTACTGGCGACGATAACATTTAAGCCACATCAAATCGAAGGGCCCTGTCAGATATGGAAATATACAAATGGGGACAGACATTCGAGAATGCATAGAGGTTGAACAAAAAAATGATTCTATCACAGAACCAGGTTGTCTCAGATCTCTGACCGGTAAAAAATGAGGGTAGGGACAGACAATGAGCTCTGATAGTTGACCCACGAGAGACGAACTTGTAACAAAGAATATCGACCCACAACATGTGAACACGGGACACGTTTGGAGATGATGTCGACACACGACACGTGAGCACAGGGCGCGCTGGGAGATGATGTGGACAACAACATGTGAGCACAGGACAAGTTGGAGATGATGTCGACCCACGACATGTGAACACGGGACAAGTTGGGAGATGATGTCGACACACGACATATCAGCACAGGATAAATTGAGAGATGATGTCGACACACGACATGTGAGCACAGGACAAGTTGGGAGATGATGTCGATCCACGACATGTGAACACAGGACAAGTTGGGAGATGATGTCGACCCACGACATGTGAACACAGGACAAGTTAGGAGATGATGTCGACACACGACATGTGAACACAGGACAAGTTGGGAGATGATGTCGACACACGACATGTGAACACTGGACTAAATGGACGATAATGTCGGTACACGACACGTGAACACCAGATGAAATGGCGATAATTTCGACCCACGACACGCAAACGGGCGATTAAAGGTGACAGGCCTAACCCGTCGCAAAAATGGGAGATGATGGCAGACAACGAAACACAAATGTGTTTTTTTAAAATTATATGGCAATTCTCGCTTTTGTCCGCTGACAAACTTCATCAAACGAAACGTTTTAGAGGTTTAAAGCCCACAAAAATGCAAGAGATAAAAGGTGGGCAATCAGAAATGCATCACGCTCAGCCCTGTACGAGCAAGCATTAGCATTTAACCAGGGAAGTGGGAATCAATAGATGGATGAAAGCATCGCATGAGTCTACAGAGAATATAGCGTTTCCTTACTTCGTCTATTGAAGAGCTAGGAGGAATGTGTCCCACGATTGCTAAATTTTCCCAGGCTTCTATACGAACCAGTTTATGTGATACACTGACGTCACATTCTTCTATTAATACTCTTATGATGTTTGTTAGAGGTGTAATCTTCTGTGGTGATATACCGTTCTTTCAACCACAAACTGCATTTCTCATTATGTGAGAGCATGTAAGCCAATTCCAATAATATTGCGCAAACGGGTATATACGAAGCGTGTTCAAATGAAACCGGACCAAACTGCAACAAGTGAACATACGTACGATGCGCATAATGTTTGCACTTCTGGTATAAACAGCACATACCAATGGTCGAGTTTGCAAAATGTCATTATCTTCCGACTCATAGTTTTCTCAGGAGACCGTTGAAAACATGGCGGGTGTGATACGGAATACGTCCAGAGTTTATCAGCGAGCGGTGATTCTGTTTCTAACAGCTGAAGGATGTCGACCGGTTGACATTCATCACAGAATGCAGGCAGTGTATTGTGACAAAAGTGTGTCGAAGACAACAGTGAAAACTGGACAACGATGTTTAAAGAAGGAGGTAAATTAACGCAACAATATGCGCCTGACCTGGCCTAGGAAAACCTTTCATTAACTCACATCCTTCTTTAAACATCGTTGTCCAGCTCTTCATTGTTGTTTTCAGCACACTTTTGTCGCCATCCACTGCCTGCATTCGATGAATGTCAACTGGTCGACATCCTTCAGCTGTTAGAAACCGAATCACCGCTCGCTAATCAACTCTGGGCGGATTCCGTATCACACCCGCCATGTTTTCAACGATCTGCCGAGGAAACTATGAGTCGGAGGATAATGACATGTTGCAAACTTGACGGTTGGTATGTGCTGTTTACACCAAAAGTGACGTCATCATGCGATCTTACGTATGTTCAATTGTAACAGTTTGGTCCGCTTTAATTTGAACACGACTTGTACTATTGTACACCACTAACAAGGACATAAATTAGTAATGAGTGCAGTACGAGTAAACCATCGAGCTGTTGAGACTCGGCAATTGATTGCGCTCATTTCTCTGATCGTAATTAAACTTGGATTCCTGGAATTCTTCTTCTTCGTACGCTGTCAGACGTCAACTTGAATTTGTTTGAAGCAATTGTAGAACTTGAAAAGATTACAAATCTGCAATCCATGACCGACTGAAGAAACTGCAAAGCCCAGCAGCAAGCAGAGAAACTAAGAAGACTGACAGATCATCCAATGCATCAGAGACTAAATAGATTTGGAAAAGGGAAACTAAAGCGGAGAAACTTTGCAGAAATAGCCAAAGCAAAGACGAGCGAAGACCCCATGCACACCATAACAACACCAAAGCCCATCCCTACTGTACGCAAACCCAAATGGAAGCATCATATCATTCAGGAGGTGGTAGAAAATATACTAGGTTTTGGAAACAAGAACAGCCAGACGAAAAAAGAAAGAAGGGACATTATCCTGAGGTACATAGCGGAAAACTACCCAAGCATGGACTGGACGCATGCATACACCGACGGTTCTGTAACAAACACAACACAGAATGGAGGGGGAGGTGTGTTCCTGAGCCTAACAAATGGTAGAAAAATAACACTGTCAGTGGCAAGTGGAAAATTCGCAAGCAATTTCATAAAGCGGAGGCAGAGGCACCGAAGGCTGCAGTAAAAGCAATGCTGACAGGCGAAAGCAATGAAAGCCAGATAGTCCTGTTCACAGATGCCCTGGCCGTGGTTACAGCACTAAAAAGCCAGAAAAATACTGAACTATGCCAGCTCTGTCAACTATGCCAGCAGTCCGCACCAATAAGAGTAGTGGTACAGTGGGTTCCATCCCGCTATAACATCCAAGGCAACGATGAGGCAGACAGACTGGCAAAAGAAAGTTGCTGCTTTCTTTTGACAGCTGCTTTCTTTGAACAAATTCAAGTTGACGTCTGACATCGTACGAAGAAGAAGAAGAAGAAGAAGACGAAGAAGACGAAGTTCGAAGAAAGCAGCTGTCATCCTGAGGCTGTCGACACTGCCATAGAGCTTGTCTAGTGTTGGCACTGGTGATGGCCACATGTACTTTCTCTGGTCCTCGTATGACGGGCAATTTTGCAGCAGATGTTCAGCGGTCATTTTCCCTGTACCACAGCTGCACCTGTGCACCCATCGTCAGTGCCACCTATCTTCAGTTTATTGAATAGATGGTTCATCAGTCTGTTGTGGCCTGTGCGGAGTCTGAACACCACGACCTGCTATCTTCTATTCAACTGGTAATAGGCATCATTTTTTGTGTAGCCAGTATGTTCTGTTTCCCATTTGGCCCTAATAAACCTTTTGGACTCTTCGTATGTCACACTAGAATCTGGTTGTGGTAGTCTTGCACCTTCTTTTGCCAGTATGTCTGCCTCCTCGTTGCCTTGAATGTTTCCACTACTCTATTTGGTTCGGACTGCTGGCATAGTTGACAGAGTACTGCTCTTAAATCATTAAGTTCAGTATTTGTCTGGCTTTTTAGTGCTGTGACCACGGCCAGGGCATCTGTGAACAGGACTATCTGGCTTTCATCTGTCAGCATTGCTTTTACTGCAGCCTTCGGTGCCTCTGCCTCCGCTCTGAAATTACTTGCGGATGATCAAAGTCATAATGTGAAGATCCGTATTATCAATAACAACTCGACAAATTTTACAGACCGGCTAAAGAGTTTGACATGAAATTAAACACATTAAATACAAAAGAATGGTAACAGCCAAGAAAGCATAAGCAATTTAATCATCAATTGAGAAAAAAATCGAACGAGAACAGAAGTTTAAATATTTAGGGCAAAACATCAAACAAGATACTCACAATAGGACGGAAATTAAGAAGAGGATTGCATTTGCAAAAAAAGGACTTCAGAGAAAAACAGAAATTGCTATCCTCAAAGAAAATCAGGATAGAACTGAGGAAATGAATAAACACCACTAATGTATGGCTAATTGCACTGTATGGGGCGGAAACATGGGCTCTAGCAAAGAAGGATAAAATAAAGCTTGCAAACGTTTGAAACGTAGTGCTACCGTAAAATGGAACGAGCTGGTTGGATAGAAAGAAGATCTAAAAGCAAGTTCTCACTGAGGTAGGCGTGCAGAGATAAATATTGATGATACGAAAAGGAAGATGATTTGACTGAGACACGAACGTCTTCTACAGAAGATACTACAGGGCACGATCCATGGGAAAAGAGGAAGGGAACGATCAAGACTCACCTTTATATCTCAGACATGCAGAGACTTTAAAGTAGGAAGCTATATTCCTAACTATACTTGTGCAGAATACCAGGCAGAAAATAAGTTGGTTTGGTCATTTCATGAGAATGCACCCTCATCATCTTCCACTGATGGCTTACAGCGCTGGTAGATCTGGCTACAGGACAAGGGGGCGACCGCGAGGTAGGTGGATAGATGACAGAGTGATTGTGCAACGACAATGGCTCACATTGAACGACGCAACGCACTTGGCGTAGGATAGACGACTCAAACTCCCCACGACGCTAAACGGCACAAGTGGAAAGAAAACTAACTAACTACACTGAAATGAAGAGAACTGTAGAGGAGAGACATGCTAAGGCAATTTTACAACCAGTATAAAGCCGATCAACCATAGGATAGGATCAAATGCAGAGATATGCTCAGACAACCTTACAACCAGTCTTAAGATCGATCAACCACAGCATTAATCGTATAGCTTGTGTATCGAAGCATCAATCATATAGCACGTGTATAAGCTCATTAATCTTATAGCATGTGCGTCAATATTTGACGAATTACTTATCCAGAGAGTCCGGACATAGTGTATGGGGGTGCCATTTGGGGTCAGAAAGTGTATCTCACATAGGTCAGTAAATGCAAGGTTGAAAAGTTAAGCAATCGGAAAATTCCGTGTATTAATACTGACACAACGCCTATGTTGATGTACAATGTAAAAAAGCCGAGGATAGGATTATAGGAAAGGCTCTTCGGGTCTCAATTATACCTAGGAGTTCGACGTTTCGGACCTGGTATGGCAGTATTCCTGTTCCATCTAGTAAGGCGGTGAACATCAAAATGGATATTTTTAATTTATACGACAAGCATCTTTAATATTGGGACGGACTTGTCCATCAACTCTCTCTTCCCCCGCCGAGCAAGTGACATTCATAGGCGTCTCAGTTTCTATAGACCACGCCCGTGGCACCCTGTCAATTTTGTCTAGTTCTGTCGCCTGTATTTCGACACTATCTGCTATGGCTGTAAAGGCCGATCCGCGAGTTACAGTCACTGCCACAGATCGTACAGCCATACTAAGGAGGCTGGCTTGCCTGGCTGTTCCTTGATCTCCTGTCTTTCTCTTTTCTCCGAAGCCGAAAGGCTTCTACGAGCGTCAGAAGTCACTATGCCGCCTCCAACTAACTGTCTCCAGATAGCTCGATCCTGAGCAATTTCTTCCCATCCCTCGGATGGGATGTCGCATGACTTCATGTCCCTCGCGCATACGTCCTTGAATCGCGGTGTGGGACGGTCGATTCTTCTAGCATCAATGGCTATCTGTCCGTATAGGATATCTTTTGGCAGCCTCTCGTCTTCCATGAGATAAACATGTCCCAACCACCGTAGACGTCGCTGGCTCAACATCGAGCACATGCTGTGAGTGTTTGCTCTATGTAAGACCGTATTATGTGACACTCTCTCTTGCCACCCAATCCCCGATATACGCCGTAGACACCTCACGTGAAAGGTGTTCAGCCGCCGCAAGAAAGATAATAGAAGGTATAATAAATCAAGGTCAGCTGTGACCAGCGTAGAATCCCCCTGGTATTTTCTATGTTTATTTCTTATTCTTCTTCGTTCATCCTCAGATCAAGGTTTCGGTTTCTCTTACAAAGGACACCGTTGTTTGTAAGGCTGTTTCATCTCCATACAGCTTTTGTCTCATATCTGTCTCACGAGGCCAGTATTGTTCTCTCTTTTCCTGCGTGAGTGTGCAGCTTTGCAGGATGTGTTCCACGGTCATGATATGATCCCCACATAGGTACCTGTCATCTACCCCAATCCTCATTTTGTTGTAAAGATGACCCTTGAGTCTGTTATGCCCAGTTCTCAGTCTGAAGATGATGACTTGCTCTTCTCTGGTTAAGTTATACTAGCTGTCTTCTTTTCGGAAGTCGGGGTGTTGATCAGCCAATTTTACCCTGAAGTTGGCTTTAATTATGGTCTTTGCCTCATTATATGTGATACTCAGGTCTGTTTGTGGAGATGCTCCTCCACTCGTTGCTAGTTTGTCTGCAGCTTCATTGCCTTCAATATTGCAGCGGGATGGGATCCACTGTATGACCACTATGTTTATTTGAAAGCTGTCAAAAGTCGAGATGGCTAGTTTTATGAAGGGTTAAAAGCGACATATTGTTATAGACTCAAGAAAGTCTTTGTAATTAACATAAGCTTGTGACTAAATTTACATAAGATCATGTGGGAGCTCAGTGTTGATATCCATCTTCAAGAGGGAAAAGTGACACATTGAAGTAAGAACTAGTTAGCCCCTAGATTCTAGAGTAAATACGTCAAGTACATACAACTCAGGAACAGATGAGACCCGACATAATGAAGAAAATAACACTTCATCCCTGATAACAGTGTCAGAATTTGGACTAAATTCGCATTGCTGTTTATCTTTGGGAAACATAGCCACTATGTATTGTTTATAAGTAACTGGGCGAGTCCTGACTTGAATGGTTAATATCAGCTCAAGATGCAGCGATGAATCAGTTGAGAGCTGTTAGTACCTCATTGCTGGCTAGCTGCGTCAGCGAACCATAGCTGATCAAGACCGTATTCCACATCCAAGTATCGGCCCTTGAAACAAGCTTCACTCGTGTAGTCTGGCTTAGAGAATTGGGAGCGCACGCTGAAGGCAAACCTGGTACTTTAAATGGCGTGTTCAAACCGGATGTGCCCTCGCAGAAATGCGTAGATACCGTAGCCTTGATTGAAACTACAAAACGTCATTTTCAGGAGGAACGTCAAAGAAGGAGAACAAGAGGAAGAGCAACAAGAAGAACAACAACAACAAGAAGGAGAAGATGAAGAACAAAAAGAAAAATACTAGAGCAAGAATAAGAAGCAAGAACAAGAGTAACAAGAACAAGAACAACAGCAACAAAAACAAGAGCAACAAGAACAAGAGCAACAAGAACAAGAGTAACAAGAACAAGAGCAACAAGAACAAGAGTAACAAGAACAAGAGTAACAAGAACAAGAGTAACAAGAACAAGAGCAACAAGAACAAGAGTAACAAGAACAAGAACAACAGCAACAAAAACAAGAGCAACAAGAACAAGAGTAACAAGAACAAGAGCAACAAGAACAAGAGTAACAAGAACAAGAACAACAGCAACAAAAACAAGAGCAACAAAAACAAGAGCAGCAAGAACAAGAGCAACAAGAACAAGAGCAACAAGAACAAGAGCAACAAGAACAAGAACAAGAGCAACAAGAACAAGAACAAGAGCAACAAGAACAAGAGCAACAAGAACAAGAGCAACAAGAACAAGAGCAACAAGAACAAGAGCAACAAAAACAAGAGCATCAAGAACAAGAACAAGAGCAACAAAAACAAGAGCAACAAGAACAAGAACAACAAGAACAAGAGCAACAAGAACAAGAGCAACAAGAACAAGAACAAGAGCAACAAGAACAAGAACAAGAGCAAAAAGAACAAGAGCAACAAGAACAAGAGCAACAAAAACAAGAGCAACAAGAACAAGAGCAACAAGAACACCAAGAACAAGAACAAGAGCAACAAAAACAAGAGCAACAAGAACAAGAGCAACAAGAACAAGAGCAACAAAAACAAGAGCAACAAGAACAAGAGCAACAAAAACAAGAGCAACAAGAACAAGAGCAACAAGAACAAGAGCAACAAGAACAAGAACAAGAGCAACAAAAACAAAACAAGAGCAACAAAAACAAGAGCAACAAGAACAAGAGCAACAAGAACAAGAGCAACAAGAACAAGAACAAGAGCAACAAAAACAAAACAACAGCAACAAAAACAAGAGCAACAAGAACAAGAGCAACAAGAACAAATACAACAAAAACAAGAGCAACAAGAACAAGAGCAACAAGAACAAATACAACAAAAACAAGAGCAACAAGAACAAGAGCAACAAAAACAAGAGCAACAAACACAAGAGCAACAAGAACAAGAGCAACAAGAACAAGAGCAACAAGAACAAGAGCAACAATAACAAGAGCATCAAGAACAAGAACAAGAGCAACAAGAACAAGAGCAACAAAAACAAGAGCAACAAGAACAAGAACAAGAGCAACAAGAACAAGAGCAACAAGAACAAGAACAAGAGCAACAAGAACAAGAACAAGAGCAAAAAGAACAAGAGCAACAAGAACAAGAGCAACAAAAACAAGAGCAACAAGAACAAGAACACCAAGAACAAGAACAACAAAAACAAGAGCAACAAGAACAAGAGCAACAAGAACAAGAGCAACAAAAACAAGAGCAACAAGAACAAGAGCAACAAAAACAAGAGCAACAAGAACAAGAGCAACAAGAACAAGAACAAGAGCAACAAAAACAAAACAAGAGCAACAAAAACAAGAGCAACAAGAACAAGAGCAACAAGAACAAATGCAACAAGAACAAGAGCAACAAAAACAAAACAACAGCAACAAAAACAAGAGCAACAAGAACAAGAGCAACAAGAACAAATACAACAAAAACAAGAGCAACAAGAACAAGAGCAACAAGAACAAATACAACAAAAACAAGAGCAACAAGAACAAGAGCAACAAAAACAAGAGCAACAAACACAAGAGCAACAAGAACAAGAGCAACAAGAACAAGAGCAACAAGAACAAGAGCAACAATAACAAGAGCAACAAGAACAAGAGCAACAAGAACAAGAGCAACAAGAACAAGAGCAACAAGAACAAATGCAACAAGAACAAGAGCAACAAGAACAAGAGCAACAAAAACAAGAGCAACAAGAACAAGAGCAAGAGCAACAAAAACAAGAGCAACAAGAACAAGAGCAACAAGAACAAATGCAACAAAAACTAGAGCAACAAGAACAAGAGCAACAAGAGTAAGAAGAACAAGAGCAACAAGAACAAGAGTAACAAGAACAAGAACAAGAACAACAAAAACAAGAGCAACAAGAACAAGAGCAACAAGAACAAGAGTAACAAGAACAACAAGAGCAACAAGAACAAGAGTAAGAAGAACAAGAGCAACAAGAACAAGAGTAACAAGAACAAGAGCAACAAGAACAAGAGCAACAAGAACAAGAGTAAGAAGAACAAGAGCAACAAGAACAAGAGCAACAAGAACAAGAGTAAGAAGAACAAGAGCAACAAGAACAAGAGCAACAAGAACAAGAACAAGAACAACAAGAGCAACAAGAGCAACAAGAACAAGAGCAACAAGAACAAGAGCAACAAGAACAAGAGCAACAAGAACAACAAGAACAAGAGCAACAAGAACAAGAGCAACAAGAACAACAAGAACAAGAGCAACAAGAACAAGAGCAACAAGAACAAGAACAACAAGAACAAGAGCAACAAGAACAACAGCAACAAGAACAAGAGCAACAAGAACAAGAGCAACAAGAACAACAGCAACAAGAACAAGAGCAACAAGAACAAGAGCAACAAGAAGAAGCAAGAACAAGAGCAACAAGAACAAGAGCAACAAGAACAAGAGCAACAAGAACAAGAGCAACAAGAACAACAAGAACAAGAGCAACAAGAGCAACAAGAAGAAGCAAGAACAAGAGCAACAAGAAGAAGCAAGAACAAGAGCAACAAGAAGAAGCAAGAACAAGAGCAACAAGAACAAGAGCAACAAGAACAAGAGCAACAAGAAGAAGCAAGAACAAGAGCAACAAGAACAAGAGCAACAAGAACAAGAGCAACAAGAAGAAGCAAGAACAAGAGCAACAAGAACAAGAGCAACAAGAACAAGAGCAACAAGTAGAAGAGACTTAGCACCTTATATGTCTACCTCGATTATACGTCATGCTAGACTTAGTACCTTTTAGGTTTACCTAACCTATACGTCATGCTAGACTTAGCACTTTATAGGTCTACCTCGCCTATACGCCATGATAGACTTAGCACCTTATAGGTCTACCTCGTCTATACGTCATGCTAGACTTAGTACCGTATAGGTTTACCTAACCTATACGTCATGCTAGACTTAGCACTTTATAGGTCTACCTCGCCTATACGCCATGCTAGACTTAGTACCGTATAGGTTTACCTAACCTATACGTCATGCTAGACTTAGCACTTTATAGGTCTACTTCGCCTATACGCCATGCTAGACTTAGCACCTTATAAGTCTACCTAACCTATACGTCAGTAATTTGGCCAAAGGCAGGGTTTAGACCACGGCTCTATGTAAGAAACGACTACAAACGATGTTAAGAAGAGGTCAATGTTCTAGTCAGAGCGGGAAGGTAAAGATAGCTCCGCCACAGAACAGGGCCTGAAGACGGGTACTAGGCCAGAAGGTAGACGGACCAGCAACCCCGATAACACGTAACCCGTCCAGTTTTTATTTTTTAAATATGGTTGTATTTTTATCCAGGTGTGTACAGGTGTGTCAATAAGAACGACTGACTATTATATTTTCTATCTTAATCTTGGTCTGACTACAGCCTAATCCTTGGTCTCCTATTGTATCTTCTATCTTAATCTTGATCTGGCTCCAATCTATCCTGGCTCCAATCTACTCATTGGTCTCCTATTGTATCTTCTATCTTAATCTTGGTCTGGTTCCAATCTACTCATTGGTCTCCTATTGTATCTTCTATCTTAATCTTGATCTGGCTCCAATCTATCCTGGCTCCAATCTACTCATTGGTCTCCTATTGTATCTTCTATCTTAATCTTGATCTGGTTCCAATCTACTCATTGGTCTCCTATTGTATCTTAATCTTGATCTGGCTCTAATCTATCCTGGCTCCAATCTACTCATTGGTCTCCTATTGTATCTTCTATCTTAATCTTGATCTGGTTCCAATCTACTCATTGGTCTCCTATTGTATCTTCTATCTTAATCTTGATCTGGCTCCAATCTATCCTGGCTCCAATCTACTCATTGGTCTCCTATTGTATCTTCTATCTTAATCTTGATCTGGTTCCAATCTACTCATTGGTCTCCTATTGTATCTTCTATCTTAATCTTGATATGGCTCTAATCTATCCTGGCTCCAATCTACTCATTGGTCTCCTATTGTATCTTCTATCTTAATCTTGATCTGGTTCCAATCTACTCATTGGTCTCTTATTGTATCTTCTATCTTAATCTTGATCTGGCTCCAATCTACTCATTGGTCTCTTATTGTATCTTCTATCTTAATCTTGATCTGGCTCCAATCTACTCATTGGTCTCTTATTGTATCTTCTATCTTAATCTTGATCTGGCTCCAATCTACTCATTGGTCTCCTATTGTATCTTCTATCTCAATCTTGATCTGGCTCCAATCTATCCCTTAGTATCTTGGAGACTGTCTTACCATATCCCCCAAACGGACTGTGTGTATTGTTGGTATTCTGAATTCGTGGTTGTAGTACAGTTAACCAGCATTGCCGTAAAACTGATTTCTTCATGCCAACGACAACCACATCATATTTACAAGGCCCTGTTTACGTCTCTTACTGTTTGCGAGACAAGACAAATAGTTCTGAAATTGGATACACATGTAGAGGATCCGATTTAAAGCGATCGATTATCGAACGCCATTCTAAAAAAAACGCTTTTGAGTGGGTTAAAGTACGTGCAAACAAGCCGAGGTCTGGTAATGTGCTCTGTGATATTTGAGATGGTTATTTTCAGCAACATCCTCAGTTAAGTATATCAATCGGCTACTTTATCCATGAGTCCTTTAATGGAGGGGAGAGCCAGTAGGGCTCACTTCATCACCAGAACTATCGTAAAAGAATACTGAAGAGGATTGTGCGTGGGTCTAGTAACACTATAGTGTCAAAACAATTTATATAGAAACCATCAGTGCAAGAGCACACAATGTGCTTTGCCGAAGGTCTCCTATGAGGTGACATCCATCTATCTGTCTGTATATCTATCTATCTTATATATATATATATATATATATATATATATATATATATATATATATATATATATATATATATATATATATATATATGTCTGTATATCTATTTATCTATATATCTTCAGTCTACTTAACGCTTGGTAACCCCTAGGATGTACGATTGCCTATTTTTGGGACTGTGATGGTGGAAGCATAAATTAGAGCAAGGTAGACCCACAGCCTGCCAGACGCCACTCCCGTGCGAGTATCCTTAGAATAACCCCTATAATAATTTGAGTAAATTTTTAGTTTAAATTTTACTAGAGCAGCGGCCGTTAAGCCTACTCTTTTCGATTTCCAACTGTCAAGTGATTTTTAACGTGCTCGCAACTGCACGTGTGTCTCCTCAAAAATCAGCGGACATTTTTACCGGATGAAACACGTGAAAAAATTCCGGTCTCCACCGTGATCTGAACCCGCAAACTCCATCAACCGAGGCGAACACCTTACCTCGAGACCACTGGATCACCCATCTTTAGTACTGAACGAAATGAAAAAAAAGAAGAAAAAGTAGAATGCCAACCCGCAAACTAGTTGTCATCAGTCCTTGGCGAGCGACTAATACAAAATAGGCATATTACAAGATACACAATTAGTATTTAATAATACAATTTGTTCCGATTCTAATTCTTTCAATTTCCGTATCCGATTTGAATGTGCATAATACATTCAGTTTTTACAAGAAGGAAGTAACATGTCCTTTACAGAACTCTTACAAGTGCCAACCTATTTTGCTGCTATTCGTTTCTTGGCACTGGTACAGTACGGTAGGTTGTCATCACTTTCCGTACGTGGAGATGCGATCATACCAAGAAAAGCCTCTGTCTGCCAAAATGGACACAGCGGGATTTCTACCTGGTGCGTCGTGATTGTGAAAAGAATGTTTCACCCCTAGGCGATGTTCCTTCCAAATATAAACCAACAAATAATATTCGTTTTCACACATGCTATCTGAGAATATGTGTGATGGAGCAGTGCTTGTCTGGACCGGAAAGGGGACCGGGTTTGACGCCCAGCTGCAAATGGGTACACGACTCACTGTTAGGCAGAACAATGTAATGAGGGAGAAGATGGACCTCCATGCCTGAGAAAAAGTTGAGACCTAGAATAATCAAATATTTAAGACTCCATCCCTGATGGCAATGACTACTGACGACTGATTGGAATGGTATGGATAAAATCATTGATGTGGAACTTTTTTTTTGGGGGGGGGGGGGGGGGGGAGTCAGACAGGTATCAGTGAAACAGGAGGTGAGAAGTACAAACTGGTCTTGGATGGAAGACACTGGGGTTGGAAAGGACACACTGTGTGGTTGGATGGAACACACTGGCGTTGCATGGGTCACGCTGTGGTTAGATGGGACACGCTGTGGTTGGGTGGGACACGATGTGGTTGGATGGGAAACGCTGTGGTTGCATGGGACACGCTGTGGTTGGATGGAACACATTGGCGTTGCATGGGTCACGCTGTGGTTAGATGGGACACGCTGTGGTTGGGTGGGACACGATGTGGTTGGATGGGAAACGCTGTAGTTGCATGGGACACGCTGTGGTTGGATGGAACACACTGGCGTTGCATGGGTCACGCTGTGGTTAGATTGGACACGCTGTGGTTGGGTGGGACACGATGTGGTTGGATGGGAAACGCTGTGGTTGCATGGGACACGATGTGGTTGGATGGGACACACTGGCCTTGGAAAGAACGTACGTTAAGGAAACCATGTGACAGGATTACAAGACAGTTTCTGTTCTGGAACCCCTATGTCAGAAGAATGAGATGTAGAACAAAACACGCAAATGGAGAGTATCATTTTAGACAGAAAATGCGAGAAAAAAAATAAACGAAACATTGAAGAAGCGGACAGAGTTTGTGAAGATGGCACAGGACAAGAGAACTTGGCGTGTAATTGTTGAAAGGTTAAAACTTGAATTTCTACAGCCAACCATGCAGCTTTTAAAATGGCCAGTTTACCTTATACACAATAACACGAGCGGTCCCGAATGGTCCGCCGGGGTCTTTGAGTATGACAATAACAGAAATAGCACGACTGCCCCACAGAACGCACGTCGTAAGAGGTGATTAACTGTGTGACATGACATAGCACCGGCCATGGTTAGATGGTCTGATAAGAGCAGCGTACTTGGCGCTTAACAGGATGCGGGTCTACTTTGGTCTAGTGTTTTAGTCTATTAAGATGGACTCGCACATTGGTTAACCACCCACCGCAGCACTTGTCCAAATGCAGCGGAGTAATAAGCTGCTCGAGCCTAGCTTGCTAAGCAGGAAATAATATTCCCGCTACATCCAGCTCATACCAGAGCTAGGACATGCACAGGGACATCTGCCCCTATAGAAGTACAGATCGACTAAGAACAAAAGAAGTGTTGTTTATATTTTTGTTTTGGCTGGTGGTCGGTGGGGGAACCATTATACCAGGAAACGAGTAACCTTGTGGGTTGACAAGAAAGCTCTAGTAATAACACCCCATGAGCGATAACAGTGTAAAGTTATGTCTATATCACACACTGCTGTCGGGGATGGTAGGGACTTCAGTGTATTAGGTATCAGCTTTATGTGAGGTGGACGGCTAGTTTCTCATCTTCTTTATTTGCCAACAGTTAGGCCGAGCATCATTTACAGCTGGGTCGACTAGACCGTGTCTATAAGGGGATCTAAACTAGTATCCGAGTCGCGAGATGTCTATCCCTTTGCTAGGGGAGAGGAGACTAACGTCTGGTGAGGCAAAACATACTGATCAAGATGTAATCCCCCCATAGTAGTCATCGACAAGCAGATGAAGTCAAGCATAACAAAACCATGACCCAGGTCCACCTTCATCAGCACACTCGGAATGTAAGTAAAGGTATTGCAACCCGCCAACTAACGCCCTTTACAGAGCGCACAAAAAAAGGTAATCATACTTATTGTGGACTTAATCATACTTATTGTGGACTTAATCATACTTATTGTGAACTTAATCATACTTATTGTGGACTTAATCATACTTATTGTGGACTTAATCATACTTATTGTGGACTTACAATAATAAGAACGTCTTCTGCCACGTAGACATTTATGATTCTGTAATAAAGGAGCCTATTGCTCGTTTTCCTGCAGGTAGGAAAAAGAAGAAGAAGAAGAAGAGACTACTGTCTGTCTAAATAGCAGCGCTACAGTGGACATGCAGACGGGGTGGAATTGACGGAAATGATCCTTGCTGGTTCCATCAAAGATGCATAATGTTGTCTTATCAATCAAAGACACATGACTGATCCCCAGGACAGAATTGATCGGCGATGGAACCCGTGCTCTCGTGTTTTTGTGAGAGATTGTAAGAAGAAAGGATCCATTTTTCGATTACTTTGTAGCTTGATAAAGAATAAGACAATGAGGACAGACACAAGCGAGATGCGGCATATATAGATGGCCGGAGAAACATGCTAAACAAATAACAGAAATGAACTGAGAAATACGAGGCGTGTTCAAATGAAACTGGGCCCAGTGGATTTATTACAAACATATGAAAGGCGGGAAGGGGGCTCAGAGGTATTAAGGTAAGGTGTCCGCCTCAGGTTCGGAACACGATAGACGCCGAGATTTTTTCACGTGGATCTTCTGGTCAAAATTGCCATGATTTCTGGGTAGGGAGACCCGAGGGATCCCCGTATTCAGTGCAGAGCACGTTAAAAATCCCCTTGGCAGTAAGAAATCGAAAAAAAGTAAGCTTAATAGTCGATGCCGGAACAAAATTCAAGTTAAAAATCGACGCAAATTATGTGTACCTTCCCACAGACCAATTAAGCCGCAAGAAGTTTGAACATACTACGGATAGCCTTCAGCTACCTGGCAACAGACATTCTCATGCCTGTTTGAATACCAGAATTCCAAGTCTGTCCACCCATACTGCTGCAAGAATTTCGCCAAAAAATTGCGGAAAATTTTCGTTAACTCGCGTCCTTTCCAAAACATCAGTGCTCTGCCCTTTAGTTTTGCCTTCGACACCCTTTTGTCACCAAACACTTGCTTGCATTCCTCAATAAATGTCGACTGGTCGACATCCTTCAGCTGTTAGGAACTGAATCCCCGCTCGATGATCAACCCTGAACGGATTCCGTATCACACCCACCAATTTCTCAATGGTCTGCAGCAGAACATATTAATACGAGGATAATGACCCCCATTAACCCTTGTACATTTAGTATGGGCTATTAAGTCAGATGTGACGTCATCACGCTCCTCGCGCGTATTTCCACGTGGCGGAGCGCTTGCTGGTTTCATGTGAATACGCCTCGCACATTGACGTGAATAAGAATATATCGAAACACGTAATGTTTTATAAGCATACAGATACAGAGAGAGAGAGAGAAGTACGATCACATGATAAGCGAGGTCAGTGGTTGATAACATGGATTGCATGATATCTGAGGTCAGTGGTTGATAACATGGATTACAAGAGAAGTGAGTGCAGTGGTTGATAACATGGATTACAAGAGAAGTGAGTGCAGTGGTTGATAACATGGATTACAAGAGAATTGAGTGCAGTGGTTGATAACATGGATTACATGATATGTGAGGTCAGTGGTTGATAACATGGATTACAAGAGAAGTGAGTGCAGTGGTTGATAACATGGGACTCTGGAGCACCTGGATGCCAGTGAATAGGTACGAAGTGTCCGCCAGACACTTAATTTATAGCTTGATCGATTGTAGAATGTCGATAACGGGGATCGAACAGTGTCAGTTAGCTGCAAGAAGCAAGCTCTCTACCCATCAGACATTCAATCAATAATTACTATAAATCAACACCACAACCAGCAACAACAATAAGATAAACAGAACTAGCAACAACAATAAGATAAACAGAACCAGCAACAACAATAAGATAAACAGAACCACCAACAACAATAAGATAAACAGAACCACCAACAACAATAAGATAAACAGAACCACCAACAACAATAAGATAAACAGAACCAGCAACAACAATAAGATACACAGAACCAGCAACAACAATAAGATAAACAGAACCAGCAACAACAATAAGATAAACAGAACCACCAACAACAATAAGATAAACAGAACCAGCAACAACAATAAGATAAACAGAACCAGCAACAACAATAAGATAAACAGAACCACCAACAACAATAAGATAAACAGAACCAGCAACAACAATAAGATAAACAGAACCAGCAACAACAATAAGATAAACAGAACCACCAACAACAATAAGATAAACAGAACCACCAACAACAATAAGATAAACAGAACCAGCAACAACAATAAGATAAACAGAACCACCAACAACAATAAGATAAACAGAACCAGCAACAACAATAAGATAAACAGAACCAGCAACAACAATAAGATAAATAGAACCAGCAACAACAATAAGATAAACAGAACCAGCAACAACAATAAGATAAACAGAACCACCAACAACAATAAGATAAACAGAACCACCAACAACAATAAGATAAACAGAACCACCAACAACAATAAGATAAACAGAACCAGCAACAACAATAAGATAAACAGAACCACCAACAACAATAAGATAAACAGAACCACCAACAACAATAAGATAAACAGAACCAGCAACAACAATAAGATAAACAGAACCAGCAACAACAATAAGATAAACAGAACCAGCAACAACAATAAGATAAACAGAACCAGCAACAACAATAAGATAAAAAGAACCAGCAACAACAATAAGATAAATAGAACCAGCAACAACAATAAGATAAATAGAACCAGCAACAACAATAAGATAAATAGAAACAACAATAACAACTGGGACAACTGTAACATATCAATCGAAACAAATATTGACTAGAGTCATCAAAATAAATCACACGCGCAAGTTAAAGAAACTATTGTCTAGACATATCCGACAAGTCTCACAAGCAAGTTAAAGAAACTATTGTCTAGACTCATCCCGACAAGTCTCACAAGCAAGTTAAAGAAACTATTGTCTAGACTCATCCGGACAAGTCTCACAAGCAAGTTAAAGAAACTATTGTCTAGACTTATCCGGACAAGTCTCACAAGCAAGTTAAAGAAACTATTGTCTAGACTTATCCGGACATGTCTCACAAGCAAGTTAAAGAAACTATTGTCTAGACTCATCCAGACAAGTCTCACATGCAAGAGCCATGAGATAAAGTGTTGCGTGCAGGAAGCTATTAATTTCGCTATGCCCGGCTCCATACACTACGTGCCGTTCTCCTATCTTGATTCCTGAACCCTGTTATTACCTTATGAGGACCACGGATATATATATATAGGGCCGGACGTTATATAGGCCATAACTGTATTGAATGAACTCTTCGAATCAAGTCCCACATGCAAGTTGAAGCATCTATTAGCTCGATCTTGACGGACAATGCTCAAAAGCGCTCATGCACGAAGTATAATTACATTATTCAATCGAACTCATGCCCTTGACTTGGCTCCTGGTGAGAAGAAGCAGGTCCCATCTGTCATAAAGAATCAATAACGCAGTGACATCAGATCATTCCTAATGTCACTTTGGTGCATTAATTCCGATGCACTATTTTTTTCTCCTATTCAAATTACGTATGTGTACGTGGGTAGTCTCTGTAGAATGAAGTTAAGGCCGACAAAAGAACACACTGTCGTAGAAGAGGAGGTATTAGCGAGGTCAATGTAATTAGGTCTCATCGTAAGGTAGTTAGTTAAACGTCGGTTCATCTTAATCGCACTCGGGACACGTCCATATGCACTCAGATCTCATCCTCAGCATGTCTGCCAGCACGTGATGACTGACGCGCTCATATCTCATCCTCAGTATGTCTGCCAGCACGTGATGATTGGCGCGTTCAGATCTCATCCTCAGTGTGTCTGCCAGCACGTGATGACTGATGCGCTCAGATCTCATCCTCAGTGTGTCTGCCAGCACGTGATGACTGACGTGCTCAGATCTCATCCTCAGTGTGTCTGCCAGCACGTGATGACTGACGCGCTCAGATCTCATCCTCAGCATGCGATGACTGACGCGCTCAGATCTCATCCTCAGTATGTCTGCCAGCACGTGGTGGCTGACGCGCTCAGATCTCATCCTCAGTGCGTCTGCCAGCACGTGATGACTGGCCGTTCCGGTCCTGTGCTGGTTAACCAAACGTCTATAGATCCTCGTGGGGTGTTCATTCCTCGCCGCCCCTCGTTTCACACCAAATTCAACCAGTCTCGCCAAGAACGTAGAGTCTGGATCAACTTTGGAATCTTCCTTTCAGCCGATTTCCCTAACGGTGTTTAGAATATTGGCCCGGTCCATTGATCTCCCGCGCGCCACTATAGCTGTACTCGCCAACCTATCGGCACGGTCCAATGATCTCCCGTGCGCCACTATAGCTGTACTCGCCAACCTATCGGCCCGGTCCTTTGATCTCCCGTGCGCCACTATAGCTGTACTCGCCAACCTATCGGCCCGGTCCATTGATCTCCCACCTTCCACTACAGCTGTACTCGCCAACATATCGGCCCGGTCCATTGATCTCCCACCTTCCACTACAGCTGTACTCGCCAACCTATCGGCCCGGTCCATTGATCTCCCGCCTTCCACTATAGCTGTACTCATCAATCTATCAGCTCTCTCGTTTCCTTCTACACCTGCATGTCCCGGAACGAGTATGAAGGTGACTCTATGTAACCTCAACTCCAACCACTCGCTACGCGCGCAACCTGATTCCACATAAATGAGTATCCTCGTTTAATCACTGAGAACACACACATGTGTGCCACTCATTGTTTCAAACCATCACCTTTGTAACATCCATGATCTTCATTGTAAGACCGCCTGTGGTCACCACAAAAGCACCAGACCCCTCCTTGATCGTTTTCCCACCCCTCTGAGCCGTGAAGGTCCATGCGCTCCTCAACCGACGGATAACGGATCCATCTGTGTAGATAATGACATAATCATCCGAGGAATTTTCACTGATCAAAACGTTAACCTCCGACACCACATCAAGCTGATTCAGTTGAAAAAACTCTCTGTCAATTGGGACAATCAAACGGAAAATCTGCAGGAAATTATCAGATAATTTCATTTCATTCTTCGCCACGAGTTATGTCCCCCAGCCCACACGCCCTTTGCGCTACAGCCTCAGTCTGATCCATCCACCATTGTTCCATTACTAGTCTTGTGCCTTTCGTCTTCCGTAACCCCTCGTGGAACGGATGCTCTTCACTCGCGCTGGTGTGAAGGTAAGCTCGAGCTTGACACGTCTGCCGCCTAAACCCCACAGGTCCAACAGAAACCTCATGGCACTTATAGCCGTGTCTCTTGTACAACCTGACACGTCTGCCGCCTAAACCCCACAGGTCCAACAGAAACCTCATGGCACTTATGGCCGTATCTCTTGTACAACCTGACACATCTGCCGCCTAAACCCCACAGGTCCAACAGAAACCTCATGGCACTTATGGCCATGTCTCTTGTACAACCTGACACATCTGCCGCCTAAACCCCACAGCTGACAAGTACAACAGAAACCCCATGGCAGCTATGGCTATGTCTCTTTTACAAACGAGGATAATTCTCATTGCCTCAATCTGAATCTTTTCCAATCTTTCAGCGTTCTCTCAAATGGGGTGACCAGTTCCCCTCCTCGTATTCCCTAACTATAAGTCAGGTACCAATGTATAACTGGGTAGACCAGATCATGTAGATTTTGTTAACTGAAACCTAGCACCTATTTCATGAAAACCAAGCTCTCTAACAACGGTGAGACCGGTGTTATTTTCAATCCATGCCGCTAGTACAAGGAACTTCAATCCCAACAGTGCCACGCTCTCTTCTGTTCAGCTGGTAATAGGCATCATTTTTTGTGTAGCCAGTATGTTCTGTTTCCCATTTGGCCATGTATCTGGCCCTAATAAGCCTTTTGGACTCTTCATAGGTCACACTAGAATCTGGTTGTGGGTGGTAGTCTTTCACCTTCTTTTGCCAGTCTGTCTGCCTCCTCGTTGCCTTGAATGTTACAGTGGGATGGAACCCACTGTACCAATTTCCTGGTTCAAATTGGAGAAGAAGGAAGTGACATCTATTTTAAATTCGAATGCCTGCATCTTTAACCATTTCTATAGCATTAACTCGGATATTTATACTCAATAAACTAGTGACAAAGCATCTGGCAACCTGAGCCAGCCTCGGAAATTTTTTCCGGTTTGGCAAGCCGACAGTGGCATGGTAAAGTTAAACGCTTCCTATTTATACTCATCAGAATAGTAAAAAACACTATTTGATGCATCCCTAATACAAAGTGAATAACTTGCTTTCTTAAAGACCAGAAGAACAAATACACAACCACAAACAAAAACAACATTAACCTTTAGCACGCAGCCATAATGTTTTGAAAATTGTTTGCAACTTTCAATTTTGATTTTTTCACAAAGAAGTTGTTGATGTTATTGTTGTTGTTGTGTGTTTGTTAGTTTCTGAGATGGAAGAAGAAGATGATTGTGAAATTTTTTGAAAAAATAAAAAAATTTGGACTTTCCCGACTAGGCCTAGTTGCTCCGATAGAAATCCATGGAAACCACAATAAAGTTTCGATACTGTGTTTATAATATCGGCACAACTGTTAATTTCCAATTCAAGCGTAGTTCTTTCATCTAAACAAATAAAATAAACAGATCTACCAGATAAAGATCCTTCCCAACAACCTATGTCACCTTTCCCCAAAATTCGGCCAGCTCCAATCGGTGAAATGAGAAAATAAATCGTTCAAAGGCCATTTGTAATCTAACATACGATATATTTACCGGCAAAAAACCTGTGTAGATGGACGTGACGAATCCAGCAGTAAAAAAATGGCTGTTGGAAGGGTCTCCGTACTTAGTAAAAAAAATGTCACAAATTTTTTTTGTTGACAGTGAGACAAGTTTGGCTGTCTCAGTCGATCTTCGGAGTGCTAAAGGTTTAGAAACAGGAATGTGTACTCACTGTGCTGCCAGACCTCCAGGTTGTATGTCCCTCACAAAGATCCCCAACTCCCCAGACTTGTCCTCATTTTTAATCCCAACAACAGAAAATCCAAGGGAGGTGTTCTCAGATTTGGTGAGTTGTACAACTTGGACAGGTCTCCCAGCTGCCATTTTCTCGATAGCTTGCTCCAGATTGGGATTAAACCCATAGCTGTCTAAGGGTGAAGCTGAAATACAAATGTACAAGCTTGCAAATGAGTAAACCTATAAGATTTGTTTCATTACATTGATGAAAGTTTTAAATGTCATTATTAATACTCTTTATACATCTTTGATGAAAGTTTATACTGTCATTGCAAATACTCTCTATGCATTCTTGATGAAAGTTTATACTGTCATTGTAAATACTATCTATGCATTCGTGATGAAAGTTTATACTGCCATTGCAAATACTCTCTATGCATCCTTGATGAACGTTTTAAGTGTCATTGTAAATACTCTCTCTCTATGCATCATTGATGAAAGTTTCAAATGTCTTTTGTAAATATTCAATGCGTCCTTCCTATTTCTATCCAATCTTAATACTTGTGATGTATCTCCTATGTCTATAGTAAATATCCAGTTAACAAGCCAATGTGGCATATTGGGAATTTAATGTGTCCATCATTTTCTTGACCAATGTCACACTACGGGTGATGTGGTCAATATCATGTTTGCCACCCTTATCTTCCCAGATTATTCTTGTACCCAATTTTAGACACTGGATCGACCCGAGGAGCCGTTATGCGATCGGAAAAATTCTGCACCAATTGAGGACCAAACCCTGATCGCACGGATAGGAAGCCAGGGTACTAACCACTGCTCCCTTATTTCTATAGCCATTTCAACAATTTTTCAGAACTGATGGACACATGACTCTCTGAAGACCCTGTGGGTTGGTGGAGGTGGTAGCCCACGAAGGCTCCAGTGTCAGCTCGGCACTCTGTGTAAACAACTCAGTATCGCACTGTGTTGAAGGTGCCCAACTCAACACTGCACTTTGAGAAATATGTCCCTTGCCCATATGCAAATCTGAAACAAGGCAGAACTGATGGATACAGGACTCCTCTCAGGGCCCCGTATGTTGGTGGAGGTAGTAATGCCCACTAGGTGCTTCTCAGAATTGTCTTAGCTAAACACTCATTAATTCACACCATCGAATGCATCCCGCTCCGCGGTTGGGAACACGCAAGATACCTCTCTGGTTTCTGACCATTGTGAGAAGGAACCCCATAGGACCTACCCAGCACTATTTATCTAGAATCCCAAAAGAGCTAATTGCCAATAGAGACTGAACTGATCATTAAGAAGAAGATCCAAACCTAACACTTTTAATACACCCCTGCTATTTCTACCCAATTTTGGAACTACTTTTAATCGCTCATTCTATTTCTATACAATTCTAAAACACTGCTAATTCTATAAGATCCTACAATTCTTAAATATAGCTTCTATTTCTATATAATCCTCCATTTCTCTTCAACTCCTCTATTTCTATCCAATACTGTAACTACTTTTGTTCAGTCATTCTATTTCTATACAATTCTAAAACACTGCTAATTCTATAAGATCCTACAATTCTTAAATATAGCTTCTATTTCTATATAATCCTCCATTTCTCTTCAACTCCTCTATTTCTATCCAATACTGTAACTACTTTTGTTCAGTCATTCTATTTCTATACAATTCTAAAACACTGCTAATTCTATAAGATCCTACAATTCTTAAATATAGCTTCTATTTCTATATAATCCTCCATTTCTCTTCAACTCCTCTATTTCTATCCAATACTGTAACTACTTTTGTTCAGTCATTCTATTTTCTATACAGTCCTACGTCTCTCCAACTCTCCTCTCCTATTTATGTCCTTACACAATCAAATCAGTTCTCCTATCTCTTCTCAATTATTACATTCTGTGTGGTGTTATGATCTCCTTGTCAACCTACCTGCATTTGTGAAGGGCCGTCCTCTAAGTTTCAAGGTAGAGCTATCTGCAATATTATCCGGGCTGAATCCTTCCGAAGATTCATTAACAATGAGCTCACCACTGTGAGAAATGTCAAAGGCCACCGCAGTGAGCGGCTGAGTTTTAGATACATGTTTCAGCTCTTGAAGGGACTCCTGCAACATAGCACAGATGCAGACGTATGATAACGGCTCTTAGCACAACATTCTACAAATGAAAGTGAATGTACTCACAGAAAAAGTGATTAGACAGGTTGTTGTTTAATGCCCACAATGAGTAGGTTTACTCTTTTGTGCGCCTTGAAAAGAACGTTAAGTGGCGGGTTACAGTAGCTTTCTTCACACCCCGAGCATGCTGATGAAGGTCGACCAATGTCCTCCAGATGGTTGTGCTATGCTTGGCTTCATCTGTGTGTCACTCACTACTACAGGGACAACGTTAATCCCTCACTTCGTTAGCCAGGCTGCCATGAAAACAGCCCATTTCCAGGAAGCCAAGGAAAGGGTCTTGGCCAGTATGTTTTGCCTGACACTGACTAACATGTCTGATCATTATGTTGTGCCTGACCAGATGTTATTCATTAAACATTTTCACAAAGAAAGGTATATTTCAGGTACTCTGTAAATATTTACACAAAGAAAAGTACATTCCAGACACTCAGTAATCATACACACCAAACAAATAGAACAGGTCTCACCCTGGGGGCCCCTCTTCCCCTTCTCTCTCTTCTCACCTCACTCTGTTTCATTTGACTCTGTCCTACAGTCACACCCTTGCACAACTTTCACACATGCCCTCATGGTGAGGCCCTTCCACTGCACTTTGGTTGGGCTAGCTTCTGAGGGCGCACAAACCTAGCATATGTACATACAGACGCACACATGCATCCAAGCACTGGTTTATGCGTCCTGATATCGCCCAATGGACTACGGTCTGGGGTGGAAAATGGCGCGCCTCCGCCAGTAGAAACTAGTGAGGCAAACATCTAAGCAAAAAAAAAAAAAAAAAATAAATCAAACAAACAAAAAATGCATTGCTAAAGTAATAAGAAACTGGGAACCGAACTATTGACCTCGAAACTGAAACTAGTGGCAAGGATCATGGGAGAACCAATACAGCTTTTTGAAATAGTGATCACTTCAGAGATACAACATACATCTTCATACAATTGTTGGAAGGTGAATGATCATTCAAAGACATATACAACTTTCATAAACTATTGGAAACTGCTTCATACAACTGTTGGAAACTGCTTCATACAACTGTTGGATACTGCTTGATACAACTATTGGAAATTTTTTTTTTTTTTTTTTTTTTGCGTTCGCCTTTTTTATTTATTCCCCAAGGCGTGTGTGCGTTACACTGTGGTTTTTATTTTGCGCCTGTCGGCCCAGTGCATTCGACTTCAGCATGCATTTTATGTAAGGGTTTGCTTCCTCCTGCATTTTCTAAGGGTTTGCTTCCCGGGGTAACGGCCAGTGCTGTGATGGGGATCGAACCCAGCACCTTCTAGTTGAGAGCCGTGCCACTTAACCACTAGGCCACGCCATCCCCCAACTATTGGAAATGACTTCATACACCTGTTGAAAATTGCTTCATACAACTATTGGAAACAGCTTCATACAACTATTGGAAACGACTTCATACAACTATTGGAAATGACTTCATACACCTGTTGGAAATTGTTTGATACAACTACTGGAAACGGCTTCATAGAACTATTGGAAACGACTTCATACAACTATTGGAAATTGCTTCATACAACTATTGGAAACGGCTTTATACAACTATTGGAAATTGCTTCATACAACTGTTGGAAATTGCTTCATACAACTATTGGAAGCGGCTTCATATAACTATTGAAAACTGCGTCATACAACTATTGGAAACGACTTCATACAACTATTGGTAACTTCTTCCTAAAACTATTGAAAACTGCTTTATACAACTGTTGATAGCTGAACCATCACTTCAAAGACACATAATTCTCATACAACTGTTGAAAACTAGCAACATAATAATCTTAAAACACTCAACATATATATAATTTTCATTCCTACCTGAAGAGTGAGAAGTTGCCTAAACATAGGACTCTCCAGCATGCATATAATTGATGTGAGCTCATCATCCTGGGAGTGGTCGTTCCGGTTCCACAACTGATGCTGCAAGTGCTCGATATACTCAGCTGCCTTTTCACTGTCTGCAACCAAACAAGGGAGATCATTGTACATCTGTGCTCTGGTACAGGTGAAAAAGGTAAAGACAGTACCATAGAAACAAAGGAGATAAAGTGATGGAGACTTCATTATAACTAGTCGACACAGGCAGAACATCTACCCACCAGTTGAACTGTACAATATGAAAGAAACAACAGCAAATTAACAAAGAAAGGTTCTCACATCTCGCACCATTAAGTACCCATTGCCCTCTTTCCCCACCAACCTCAAGCTGCTTATTCCCCACCACAACCTCCGCAATCCACCTATCTCTTCCCTACACCACCTATAAACTGCTCTTCAATTTTCCATCAGAAGCGTACAATAATGTGTGTATTCTTTTCTGTTCATTTGTTTCATCTTCTTGTTATCCTAAAAATGATTTCATTAAAAAAATTAATGTATTGATAAAAGCTATACTCAGATTTTAAACAGAAAAAGGGAAGAAAAAAAATATAACAGATCTCCTCTAGAATTTGAACGACAGACATCAAGCTGCCTAGCTGAGGATCACACCCATTGACAACCATTTCGATTGAAAATTAAAATTTCAGACAGGAAGTATGTAGTTGTGGTTTGTTTTGACTAGGCAAGCAGACTGAAACATGTTTCATTTAATACAATAATGATCTCCCTTTAATGATTACAAAAAATGAGATGTAAATTCGGTGGCTCTTGTGGTAAGATAATAAACAAAGCGAAGATGTTTCCCGATCTCAAATGTGAATCTTTTGTGCTGAGGTTATCCGAAAATGACGCCATAATAAAATGGAATGTACTGATCAAATTTTAAACAAAAAATTAGAAGGAAAAAATATTAAGCCTCATCCGGAATGTAAGCACTGGACTACTTGCACTATGAGAGAATCATGTGATTATCCCTGCAAGCTCTGGATAAATGAAACCAACGAGATATAATAGTATGATGTTTCAGCATTTTTATCAAATTTTGGGTGACAAGTTCACTTCTCATTGTCTAATTTAACTGTAACTCATGCATCAATTTACAACTGGGTAGACTAGACCATGTTGAGACATAGAATCAGGTCTAATCACTTTGCTGAGAGAGACAAGAACTCAAACATGTCTGCCACTTGAATGCTATGTACAAGTACAACACAAGAATATCATGAAATCCTTTTACAAGCGGGAGTCTAAATGTAACCTTTAAATGGCATATTTTGTAATTCCCAAAAGATTAAGATGACTTTTTAACTCGTGGTTATCTGTCAAATTCACATGGAAATTTCTAACGCTATGACATAAAGGTTGCTTGTCTCTGAACTTACCATGAATTGTCAGAAATGTTTTTATTTAACCCCCAATAGACAATAAATTAAGCCTTGCTGTGATTTGAACATGTCCCACAGGATGGAATACCAGCATCTGGGATCAAGATGCTGAGCAGCGCATGAGCGACTCATAGCATCAGGGCAAGCGAACCAGAGTTACCAAGACCCTTCTACACCTCCACATGGTGATTCTGGATAACAAGCTGCAACAGAGCAGACTGGCTGAGAAGAAGGGATCGAAGAGGGAAGGCAAACTCTGTACTAAAAAATGCATGCTGAAGTTGGATGTGACGGACCGAAAGGTGCAAATATCGCAGCCAAGCTGCAAACTACGATACAACGCATTCCGTAGTCTGGACTACATCCTGTTACTTGCAAAGCCCTTTTCAGGACTTGGTAGCGGGAGATTGATAACAAACGAAAAAGAAGAATACCAGCATCTAACCGCTCAGCCAGGCACTTCCCAACACTGATATCTATTACAACATTTATTCTAATTGTTTGGGTTCGTATGAAGGGTACGTGTGATTGAGGAATAAAGGCTACATACGCTTACAGTTACCAAACAGTGTACAAGCTAGGTTTTTATTTTACCTAACACAGAAAACAAATTTATGTCTTAAGAGATGTAGAAGTCATTTTAGAAAATCATTATCAAACTTCTTTACTATAAACTACACTATACATAAACATTGGCTTCATTAAACTACCTAAACATTGTCTGCACTAAACTACGAGGCGTGTTCAAATGAAACCGGACCTATCTGCACCAAGTGAACATATGTGCGATGAGCATGATGATGTGACTTCTGATGTAAACAGCACTTACCAATCGTCAAGTCTGCAAAATTCAATTATCCTCCAACTCAGAGTTTCCTTAGCAGATCATTGAAAACATGGCTGCTGTGAAACGGAATCTGTCCAGAGTTGATCAGTGAGTGGTGATTCGGTTTCTAACAGCTGAAGGATGTCGACCAGTGGACATTCATGGCAGAAGTGTGTCGAAGACAACAGTGAAGAACTGGACCATGATGTTTAAAGGACGTGAGTTAACGAAAGATCTTCCGAGATCAGGTCAGGCACATATTGTTGTGTCAGAAGATGCTATTGTCAAAATTGATGCAGCAGTTTGGGTGGACCATCGTAGGAGCTTACGTCCACCACACTTTTGTCACCATACACTGCCTGCATTCTGTGATGAATGTCAACTGGTCGACATCCTTCAGTTGTTAGAAACCGAATCACCACTCGCTGATCAACTCTGGACGGATTCTGTATCACACCTGCCATGTTTTCAACAATCTGCTGAGGAAACTATGAGTTGGAGAATAACGAAATTTTGCAAACTTGGCGGATGGTATGTGCTGTTTACATCAGAATTGATGTCATCATGCGCATCGTACATATTTTCACTTGGTGCAGTTAGGTCTGGTTTCATTTTAACACTACTCTACATATACATGTACACTAAACTATATAAAGATGTACACTAAACTATATAAAGATGTACACTAAACTACATAAACATGTACACTACTCTATATAAACATTGTCTAGACTAAACTACACCAAGAAAGTAGCTAGGTCTTGCCAACCTTCAACTAAGGACATCTTGACCCAGCTACATAAGCATGACAAACAGGTAGAAGCTATCCCTCAATGCAATCTGAAACAAGAGGAGAAAACTAAGTATAATATAAGTATGGGCGTGTATCAGTGATTCTCAAACAGTGACGCTGCTAAATAGTGTGAAACTAACTATACTTCTTCTTCGTACGCTGTCAGGCGTCAACTTGAATTTGTTCGAAGAAAGCAGCTGTTATCCTGAGGCTGTCGACACTGCCATAGAGCTTGTCTAGTGTTGGCACTGGTGATGGCCACATGTGCTTTCTCTGGTCCTCGTATGTCGAGCAATTTTGCAGCAGATGTTCAGCGATCATTTTCCCTGTACCACAGGTGCATTCGCCAGTGCCACCTATCTTCAGTTTATTGAATAGATGGTACCTCAGTATGTTGTGGCCTGTGCGGAGTCTGAAGACCACGATCTGCTCTCTTCTGTCCAACTGGTAATAGGCATCATTTTTTGTGTAGCCAGTATGTTCTGTTTCCCATTTGGCCATGTATCTGGCCCTAATACACCTTTTGAACTCTTCGTAGGTCACACTAGAATCTGGTTGTGGTAGTCTTGCACCTTCTTTTGCCAGTCGGTCTGCCTCCTCGTTGCCTTGGATGTTACAGTGGGATGGAACCCACTGTACCACTACTCTTTTTGGTGTGGACTGCTAGCATAGTTGACAGAGTACTGCTCTTAAATCATTAAGTTCAGTATTTTTCTGGCTTTTTAGTGCTGTAACTACGGCCAGGGCATCTGTAAACAGGACTTTCTGGCTTTCATTGCTTTCGCCTGTCAGCATTGCTTTTACTGCAGCCTTCAGTGCCTCTGCCTCCGCTCTGAAATTGCTTGAGAATTTTCCAGTTGCCACTGACAGTGTTATTTTTCTACCATTTATTAGGCTCAGGAATACCCCTCCCCCTCCATTCTGTGTTGTGTTTGTTACAGAACCGTCGGTGTATGCATGGGTCCAGTCCATGCTTGCGTAGTTTTCCACTATGTACCTCAGGGTTACGTCGCTTCTTTCTTTTTCCGTCTGGCTGTTCTTGTTTCCAATACCTGGTATATTTTCTACCACCTCCGGAATGATATGCTGCTTCCATGTGGGTTTGCGTACAGTAGGGATGGGCTTTGGTGTTGTTATGGTGTTCATAGGGTCTTTGCTCAGGCTATTTCTGCAAAGTTTCTCCGCTTTAGTTTCCCTTTTCCAAATCTATTTAGTCTCTGATGCATTGGATGGTCTGTCAGTCTTCTTAGTTTGTCTGCTTGCTGCTGGGCTCTGCAGTTTCTTCTGTCGGTCATGGATTGCAGATTTGTAATCTTTTCAAGTTCTACAATTGGCGTTGACTTCATGCCTCCTGTTATAACTCTCATGGCTTGGTTTTGAAGTTTGCTAATTTTATCAAAATTCGCCGTTGCTGCTGTTGCCCATGCCGCAATGCCATACTCCAGAACTGGTCTCACTCTTCCAGTGTACAGTTTCTTGAGTATTCTTTCGTCTGCTCCCTAGCTTGTGCCAGCAAGTTTCCTCATGATTGCCATTCTTTGTCTGGCTCTCATTCGGTTTCTCTCGATCTGACTTTTCCATGTCATTTGCCGATCAAATGTGACGCCCAAGTAGTTTGGGTTGTCATTTGGCCGCAGATATTTGCCGTTAAGTCTTATTTTGGTGTTCTGTGGTTTATTTGTAAGCAAGAATATCGTACATGTTGTTTTTTCTTAATTTATTTTGACCAGCCATGATTTCGCCCACTCCTCCAACGATGTTAGGGCCTGCTGCATCCAATATTTTGCTACAGTGAGATGTTTTTCAGAGGTCCACATAGCCAGATCTTCTGCAAACATGGAGCAGTGGACTCTTCTTGGTATATTCTCTATGATGTTGTTTATATACACCAGAAAAAGTGTGGGTGACAGTACTCCCCCTTGGGGTACTCCTTGCTCCAGTGTCACCTTTTTGCTCACCTGCCCCTTGTACTTGAACTCTGGCTGTTCTGTTTTCGAGGTAGTGGCTGATCCATCTGTACATTTTTCCAGATACTTCACTTCTTCGTACCTTGTCTTTAAGTCCATCTTTCCACACCTTGTCGAATGCCTTCTCTAGATCCATCCAAACCACTACTGTATGCTTTTTCTTTGGTAAGCATCCTCTATTTCCTATGCTATGAGAGTGATCTAGTCCTCAGTGGATCTGTGTTGCCTAAATCCTGCTTGCTGTGGAATTTAATATGTTTTTTTCTTCCAGGTGCCCCATCAATCTGGTGTTTATCATACGCTCCATCAACATAACTATACAAGCATGTCTCACAAACTACATGCAAAATAAAAAAATTAAACTTACTGAATGGTCACTGTTATTAGGTCTGAGAGTACACAGAAAAAAAAGCAGATTATGAAAAGAAAAAAAAGCAGATTATGAAAAGAAAAAAAAGTAGATTATGAAAAAAAAAAAAAGCACCTAATAACAATCAAGTGATTAACCACTCTCCGCAGCAGTGTAATAAGCTGCTCTAGCCTAGCCCTCTAAGCAGGAAAGTCTCCTTCTGGCTACATCCAGCTCACACCAGAGCTGGGACCTGTACAGGGGCATCCACCCCTGTAGAAGTACCAGTCGACTGAAAACTAAGAACAACAATCAAGATTGTATACTTATGTAACTTAATGTATTTATACTTGTTTAGAAGACTACAGAATATGTTTACAATTACTTTCATGGAGGGTGGTTTAATTGATGTCTGAGTCCATCTTAAAAGACTCAAACATTAGAGCTAAGTAGACCAGCAGCCAATTTGGGCGCCATCTATAGCTGCTCTTAACAAACAACCTGAGGAAAGGAACAAATAACTTGAATAGATTTTAAACTTGAATTTTGTCCAGGTAGCAGTCGTTAAGCCTACTCTTTTTGATTTCCAACTGCCAAGGAATTTTTAACATGCTCAACACTTAACACGGGAGTCTGATCTCAACTACCCAGATATCTGGGGAATTTTTACCAGAAGATCCACGTGAAGAAAATCCTGGTCTTCACCGTGATCCGAACCTGTGACCTCCGGCACCCAAGGCGGACACCTTACCTCGAGACCACTGAGTTCCCCCAATGATTCTACAAGAGGTAGATTCATTCATATATCTTGGTATCAATATAGACATAGCCGGAAGTACTGATAGAGATATCAAACTAACAATACAAAAGATGAGAGGGGTCTTTATTGCTTTAAGGGATTTGTGGAAATCATAAAAAATTAAATCTGTCACAAAAATACAGATCTTCAACTTAAATGTCATGTCCATCCTGTTGTATTTCTCTGTGACGAGAGAAACAAATAAAAATACAAATAAACAGGTCGTATCTTTCATCATTGAATGTCCACTCATATAAGAAGCAATAAAATAGTATGAAAAATCTAGACCTATGGAAAAGAACCAGCCTGACACCAGGGGGACTAAACAGAGAAGAGGTGTTGGCGATGGGCAGGACACACATTATAGAAACCAGTTAATAGCATTACAAGGCAGAAAATGATCTCGAATCCTCAGGATAAGACAAGATGGGACAGACAACAACCCTCACAATGAAAGGAAGTCAAGATAAACCTGACAGCGGTAGAAAGGACGCCAAGACAAGCTGGAAATGATGGCGCATGACAGAAAGACTTGGTGAGTATCTGACGAGAACCTATGTGCGAGTCCATCTTAACAGACTCTAACACTAGAGCAAAGTAGACCCGCAGCCTGCTAGGCACCTTATATGCTGTTATTAACAAACTACATAACCACGGCCGGTGTCATGACATGTCACAATTAGTCACCTCTTATGACATGCTCTCTGTGCGGCAGTGGTGCTATTCTTGTCCTTGTCATACACAAAGACCCCGGCTGACCACTTGGAATACTGATTGAACTGGAGAATTTTGAGTTCTGACTTATGGGACGTCCTTGATAGACCATAGCGAGAGAGAGCCCCAAATATGTGCAATTACTTTTTATTCAAACCCAAATAAACTACATTTACTGTAAATGTAGTTTCTTATCAGGCACTGCTGTCAGGGATGAAGTGTTAGAGTCTTCATTGTACAAACCCTTCCTTTTTTTTAGTGAGGTGGGATAACCAGCTCCCTTTCTCATTGCCATTCCATTCATAACAGAAAGTCAGGTACCCATTCACAGTCGAGTCAACTGGAGCAGGCTGATAATGAAGATTAAACCCTGCACCTTCACCATGAGAAGCAGCATCTGTACCACTCTGCAACTCAGATGCCCATATACACTATATTTTATATTTGGGTATGGGAGTCAGATTAAGTGTGCCATAAAGATTGGATGTGCAGTTATTTTTAGATCAAGTGAATGTAAAAGACACTGGTTATGTACAAACTCTGAAGAGATTACCATTACCTTCATACGCAAAGAAGTGATCACACATAAAGAAAGTTAAGGGACTACTATTATCTTTACTACATAAAGAAAGTTGAAAGACCCCCCTTTATCTTTCCTACACAAAGAAAGTCGAGAGACCCCCTTTATCTTTACTATATAAAGAAAGTTGAGAGACCCCCCCCCCCTTTATCTTTACCACATAAAGAAAGTTGAGAGACCCCCTTTATCTTTACCACATAAAGAAAGTTGAGAGGTCCCCTTTATCTTTACTACATAAAGAAAGTTGAGAGCCCCCCCCCCCCCCCCCCCCCCCCCCCACTTTATCTTTCATTCACAAAGAAAGTAACAAATAGATCAACACCTCAATAAAAATTATAGCTGCTACAGAACATATATCAATATTGTGTTCATTGGAACTGTATAACAAACATATCTTACACTGTATTAAGAAGACATTATGAAGAATTACAAATCCCAAACCAAAAACACCAGATTTTACAAAGGCAATAAACCAAATTGTGACCACCAATATACTTGTAACTAATATAACACTAGCAGAAAAGGCCTAGCATACTGATTTGATGATATCACTGTGTGTAACCTGATTTCCTGAAACACAATTGCAACTTATCTATCCTGGGGCCTATCCATAAACAATGTTGTTCTTTGCAGACCCTCTTATCTATTATGTTATTAGACTGGAATGCGGTCTGAAGGAGAGACAGAAGATTTAATTATATATCTTCAGTGTAGTAATGACTAATAAAACAAGGAGATTTAGAGAACTGAGAAATGAATATATAAGAATAATGATGTACGTCAATCCTCATCAAGCCATGAGAGAAAGGGGGTTCTCTGTTTATAACCGTATTGATTCTCTATATCTATGGATGAGACTCTCTGTACAACCTAGTTCAACTAGGTATCTAAATCTCTGAGATAAGACTATCTATACAAGCTAGTCTTGATTCTCTACATCTCTTAGGCCACATTCTTTAAACAACCTACACTTAATTCTACATACCTCTGAGCTGAGACTTTTTATAAAACCTATTCTTGATTCTATAAATCTGTGGTGAGACTTTATAAAACTTACTCTGGATTCTATAAATCTGTGGTGAGACACTTTATAAAACTTACTCTGGATTCTATAAATATGTGGTGAGACACTTTATAAAACTTACTCTGGATTCTATATATCTGTGGTGAGACACTTTATAAACCTACTCTTCATTCTATAAATATGTGGTGAGACACTTTATAAAACTTACTCTGGATTCTATAAATCTGTGGTGAGACACTTTATAAACCTACTCTTGATTCTATAAATATGTGGTGAGACACTTTATAAAACCTACTCTTGATTCTATAAATCTGTAGAGACACTCTTTACAACCTAGTCCTGCTTCAAAAGTTCAGAAAGTCTTATTTTTGTCTGTTACCTTATTATTCTTAAGCTTTACATTTTTTAATCTGTAAATGTTTGAAAATTACTATATATTTTTAAACTCTGGTGCAATAGTAATTGCGTGGGTGACATTACAAAGGTAATTGGTATACCAACATAAATGTTTATAACATGAATAACAGAGGGAGAAGAAAAATATTATTAGAAATGAAAGACATTCGATGCAACAAGTCTTTGTCAATAAAGGGTATTAAAAAAACAGCATTATTTAAGTCAACCGAATTATGATGAAATGAACCATTTACAATCATCAAATAAAAGATCACTGGAAGCCATGCAAAGTGGCTATACAAAAAGATATTCAGAATACCATGCCTAACTAGGAAGACCGACCAGGATGTGCTGAAGAATGCTTATGCTTGTTAAAGGTGTGCACAGTTGTCGCAGATGAAGTGTTAAGAGACTTCATTGTACAAGGCACAGCAGCTTGTTTAAGAGATGGGATGGCCAGTTCCATTTGTCACTGCCTTGCCTGCCATTACAGCAAGCCAGGTATAATTTTACAACTGGGTCAACTAGAGTGTTTGGTAATGGTAGGTGAACCTCACATCTTTGCTATGAAAAACAAGAGCTATATTAGCATTACTGCCGTAGGGGTGTGAGGTGTTAGCGATCTCACATTTCAAAGGCTCGGCTATATGAGGGTGGTAGCCATCTCCTCTCCCTCGCCGCTTTTACTTCCCGGACTGAACCGGTACCCATTTAAGGCTCGGTCGACCCAGGAGCCATTGCGGTCTGAAAAAAACATTACTGGGGAATGAACCCAGGACCACTCAGATGCGAAGCCAGCGCGCTAACCACTGCGCTACGCGGCTATATTACAGACCTAAAAAAGCAACCATTATATTTTGTATTCTTTGTTATGAGAAGAGGAAAGACAAGTATATAATGAACAAGAGTTGCGATAAAATATCCAGGAAGAAAAAATAGACAAGGAATAACAGACAGAATATTGACGCCTACTGGACAGTTTAACATCACAGAATTGCATTTGGGTTCCTGCTCCTGTCTCGAAAGGAGTGATCTTTCCCTCAGCTAAGTAAACCATTTTTTCACTCCTATGTATTGACATCTCCGAATTAATGTATTAATTTCTTTTTTGATTCGCTGGTTAATTGTTGTTGTCGTTCGTTGTCACTGATGAAGGCCTATTGGTCGTAACGTAGGTTTCGTTCATGTTTTCATCTCAATGCGGTATCTGACCCTACCCAGATATGGTTTTTTTTTCACTTTGTTTTTTAACATCACAGAATCGGAAAGTCTACAACAAAATTGTAACATATTTGGAATTGGAAATTGTTAAGATCATCTATATCAGGGCATGACAAATCCCAGACGCCAGGTATCCGTGGCACCTAGAAATTTTATTGCAGCGCAAGTGGAAGGAATAAAAGAAGGAAGGCAAACCAGCACTCAAAATGCCTGCTGATGTGGGATGTGTTGGACCGAAAGGTGTGAATATCGCAGTCAAGCTGTAAACTACGACACAGCGCATTCCATTCTCTGGACAACATTCTGCTACTTGCAAAAAACCCCTTTCAAGGCTTGGCAGCGGGAGATTGAGATTGAACAAAGATGAACATTACTTTCGAGGATCAGTGAACTATTTACTCGTACAATTTCCTCTATTGCGCATATCCAGCGCTATGCCTGGCTTTTAGATCATAAACAAATTTGTCACCCCTTGATTTATATGGTAGTTGGTGTGACACATGATCAAGAATGAGATATCTTTTGTTGTTGATTTTATATCAATTTTTAAAAATATAAATTGCACCATTCACAAATTAATGCAGTTAGGGAAGGAAAATACAGCGAGGAAGGGAACTGGTCACCCCACCTCCCAAGCTGAGGCTTACTATACTGAATTCTCTAACACTTCATTCCTGACCAGCTGTTAAGTGAAGTTAAGTCTGCTGAAGGACTCCCTTTACCTTCTTTTTTTTAAATATTAGTAGAATTTGATATGATGGAACCAGATTTAGGAAATATACTATATTTTTAAAATATTTTATTTTTAATTTTGTTAAAACATATGTATAAAATTAACCTTTTATGTTTAGATGTAGTACTAAGACTTTCAAAAGGATTTAAAATGTAAATCATTTTTATATTAGACCTCTATTCTAAATACCTGTTTTGTTTGTTATCCAGTACTCAGTGTGTAAAACTGTAAACATGCTCTCGTGTATGATTGTATCGAATCGGGTATTATGAATTATCGTATACAATTTATGATTTTCCTCAGATTCTGGTTTAACTTCAATTTAACAATTGTAATTATTTATTACAACTGAAATTGTGTAAATAAGCGGTTTAAACGTTTTCTGCTAACCTCTAGTAGGTTAGTACTAGTTTTAATAAATTAATAATTGGATCACTATACTATAGTTAGTTAGTCTACTACTACTGTTAGTAATTTAAGTAACGTAGTTAATTAGTATTAATAGTAGTAGACTCATTAGTCTAGATCTAACTTATTTATTTAACTAGACTAATCGAATGACTTAAATCAGACAGACTAGTCACTAATCACTAATGTTTGCGTAACGGGTAAATCATTTTCAAATGTTGATAACTATTATTATTAACTCAGATAATAAGATTGTTAAAAAGTTCGTGAACTTCTTCTAAAGTGTCGATAAATGACCACAGATATGAAGCAACAGTGTGAATCTTATGATATTTAATTCAAACTATGGTGGTATGTGTAGTAAACATTAAGAAATTGACTGTCCAGAATACGGAAGTGACTGGTATGCCAAAATGACAGACAGGCCCATCATGATCATCTGACCTCTGAATTCTTCTGGTTGACCACTTTTGATAACCGAAACAAAGGTTTGCAACTTCCTACCTTGACTTTTCCTTTCTTCCGCTAGCTCTATGAGCCAAAATCGTGTACAGGTATACAGTAAATTAAAGCTAACTCAGATAGTAGTAGGCACAGTTGCTCTAGAAATGTGTAAATTCCTCAAGTTTCTAATACACCTGCAGGATGTTTACGGAAGTTGGAGACTTTCAAGCATGTACGTCGTGTTCGTACATTTTCTCATTCGGTTATATCTAGAAACATTTTATTATCTGAAAACACATCCCCAAAAAATTGTTTCTTTTTCTTCGACGTTCGTTCTAAATCTCCGGCTAAAAAGTCATAAAAAGGATTTTGCAAAAAACAGGACGTTGTCCAGAGAACTGTATCGTAGTTACGGCTTGACTGCGATATTCGCACCATTCGGCCATACACATCCGACTTCAGCAGACATTTTTTGTGTTGTGTACCAGGTTAGCCTTCCCTCTTTGATCCCTTCTCATTTATGAAGTCTGCCCTGTTGCAGTCAGTTATCCAGATCACAGCTTCGAGGTGTAGCATGATCGTGGCAGCTATGGTTCGCTGGCCCTGCTTGACACTAACAGCCAGCTATGAATCGATGACCGCTGTAGCTCAAGCACTGCTCATCAACTTGACACCCCCCCCCCCCCTTCCCCAAATAGTTTGATATCACTGTGGCGTTTATTTCAATTGCTGGAGTCGACCAGGAGCATGTGTAGATCTAAAGAATGAAGAACGCTTCCGCCTGAAGTCGCGACTTACTGCACAAGCCAGGTTTATATTTTATCTGTTTCTGTTTCTAAAAATCGACGTCACTGCATACCAATAGGTGCTCAGTCTCTCTCATCAAACGACGTAAGGTATGGATGCTGATGGTCCCTGTAACTCGCTGGTTGTACACTCTCCTGCGCCGTCCTCTCATGCGCTCCACTCCGTTCGAACCTCGTTTAATGTCGAAACTTTGCAGCCTGTGGATTGATGCTTCATCTATTGCGGTGTCCTCATCCAGCAGTCGGGCATTGATTGATTTCAAAATGACACTTCTATCCATCACTAATGTGCCGATGATGGGAGCTTGTGAAGCCATGATGCCAGCTCTTTTATTGCCCTGAAACCCGGCATGAGCAGGACAGTAGATCCATGTCAAGGTCTGGAGGTTTGAGGCTTTCCACTCGTATCTAAGCTATTCCTTCTGTACTTTCTGAAGTACGGCTTGCGCGTCTGTCACGATGACTGTTATAGACGTCTCAGATATTCATTTCAGTGCTTATCTCTACTTACTTTATCCTGCCAATGATGCAGTGAAGCGTAGTGGAGAGCTGTATGTCTCGCATTTAGGCAAGATGTGTTGCTGTTGTGAGCCTATGCTGACTTAGGTTGTCTTTGATGATGTCTATACATTTGCTTCACGATCTTTCATTGACTCTAAACACCGATCTCCTACTGTTATGTTTCTAATGGCATCCGATCTGGTTTCATTCTCATCAGATAGCCATAACACTTTCTGTTTTGCGTGTATTCTTGTGATTATGTTGTTCCCACCATTTGTCTGATGTCGTCATTTCGCTTTCTGTTTCTTCTAGTGACGTAGATTACCTTTCTCGGGGATCTCATTTCACATGTTGCTATTTTGTGCTTTGGACCGGGACCATTTGTGGCACTGATAGTACAGAGCTGGTAAGCAAATAGTGTTTGACCGTTGTCGTTTTGTTTCTATGCTGATGTTCCGAGGTTTGAGTAGTGGTGGGTCACCGCACTTACTCTTTGACATCTGGTTTCGATTTCTCTGTCAAATCGTCAGTCATAAGTGAAAATGCTCCCCAGGTACTTGAACTCTTGCACCTGTTTGAGCCTGTTGTCGTTGACATGTATGTTTAGTGGGCCTGGTGATCTGTGATTTTCATAGTTTATGTCGTTGATGTACTGATCTTCATGTTGTATCTCACACAAGTTGTATTACGCTTGATGTACCAATCCTCATGTTGTATCTCACACAAGTTGTATTAAGCACATTTGAGTGATCTTGAACTGCCTAGCATCCATGCACTGCTACAAAAAGCACGACTAGGATGGGTCAGATACCTCGTCCCAGCAGCTTCCAAAGAAGGGTCTCTACGGCGAGATGAGAGAGGGGTGTCGCTAGAGAGAGCGCCCGAAGAAACGCTTTAAAGAAAGTCTGAGGGACTCACTTAAAGATTGCCAGATAGATGTCACTACATGGGAATGTCTTGCGCAAAACAGATCAAACTGAAGAAGCGCAATCAACGCAGACGTAGCTACCAGAACAGACCACCGTGTTGTAAAAGACCAGAGCAGACGCGAAACCCGACCATCACACACCGCGATAACACCAACACCTCCTACAGACCTCGTGTGCCCGTCATGCAAGATATGTTTTCGTGTCCGCATTGACAGTTTAGCAACATGCACACACACGCTCATCAGGATAAGCTGCGACCAGAATGATGTCGGTGGCCCTCATCGACAACGATGGGCAGCTAACTGCGAAAAGTAACTCCACCTCTGACCGAAAAAAACCTTGCACCTTACTCAATTTTGTAATTGGACGTCCGTATAGCCAGAATTCCGACTGGAGCCCACTCGGACAGACAACTCATTCTTTTATCAAAGACTAAAACATGTTGTAACAGCTTCTTCTTCATTCTTCTTCTTCTTCGTCGATCAGCTGATGCTGTGCTTCTAGTCCGGTGAGGTTCACGAAGGAGACTGCGTTTCAGGTCTTTGCCGGTCCCCCACACCTTTTCGAGCATGGTCGCTTTCCCAGGCCAGGCTGTCTCTCTTTGGTCTGCATAGGTAGGGCATTCTGGCAGAATATTTTCTGGTGTTTGCTTTGGATCTCCACAATCGCTCGTGGCAGTGTCTCTGAGACCCATTCTGTGGAGCTGGGCCTTGAGTCTACTGTGTCCCGTTCTGAGTCTGAAGATCTTTGTCTGCCCATTTCTGCCAAGTTTGTCTATGCTGTTATTTTCTGGCTTATATTATGTGTACTGTTCTCTCCATTCTGTCCTCATGGATCGTTTGATGGGTGTTTTTGCTTCTTTATAGCTCTGTGGATGAGAAATCTGCTTGCCACCACTTCCGGCTTTTGCGAGCTCATCTGCTTTCTCGTTTCCAGGTTCCAACAATGAGCTGGGATCCATTGTTGGACTAAATCTGTTTTTTTAGACAGCAATCCTATGTTGTATTTTATTTCACGTGAGAGTCTATCTTGTTTGTGGCTTGAGATGGCTTGCAGTACACTCCTGGAGTCTGTCTTGTTTGTGGCTTGAGATGGCTTGCAGTACACTCCTGGAGTCTGTCTTGTTTGTGGCTTGAGATGGCTTGCAGTACACTCCTGGAGTCTGTCTTGTTTGTGGCTTGAGATGGCCTGCAGTACACTCCTGGAGTCTGTCTTGTTTGTGGCTTGAGATGGTTTGCAGTACACTCCTGGAGTCTGTCTTGTTTGTGGCTTGAGATGGCTTGCAGTACACTCCGGGAGTCTGTCTTGTTTGTGGCTTGAGATGGCTTGCAGTACACTCCTGGAGTATGTTAGAATGACAGTTTTCCTACAGCGATACAAGCTTCGTTTACAATGCAAACACATCCGTTTCGAAATTCCTTCGCATTTAGTTTCACCGTACGTGTCGGAGTTTATTCTTGGTGTAAAGACTTCTCCGCGTACATAAAGGTTTGACACAACTACTGTACTGAAAAATTGCCATAATGGAACAAAAACAGATATGCCCACACTATAAACAGATACATACACGAATTCATACACTGGCCAATACGTCCACAATACAAACAGATACACATCTAGATACATAGCCCTCTTCCCGATGTTCTCCTGTAGAATGTTGCATGAACAATGCGGTCAGGCTGCATTCTCACACTGTGACCAAACCAATTTATGTACTGTAGGTAGGGAACTGTTTCCACATTCTCCTAAATACTCATATTTGTGATTCTGTCTCTGCTGGTGTTGTTAGTGATCTTTTGTAGGCCCGCATGTTGCGGGTGGCTAACTTCCGTTTCTTGGCCTTATCCAATATCCATATCTGGCTCTGGTAGTACAGGATTGGGATGAAGATACTATTTATCATCTGCTTTTTTTCTTCGAGGGAAGTCTTGGGGTGTCTTAGTAGTGGAGACAGCTTGCATGTGACAGCATTTCCCCTCTGCACTCTCGTCTCTATCTCTCCATCCTCAGTAAAAACAGTTACCCTTAATTCTTGTGCCGGCTTTATTTTTGTTTCATTCACATGAACATCATAACTCATAATGATCAGGAAAGTAGATCTACGCCTGAATGAATGATCTTTCGAGACGGCCTACCAAAACAAATCAGTGACAAACATAAAGAACCAAACTATTTTAGCAGTCAACAACACATTTCTAGGAACAAATTATTGACAAAGAATTGAGCAGCAAAAATAACATTGATAAAAATGTAGAAGTGTAGAGCAACAATTAACATGAATGAGGAAATAAGTAAAACAATAGTGGGATTCCAGAATTACAGTTATGAGGAAAGATTTTTTTTAAAAACCGGCCTACAGTGTCTAGAAAAGAGAATATTTTTTGGTGACTTAATACAGGTTTATAAGATGATCAGAGGAATGGATAAATTAGACTATAACAAGTTTTTTTTAAAAATACAGCCACCCACAAAAAACAGGAGGGCATAGCTACAAGTTGACTAAAGAGAGGCCCAGGTTAGATATTAGGAATTATTTTTTTAGTCAGAGAGTGGTGAATGCTTGGAATGCATTGCCGTGGGAGATAGTGGAGGCACGGACGGTTAATGCATTTAAGAATAAATTAGATGCGCATAGCTTTTAGAGCAAGGTGATGTAAATGAAATTGGTTGTATACAGACTCTGCAGAGTCTTCTAAACCAGTATAAAGTTAAGTTAAGTAATGGTTGGGAAACTAGGACAGGTGAAAATGCTTACTGTCTACGACTTACGTTTAAGAGACAACACGAAGTATAGATGGCGTTTCCGCAGTAGCTACTTACCACAAAGAATAGCATTACACTAATGTTAATACAAATTTAAAATGGTCAAAATACGAGGGGCGTTCAAGTGAAACCAGAACTTCAGTATATTTGAATCAATCCAGGACAGCCTGTTTCACTTCGTCATCCGTGTTGAAATACTGATCTCACAGGAATTCTTTTATGGATCCAAACAGGTGGAAATCGCTTGGTGGTTGTGGAAATACCTCGGAGCGAGTTGCTGCAGATGGCACCAAGTGCGGTGAGCCGTATAAGGTCGAGCGTTATCTGGTAAAAGTCGTTTACGTCAGTTTTGTCAAACCAACAGGATTTTCTAGGATAAGGCGTTCCACAATCTAGATATTCACAGGATTTACTGCGGTGGGTTGTGAGCCACCACGGCCAGTATCATCCTTCACGGATGGACGGTCTTCTCTAACACGTTTGTAACATTCGTATGTCTTACTGCGGCTGGGTGTCTCATCACGGAATTGTGATTGCAATCTTCTGTAAATTTCCGCAGGTTTCAAGTCTTCTTTCAAAAGAAACACAAGAGACTTCATCAGAACATGTTCTTCTTCTTCTTCTTCGTACGCTAGAACATGTTCAATGCAAGCACTAACATATTTGTCAGCCATTTTTATTGATGTCCTGTGACTGGCCCATAGCAAGTGGTCCACCTAACAGTAATAGGACACAAGTGCCCCTAACTAATGATAGTAGTTCCAGCACACTATAACTCATTTAGGTAGAACTAGAACAAAAAGTATCCCGGTTTGATTTGAACGTCCCTCGTAGAACAATAAGTTGTTACTTAATTAAAAAATTAAAGACAAGACTCGAAATGACTGCAGCCAATCCTGATTGTGATCTGGACAAACAACATCAGTATTGAAATGTGACAGTCAAGTTATATCAATCTTTAGGGATGTCTATTCTATTGTCCGAATGTGAGAGCTGGACACCAACTGTTGATATAGAAAGTAGGATATATGCTTTTCAGTATTAATTACACCGAATAATTTTGAGGGTCTTTTATAAAGAACATGAAATAAATGTTTATATGGGAGATAATATAAATTCCCTGTCAGGTCAACTGGAACCACTATTGTTAGTAGTGAAACGTCGAAAAACGTGCATGGCTTGTGCATGCCACATCTTAGTTCCTTTTGTTATTGGTTAACAAAGTGGTCAGTGACCATCACTCCTAACGGCGTGTTTAATTGCAACATTAAAATCCCTCCGAGCGCATGAGCTGCAGCGGTCAGCCATTCATAGCTGACTGCTAGCGTCAGGGCCATCGAACCAGCGCTGCCAAGGCCCATCTATACATCCACGCGGTGATCCTGGATAACATCTTGCAACACAGCAGAATGGATAAGGAGAAGGGATCGAAGAGGGAATGCTAACCCGGTACTAAAAAAATGATTGCTGAAGTCGGATGTGTTGGACTGAAAGGTGCAAACATCGCAGTCAAGCTTTAAACTCAGACACAACGCATTCTGTTCTCTGGACTTCATTCTGCTACTTAGACCCGTATCAGGATTTGGTAGCGGGAGATTGAGAACGAACGAAGCCAAGCCAAGCCAAGCCAAACCAAGCCAAGCCAAGCCAAGCCAAGCCAAGCCAAACCCAGCCAAGCCAAGCCAAGCCAAGCCAAACCAAGTCAAGCCAAACCAAGCTAAGCCAAACCAAGCCAAGCCAAGCCAAACTCCCTCCACTTCTTAGTTCCTTGATAAGTGGTTGACAAGGAGATCAGTACCCATCACTCATGAAGGCGTCTTCAAGGTCAGCAACAAATTCCATCTACTTCCTAGTTCCTTGGTCAGTGATTGATAAGGTGAATAAAGGTAATTAATGACAGCGTCAAACTCTCCACTCCAACCGGTCTGCAACTATTCTTCGTGCGGTATCCCGACTTTGATTCATAATTCTCATGCAGCCACCATGGTTCCTGGCCAGCTGAAAGGTGCTGGGTTCGATCCTCATCACATCGCAGACCGTTGTCCCGGGGAAGCAAACATTTAGAAATTACAGGAGGAAGCAGACAATTACATAAAATGAATGCTGAATTTGGATGCACTAGGCCGACAGAAACACAATAAAAACCACAGTGCAACGCACACCGCCTTGGGGATTAGAGAAAATAAGGCAAACGCAAAATAAAAAGAAATTAAAAAAACGTTTGGAGTTTGTGTTGTACTGCGATGGTTATCAAACATTCTTCTATATGGTGAAGACTATACTGACGTTGTTCATTCTGCATTTGACGTCCCTGTCCGTTCCGCCGCCTTCGAATGTTTCCATTCAGCCTGCCAGGCTAACGATACACATTCAGTCGTTCTGTCTTCTCTTGGATGTGTTGATATGTGTGGACAAATAATGCATTGTCATCTGCGTATTCCAGATCTTCCAACGTAGAAAACAATGTCTATCTCACTCCTACACGTGTGTCCTCGGCGAGCTGTCGTATTACCCACTCAATGACATAAAGAGAATGGTTGACAAACGATATCCATACTTTATTCACGTTTTTAATTTAAAAACCTGGCCACTCTTTTCAAAACGGAATGTAACATTTGAATACACGCTTTTAATGATTGAAACGACGCAGACATGAATTACGTTAGCTCTCAGTACTTTTAATGATTGAAACGATGCAGCTAGCAATCACACAAGCTCTCAGTACTGTTAATGATTGAAACGATGCAGCTTGCAATCACATAAGCTCCTAGTACTTTTGATGATTGAAACGTTGCAGCTAGCAATCACGTAAGCTCTCAATATTGTTAATGATTGAATCGATGCATCTAGCAATCACATAAGCTCTCAGTACTTTTAATGATTGAAACGATGCAGCTTGCAATCACGAATGCTCTCAGCGTCATCCCGATGTAAGCTGTTGAGACATTACTCCATCTTAAAAATAATATTGTGTGGAACATTTTTTTTCAACTTTTTCCATCGCTTCTTGCAAGGTGATATAGAAATCATCCATTTCACAATCGTCTGCTGCTGATGTTGGTGCACACACTTGAATTATTGTTAAATTTCTAGTCTTTTTCTTTAGTCTGATTACAATTATGCGGTCGTTGACTGGATTGTAACCGGGTAGTGAAGGTGCTGTCTTCTTTGACAGAATAAAGCCAACCCCGCTTTTTCCACTCTTGTCCGTCCCAGAGTATATAAATATTTCTCCCGAGAAGCTGTGCCATCCACGAAGACTGTACACGTGGACCTCCCCTGATGGCAACAGCAGAAACCAAATAGACTACATCCTAGTGCAACAAAGATGGAGATCAAATGTGCTGGCAACAAAAACGCTGCCAGGAGCAGAGTGCGATACGGACCACGAATTACTGTTTGCAGTTTTCCAAACAAGACTACGTAGGATCAACAAAGGTTGCCAGCCAATACGCTTAGATGTATCAGCAATATCTACTGAATACAACATCAAAGTAGAAAAAAAATTTGTTGCGTTGCTTGCGGTACAGGAAGAGATGACATATGAGGAGTTGACATCGTATGAAAGGGATATTTTGATCTCGGCAGCGAAAGAAATGATTCCCAAGATGTCGCACAAGACACAGAGCTATATAACAGAGGAAACACAGAAACTCGTGGAGAAAGACACCAATTAAAACAAATGGGAAGTAAGGGGACCAACACAGCATTTAAAAACTGCGCAAGAAAAGTTAGAAGAGAAATAAGAAAAGATAAAGAAGATACATAGTAGAAACGTGTAAGGATATAGAAAACCTACAACAACAAGGCAAAGAAAGAGATGCATTCAAAGCAATAAGAACTTTGACAAGGGAATTCCGTCCGGTTCCACATGTCATAAATGACAAAGAAGATAACACATTAACAGAAACCAAAGACATACTGAATAGACGGAGAGAGTACTGCAGAACCATGTATGAAGATAGCACAAAGCGCTCAGTTACAATCCTACCAAAGGATGAGAAAGAACCTGAACCAACATTGGAAGAAGTACGCTCTGCAATTAAAAGCCTGAAAAAGGGAAAGTCCCCAGGATGCGATGATATCCCAGCAGAGCTAATACAAGCAGGAGGAGAGGCATGTGCTCGAGTTTATCACAAGCTGTGTAAACAGATATGGCACAGTGCAGAGTGGCCAGAAGCATGGAAGAAATCAATTTATATTCCCCTCCCCAAAAAGGGCAACCTGAAGCTGTGCACGAACTACCGAACTATCGCACTGATCAGCCATGCTAGCAAGATACTCTTACGAATCCTATAAGAAGGATAGAGAAAAGGTTTGAACAGCCTGAAGAAATTATGGCAGGGCACCAATAAAACGATAAAAGTAAAAGTCTTGAGAGCCTGTGTTTTTCCTGTGGCAGCTTATGGTTGTGAAGCATGGACGATTACCAAAACTTCTAGACAAAGAATCGAATCCTTTGAGTCAAAATGTTACAGAAAGATCCTCAGAACACCCTGGACAGAGAAAAGAACAAATGTAGACATTCGGCAAGAGTTGAGCATAGAGGAGAACTGGTTTATCAATTCCATTTTGGCTAGAAAATGCAAATACTTTGGTCACATCAAGAGACACAAAGGTCTTGAGAGAACGGTGATGGAAGGTATGGTTCCAGACAAAAGAGGAAGGGGTAGACCAAGAAGACGATGGCACCAAGATATCCAGGAATGCCTGAGTATGACAGTGGCGGAAGCTGGTGTTTTGGCAAGGGAACGAGTTTCTTTCACACAGACTGTGATGGGAGCGACGTTCTACAAGGGACATGCTACATGATGATGATGTGGAACATTTAGATGTGGAAGGAAGCGAGGAGGACAAAGAAAGTCCTACGTTGAAAAGATCAAAGAATAAACAAGTCATTATGTTTCCACTCAGTCGTACTACTGAAGATAGAGGACTTTGGGGGACTTTTATGTTGATGTTATCACTATGACACCTCTACGACCCGAACGTGTTAAGGCTTCATTGATTGATTGGTCTAGAAATATGCTAAGGGAAATTATCAAGGGAAATCTAATTTGAGGTTTCGTTACATCGAGTTATTCGAATTTTATAATGCAGAACATCTCACATATAGACCGCTGGAGTTCTGTCCCTTGAACATGTCGTTCATAATCTGAAGATGGGCGATACTGACGAATGCTTCAGTGGTACTAGGAAAATGATTCCTGAACTTGTGCTGCAAAATTGCCTGACATACGAGGTCCAGAGAAAGCACACGTGGCCATCACCAGTGCCAACACTAGACATTAGTCTTCATCCATTGAGCTTCATATATACATTAATCATCATACACGTATCTTCCCACATTGAACTTCATAATACATTAATCATCATACACGTATCTTCCCCCATTAAACTTCATAATACATTAATCATCATACACGTATCTTCCCACATTGAACTTCATAATACATTAATCAACATACACGAATCTTCCCATATTGAACTTCATAATACATTAATCATCATACACGAATCTTCCCACATTGAACTTCATAATACATGAATCTCCATACATTAATCTTCACACATTGAAATTCATACATACATTAATCTTCATACATTAATTTTTACACATTGAACTTGGCACAACTGTCGCCATACAATTAATCTTCATACATTGATCTTCACACATGCAGTTAATCTTCACAGATACAATTCATATTCATACATTAATTTTCATATATTAATCTTCACACATAAATTCATCTTCACACATACAATTAATCTTAATATATTGATCTTCACACATACAAATAATCTTAATACATTGATCTTCACACATACAAATAATCTTAATACATTAATCTTCACACATTGATCTTCACACATAAACCAACCTTCACACATTAATCTTGACACATTGATCTTCACACATACAATTAATCCTAATACATTAATCTTCACACATTGATCTTCCCACATAAACCAATCTTCACACATTCATCTTCACACATTGATCTTCACACATACAATTAATCTTCATACATTGATCTTCACACATACAATTAATCTGAATACATTAATCTTCACACATAAACCAATCTTCACACATTAATCTTCACACATTGATCTTCACACATACAATTAATCTTAATACATTAATCTTCACACATTGATCTTCCCACATACACCAATCTTAATACATTAATCTTCACACATAGAACTTCACACAACTGTCAAAATAGAATCAATCTTCATGCATTGATTTTCACGCATATATAAATCTTCAAGCATTATCTTGGGGGCGTCAAGTTTCTGCAACGGATGTTTGTGATGTAGATCTGTTTAGATTTGTTATTTAGAAACAATAATTACTTTCATAATCTTATAGTCGAAGTGACAGACTTAGCCATTACGGCAGACATCGATAAGCTGTTGTCGGAGAGTCTGTTTTTTTTCTTCTCAGCACATACATTAACCTACATACACTGATCTTCACACATACATTAATCTCTGTACATTTATCTTGACGCACTGAGCTTCGCACAATTGTCGACACACATTAATCTTCATTCGTACATTTGTAACGTTGATAAATGTTCCATGCGCCTCTCACGTCGTTGTCATGGCTACAACAATTATGCACGCCAGACATGTTAACCAAGCCTAGTGACACAACTTTGTCAGAGCCCACATTTTTGGCTTCGTGTCTCTGCATCCAACCTCATCAACCTTGCTGCACCGATCATATACGGCGTCTACACCCAAACATCCAAAACGTGTTTCCTGTGCCACCTTAGAGATTGGAGACAGAGTGGGGTCTTGGTCCAGAATACACGAGTGCAGCTGTTTCCCGTGCCACCTTGGAGATTGGAGACAGAGTGGGGTCTTGGTCAGTATCGGTTCATTTGGCCATGACGCAAACCGCAGGAAATAAGTCGCTGCCTACTGTCTGTTCATTCACTGCTGCATCTTCCTTCAGCTATGAGTCACCGACCGGTGCAGCTCATACACTAAACAGCATAATGATCCCACTGTATGCTTCAACCATCCTCATCTTAAGACATCACATACAAATGATGATTATCTTGTCCTGAACTTTTCTGTAAGTTTTCTTTGTATATCTACCTCTTCCAGCACCTCGTCCATTTGTGACAGATTTAGTTTGGGCAGACAAATTTTCTCTCCCCACGGACTTCCCATCGGGACCTGACCACTTAGTCGGCGGGTACCGTGACGGATAGCGTAGTAATAGCGACACCATCTTGCAAGTAGCCCCGACTATGAAAATAGTCTCCTGGCGGGCCAGGAGCAGGGCCTTTTCTACGATTCACGATTGGGGAACACAGAGCGTGAGACTGCACGATTTGAGAAGACTTGAAGACGAACGTTACCCCATTTGCAGCAGGTACGCTACGACATCTGCAGAAATACTACCTACATTTTTGAAGAGTGAATCACTGAAGCGACAGTTGAGCTCCGCACATGAAGAGTTCACCAGCACGAGCTACTCGATTTTACCAGGTCTGACGTATTTACACGAGGGTTACAAGCGGCCGACACCCTGAA
>JAVGWX010000008.1:12754600-13049600 GCA_036924085.1 Ariolimax columbianus
CCATAACTGGCTGCATGTATCAGGGCCAGCGAACGATAGCTGGCTGTTTGTATCAGGGCCAGCGAACCATAGCTGGCTGTTTGTATCAGGATCAGCGAACGATAGCTGGCTGTTTGTATCAGGATCAGTGAACGATAGCTGGCTGTTTGTATCAGGATCAGCGAACGATAGCTGGCTGTTTGTATCAGGGCCAGCGAACCATAGCTGGCTGTTTGTATCAGAATCAGCGAACGATAGCTGGCTATTTGTATCAGGGCCAGCGAACCATAGCTGGCTGATTGTATCAGGATCAGCGAACGATAGCTGGCTGTTTGTATCAGGATCAGCGAACGATAGCTGGCTGTTTGTAAGGACCAGCGAACCATAGCTGGCTGTTTGAATCAGGATCAGCGAACGATAGCTGGCTGTTTGTATCAGGGCCAGCGAACCATAGCTGGCTGTTTGTATCAGGATCAGCGAACGATAGCTGGCTGTTTGTATCAGGGCCAGCGAACCATAGCTGGCTGTTTGTATCAGGATCAGCGAACGATAGCTGGCTGTTTGTATCAGGATCAGCGAACCACAGCTGGCTGTTTGTATCAGGGCCAGCGAACCATAGCTGGCTGTTTGTATCAGGGCCAGCGAACCATAGCTGGCTGTTTGTATCAGGGCCAGCGAACGATAGCTTATCAAAACCTACTTCCGCCACAATGTGGCTGCGCTGAAATTGGCTGCCCTGGAATTGGCGGCCCTATAATTGCCTGCACCAGTCACTAGAGTACTCTGGCCAAGTGATAAGGATCGCAGAAGGAAGGCATACTTGGTACTCAAAAGAGCCAGCTGAAATGGAATGTATCGGGCGGAAAGGAAAATACATCGCAGCCTGACTGTAAACTACAATACAACGTCACAACGATCTTTTCAGGACAAACGCAGAAGAAGAAGAAGAAGAAGAAGGAGGAGGAGGAGGAGAAGAGGAAGGAGAAGAGGAAGGAGAAGAAGAAGAGGAAGATGAAGAGGAAGGAGAAGATGAAGAGGAAGATGAAGAGGAAGGAGAAGATGAAGAGGAAGATGAAGAGGAAGGAGAAGATGAAGAGGAAGGAGAAGATGAAGAGGAAGATGAAGATAAAGATGAAGATGAAGAGGAAGATGAAGAGGAAGATGAAGATGAAGGAGAAGATGAAGAGGAAGGAGAAGATGAAGAGGAGGAGGAGGAGGAGAAGAAGAAGAGGAACAAGAGGAACAAGAGGAACGAGAGGAAGATGAAGAGGAAGATTAAGATGAAGATGAAGAGGAAGGAGAAGATGAAGAGGAGGAGGAGGAGGAGAAGAAGAAGAGGAACAAGAGGAACGAGAGGAAGATGAAGAGGAAGATGAAGATGAAGAGGAAGATGAAGATGAAGAGGAAGGAGAAGAGGAAGAGGAAGATGAAGAGGAAGAGGAAGATGAAGAGGAAGGAGAAGAAAAAGAGGAAGAGGAAGATAAAGATGAAGAGGAAGGAGAAGATGAAGAGGAGAAGATGAACCAGAAAAAGACCTGAATGGAGGAAAGTTGAGATTTGAACTGTAAAAGAGTTTTGTGAAATGATTAGTTTTATCATGAAAACCTTTCAGCTCCCTCTGGAGCACTGGTCATCGACAGTTACACCCAAGTCCTCTGTGCTGGCCATCAATTTAATGTTAGATACGTTTTCTTCTCCTTATGTGTGTTTTGTCTTAACTTAACTTCTTTATACTTGTTTAGAAGACTCAGCAGAGTCTATATACAACCAGTTTCTTTTACATTCACTTGATCTAAAAATAAGTATACACATACATTAACTGACCCGGCCTCCACTATTTTCTGTAGCAATGCATTCCAAGCATTAACGACTCTCGCTAAAAAACAATTTCCTGGTATCTAATCTTGATCATTCATTAAATAGTTTGTAGCTGTTCTTTCATTTTCTTTTAGGTGATTGTATTTTTAGAAATCAAATTTTAGTCTAATTTATCCGTTCCGTTGATTGTCTTATATACATGTATTAAATCACCTCGAATTCTTCTCTTTTCTAGACACTGCAGACCAGTTTTTCTGAGTCTTTCCTCAGAACTATAATTCAAGAACTATCAAATTTGTCGCTCTTCTTTGTATACTTTCAACATATGTATATCCCTTCTACGACATTGACTCCTCACCTGTACACATTACTCGAATCTAGGTCTAACTAAATCTTTATACAGTATATCACCATCTCACTTCCTGGCTTTGGTTCTCTTGTCTTGTGGATTCAAGAACAGAGAATGTTTTGTAATATCAGCTAGTTTCCTTAACCCTTTACAGTCCAGCCTAATTTACAAAATGTTAGTTGTAATGTCAATAATAAGAACAGAAATTGTATGTCTTTCATCATGGTTAACAAAACGAAATCATTTAAACTAAAATGATGATTTTTACATCAGAACGTCTGCCGGGGTCTTTGTGTATGACAAGGACCAAGAATAGCGCCCCAGCCTCACATAGAGCATGTTGTAAAATGCGACTAAATGTGAGACATGGCAAAACACTGACCATGGTTAGGTGGTTTGTTTAGGAGCAGCATAGATGGCGCCTAACAGGCTGCGGGTCTACTTTTCTCTAGTGTTTGAGTCTATTAAGATGGACTCGTACATCGGTTAACGACCCTCTGAAGGCGAGTGTCCCAACGCAGTGGAGTATTAAGTTGCTGGAGCCTAGCCCGCTAAGCAGGAAACCCTTCTCCCGGTTATATCCACCTCATACCAGAGCTGGGATCTGTACAGTGGCATCTGCCCATGTAGAAGTACAGGTCGACTAAGAACTAGGAATATCTGAGGATATAGCTGTTCACAAATCAGGTCAGGTCATCCCGTAACCGGTGAGGTCGTTGAGGCACACATGAAGACATCCTCATAACTCCACGCCAGCCATCTCTGTCAGATGCCGCCGCCTGTGACTCTTCTGGTCGGAGACTGGTCCATTCTTTTATGTTGTCCTCCCATCTCTTTTTGGGCCGGCCTCTTCGTCGTCTGCCATGCACCTTTCCGTGGAGGATTGTGTTTACAAGACCACTTGATCTCGATATGTGACCGTACCAAGTGAGTTTCCTTCTTTTGACAGTTGACAAGATCTTCGAAAGGCCCTATTGCTGTTGTAATTCTATCTCGCATTTCCTCGTTTGTAACTCGATTTTTGTACATGACGTTTAAAAGTTTTCGGAAACATCTCATCTCCAAGGCCTGTATCCTTCGTTGAAGGTCAGCTGTAACTGTCCATGTCTCACACGCATAGAGGAATATTGACAGGACCAGTGTACGCATTAGTCTGATTTTCGTGCTTAGTGCTTACCGTTTATCTTGCCAGATTTTGTTAAGCCGTGCAAGCGCCGCTATTGTCTGTGCTATTCTGGCCAACACTTCACATTTTGATCCTTCATCACTGACAATCGACCCAAGATATTTAAAACGGTCAACCACTTCAAGTTCCTGACCGTTAGATTTTATCTTGCTGTTGAAGCGTAATTGGTCATTAATTGTGTATTTCCAGCGTTTATCTCCATACCATAGTCAAGAGCTGTTTCATCGATCCTTCTGACCCATTCCTGGAGTTCTGCTTCTGAACCCGCCAACCCGTCGATATCATCTGCAAAACGAAGGTTGGTAATCGTTCGGCCCCCTATCTTGACAGTACCAACGTGACCTCCAAGTGCCTCACTCCTAATTCCTTCAAAGAATATATTGAAAAGAGTTGGAGAGAGTGTACACCCCTGTCTCACACCAACTGATGTGCGAAACCTGTCTCCACGCCTCCCATTCACAAGAACTGCGCTAAACGCCTTGTTATACAGGTGTTCAAGGACCGTTATAACATTTCCGTTGATATTATACATCCTCATGGTTGTCCAAAGCGCTTTAATAGAACTAAATAACAATATATGGTTGATATACGACATGTGGCTTCAGATACATCGGCCTGTTAGTGCTGCTACACTCACTTCCTGGACAATTTGAAATGTAAAGAATGAATGTAGGTCTTGTCGAGCGACACGTTCATTTTCCACTTCTTCTTCTTCTGCGTTCGTTCTCAATCTCCCCCTACCAAGCCCTGAACAGGGTTTCGCAAGTAGCAGAATGTAGTCCAGAGAATGAAATGCACTGTGTCGCTAGTTTACAGCTTGACTGCGATATTTGCACCTTTCGGTCCGACACATCCGTCTTCGGCGGGCATGTTCCACTAAAATCTGTTCAAGCTTTGTACAGCAGTTCACCATTAGTGATGTTATCATACCATTTTCATCTCTCTATTCTGTCTGGTTCTCTCCAGCAGTTCACCATTAGTGATATTATTTTACCATTTTCATCTCTCTATTCTGCACAAGTTTGCCTAGATACTCTCATTGTGTCAATAACAACAATAACGCATAGCTAGGAACAGTCTATTTTAACACGCAAACAGAAAAAAACAACTAATATTTAACAACAGACAAAGTAATAAGCAGACATAGTGGCCACAACAGATGATGCAGAAATCGTTGGTGTTAAAAGATATGAGTATTTGGATGCCACAGTCAACCAATTGGACGAATCGACCAATCGGATATATGAAGACGGTATTAAAGCATTACCGATATTGTCAAGATATCTTTGTGTGACGCTAGCCGGCTTGCTTAAAACCCAGATGCTCTGATACTACCTGATGTAAAGAATATGTCACATGATAATGATTTTCTGGAGTCATCAGTGGCAATACTAGACAAGCTCTATGGCAGTGTCGACAGCCTCAGGATGACAGCTGATTTTTTCGAAAAAATAAAGGTTGACGTCTGACAGCGTACGAAGAAGAAGAAGAAGAATTAACAGGATGATATTGTTGCACCAAGCACAACCCTCTTTAGTCGACTGTTTTGGAACTTTAGCAAATCATTTCCCAAACTATGGTCATCGCCCACCCGAGCAGATATTCCGCGACCGACCTTCAATTTGTCTGTGACAGTCAATCAGTTTTTCCGAGAGTGTCCAACATGGGGTCTGCTACAGTGAATCATTACTCCGATAAAATTAACACTTGGTCTGCCACTGTCCAAAAAGTATTTCGCGACGTCTTTCACATTTTCATTCGACAGTCGATCAGTTTTCCTCAGACGTCGATCAGTTTTCCTTCGACCGTCATTCTTCTTCTTCTTCTTCTTCTTCTTCTTCTTCTTCTTCTTCTTCTTCTTCTTCTTCTTCTTCTTCTTCTTTATCTTCTTCTTCTTCTTCTTCTTCTTCTTCTTCTTCTTCTTCTTCTACGTACGCTGGTTACAGCGATATACGTTGCACTGTTTTATTTAGTTAAGCCTGTGACTCAGTGCATCCGATTTCAACAGGCGTTTCTGTAGGGATGCCCTCCTTAGCCTTTGGCTGTCCCCAGCCTATCTGCAAGGCAGCAGTTGTTTTTGATCAGAGTTGTCTCTCTTAGGGAAGTTGTCTTGCAGGACTATCAAGTCTTCCCCACTCGTGTCTATAGGGTTTGGCAATGATATGATATGATGGACTATGTACTAGTTTATACTATCCCGGAAAAGAGGCAGTCCAGTGTGACTGTGTCTCAGGATCGTCACGTCCTGCCAGGAACGTAGCATATGCATGTGAGTGAGGTATCTCTTTGCTCCCTTTATTTTCTCGGCTCATCTGCAGTGATGGCACTCCTAGCATTCCCCGCCACCTGGGAGGTTGTCACAATAGGGCAGAGGTGCAATGTCCGCTGGCCTGCATCTCTTCTGCGTCCATTGGGATGACTGATAGCAGACAGAGATAAAGAACGAGACAGGAGTGCATTTAACCAGGGGACAAGCCTGGTCATGGCACGGAGATGCTGTTCGCCTGGTGTGCGGACATATCTCATGATCAAGGACTGAGTCTCAACAGTTCGCAGTGAGGTGGCTGCTCTACTGCTTACGACACCCCGACCGAGAACTAAATCTTCTACTAGTGGTTTTACACCTCATCGCCGTATGGGGTGAATATCGACGACCGTCATTCAGTTTTTGCGCGTTCGTCCAACATGTGGTTTGCGACAATGCAACAGGTTGTTCGTGACGTTCAAATGTTCGTCCACAAACTTCAAACAGATGATCTACGACCGTCCAACAGATAATCTGCGATTCCCAACAGATGATCAGCCACCGTCCAGAATATGCTCCGCGACCGACTAACAGATGATTTACGACCGCCCAGCAGATAATCTGCGATTCCCAACAGATGATCAGCCACCGTCCATAGTATGCGACCGTCTAACACATGATTAGCCACCGTCCAGAATATGCTCCACGACCGTCTAACAGATGATCCGCCAGCATCCAACAGATAATCCGCGACCGGCCAACAGCTGATATTTGTAAGATGAAAATATGCTGTTTCTTATTTGAGTGTTTGCCAGGTTCTATGCAATTAATAATGCACGGAAGACATCCTTATAAATGTTTATTAAATATTAAAATGGTCTTTGCCGTCACTGCAGTCAGTGATATACCGATTTAGACTGCAGTGTAATAGGTATCACCTTTTTTCTAAGGCATATTAACAGTTCCCTAAATGTGAGCTGAGAAATGATTTACAACTGTTTGAGCTAAAGCTTCTTCAGACTTGATAGCCAACCCAGTCCCTTTGCTGCATGAGTCAAGCCCTGTAACCGGTTTGGCACTCAGACCCTCTGATCTGGTACAATTTTAAATAAATATTCAACATAAACCGTTTGAAGGCAGCGAAAGAAACACACATGAATATTTGTTAAGTATTCGTAACAAAGTCCGAATATTTTGTGTATGATTCATCACAATCATGACATATCTGTTGTGCAACAACACGAAAACAGGTTAGGACCCCCCCCCCCCCCCTCCCCTCCCTCCCCGACTGATACTGGTTAGTGCCTTCGCTCCAATCCTGAACCGGTTAATACATTTGTGCGCTGTATTTCTATATCAGGTTACTGGTACTAAACATAGATTCTAGTTCAGCAGGTAACTTTTTTCACTGAAATATTTGTATTTATTTATCTGCACAAACTTCTTCTTCTTCTTCTTCTTCTTCTTCTTCTTCTTCTTCTTCTTCTTCTTCTGCATCTTCTTCGTCGTTATTATCATGACCCGCTTCGTTCACATCTACATTTAACAAAAATCTTCTACGTCTGTTCTTTTTTTCCAATTTGCGTCCTTCTGTTTGCAGTATGCTACAGCATTTTCTTGGAGAGCTCTCTTCATCCTCTTCATTATTATCAACATATTATATTTCTTACCTTTTATTATCCTATCCATTCTCTTCACCATACCTATTCTTTGTCCACTTGACCTATTTTTCATCTGCTTCATTCTTGGAAACAATTGTGCCACTTTTAAACATTGTCACCTCTACACCTCACGGTAGAAGAGGACAGACTAAGTAAGTTAAACATTGTCTTTCTCATTAACTTTATTTTCGTCTATTATTTCTCATTATCGAAAGCTTCTCTCTTTGTTCTTTTATGTTATTCTATTTTCAGATGTTCATGTCTTCTGGCTAGTACATCAGTTGTCAATGGACACTTCACGTTTCACTGGCGTAAACACGCCAGCTCAATACGTGTGCATTTTAAAGTTTTAGAAATTTAAATTTTAGTGCTGTAAACATCAATATACCCTATTTTAAGATTGTTTTCTAACAGGGTTTAGTGTGTGAACGAGCCAAGAATAAGTTCAGTGTCATAATGAAATCATATTAAGACACTTCTTAGTCAGATAGGGCTGAATGCTTTGAAATGCATTGCCACAGGAAATAGTGAGGACAGGGTCGGTTAATACACCCAAGAGTAGATTGAATGCCCAATTTCGTAATTATTTTTAGATCACGTAAAGTTGAAGAAACTAGATGTGAGGGTATGATCAGCAAGTTTTATCTGACCCTGACATGCTGTGAGGGTATGATCAGCAAGTTTTATCTGACTCTGACATGCTGTGAGGGTATGATCAGCAAGTTTTATCTGACCCTGACATGCTGTGAGGGTATGATCAGCAAGTTTTATCTGACCCTGACATGCTGTGAGGGTATGATCAGCAAGTTTTATCTGACTCTGACATGCTGTGAGGGTATGATCAGCAAGTTTTATCTGACCCTGACATGCTGTGAGGGTATGATCAGCAAGTTTTATCTGACTCTGACATGCTGTGAGGGTATGATCAGCAAGTTTTATCTGACCCTGACATGCTGTGAGGGTATGATCAGCAAGTTTTATCTGACCCTGACATGCTGTGAGGGTATGATCAGCAAGTTTTATCTGACTCTGACATGCTGTGAGGGTATGATCAGCAAGTTTTATCTGACTCTGACATGCTGTGAGGGTATGATCAGCAAGTTTTATCTGACCCTGACATGCTGTGAGGGTATGATCAGCAAGTTTTATCTGACTCTGACATGCTGTGAGGGTATGATCAGCAAGTTTTATCTGACTCTGACATGATGTGAGGGTATGATCAGCAAGTTTTATCTGACTCTGACATGATGTGAGGGTATGATCAGCAAGTTTTATCTGACTCTGACATGATGTGAGGGTATGATCAGCAAGTTTTATCTGACTCTGACATGATGTGAGGGTATGATCAGCAAGTTTTATCTGACTCTGACATGATGTGAGGGTATGATCAGCAAGTTTTATCTGACTCTGACATGCTGTGAGGACTTGATCAACAAGTTTCACTTGACCCTGACATGCTGTGAGGACTTGATCAACAAGTTTCACTTGACCCTGACATGCTGTGAGGACTTGATCAACAAGTTTCACTTGACCCTGACATGCTGTGAGGACTTGATCAACAAGTTTCACTTGACCCTGACATGCTGTGAGGACTTGATCAACAAGTTTCACTTGACCCTGACATGCTGTGAGGACTTGATCAACAAGTTTCACCTGACCATGATTACTGTTTGCTGAACCTTTAGAAGCATTAATAATCAGCTGAAGGCAACCAGTTTGAGAGCCGGTATTTAGAACCAATTAAAATATATATGTTATTGTTTATCTAAAAAAACACATACAAGCGACACACAATAACAATTCATAATAGGTCGAAACCTCTTTATCGGGTGCCGGAAACCTCTTTATCTGGTGCCAGAAACCTCTTTATTGGGTGCCGGAAACCTCCTTATCGGGTTCCGGAAACCTCTTTATCGGGTGCCGGAAACCTCTTTATTGGGTGCCAAAAACCTCTTTATCGGGTGCCAGAAACCTCTTTATTGGGTGCCGGAAACCTCTTTATTGGGTGCCGGAAACCTCCTTATCGGGTGCCGGAAACCTCTTTTATCGGGTGCCGGAAACCTCTTTATTGGGTGCCAAAAACCTCTTTATCGGGTGCCAGAAACTTCTTTATTGGGTGCCGGAAACCTCTTTATTGGGGGCCCGAAACCTCTTTATCATGTACCAGAAAGCCATTACTTGTCTTACTGAGATCTCATTATTAGTTACTTGGGACCACTTTATCTGTTACCAGAGACCCCCTTCTCAGTTATCTAAGCCCTCTGTATTAGCTACATGATATCTATTCATCACCTACACAATACGTCTTTATTTTCTGACTGTGATGTTTCTTGTGCATCTTACTAACCGGCTAGGGCCCAATCTCTGTTTTAGTATCCCATACGACGTCTTGGGGTTACGAGAAGGACAATACAAGAACTGGTTGTATATAGATTCTGAAGAGTCTTCTAGACCAGTGTAGTGGCGTTTGGTCTACGTCATGTCGACGACACAAGTCATTGCTGTCCTGAGAGCAATAGATGGAGATTGGGAAGCAGTGCTGACAATCAACAAAAACTATCTCTTTGAAGCTGATTAGATAGTTTTCGATTACACATAGCTTAGCAGCTATTCAGATTCGTCCTATTATATGCGATGTTGACGGAGAAACCGTTTCAGGCAAGCCAGATTAATCAAGGTGCGTCTTGTCTGTCACTACGTGGGTGGCTTTGACTTTCATTTTCTGAAAAAAACTTTGTGAATATCTAGAGCATTGTTTGGAACTTACAGTTGTTGTGCATTTGGGTTGTGAGGGTAGAGATTTGGTCTTGGTCGTGCTATCCATTCGCAGCATATTGGATGTCACATCCCCGCTGCCTTGCGCGATACCTGTTTACGGGACTGGCTTCGGGGATAAACCATGAGGAAAAAATCTGCATTCTCCGCTATCTCCAATTGTCTTGATAATGTCTTGCCACTGGCCAAAGGTAGCTCAGAACGAGAGAGTGAGGTTGACAAATGGCAACGTTTTTCCTCCTCATTTTAATCCAAATCAAAGCGGAAGTCACTCATTTCAGCGGACTCATGAACAAGAAAGAATTGTCCACACGGCTGAAGAGAGATATTTCTCTTCATAACATGTGATGGACGAACAAGATTAGCTGATTATCTATACTGGTGCATCGACTAACATTATCTATACTCGTCTATCGACTAACATTATCTATACTCGTGCATCGACCAACATTATCTATACTCGTGCATCGACCAACATTATCTATACTCGTGCATCGACTAACATTATCTATACTCGTGCATCGACTAGCATTATCCCTTGGTGTTCCCGGGACAATGCGCTTTCACATCGATCACTATTTTTCTAAATAACAAACCCTTCATATCAATACCACAGTTCAACTGCCTTGAGGTCAATATTTTATCTAGTCTCGCCCTAGACGAAGAAAGAAACTTTACAATTAGATCATTCGGCCATGATGTTTGGTCAATTTTTCCAAGAGAACATGTCAGAACTTGAAACTGACAACAAAGTTTACAATTAAATCGACCTACATGCCCAGCAATAATATTGTATGACTCGGAAATATGGACATCCTACCCAAATAATGACAGTAGACTTAACTCCTGCAATACGTCTAGCCACTTTGAATTCCACATAATTTTCAGTTGCTTACGTCTGCCCCTTTAATGGCATTTTTTCTTTCTTTGCTAAACTTTCAAGTTTTTATGTTACCTTTTAAAGACATGCACCGGTTTCTATCGAGAAGAATTCATATTAGTTTTGCCGCGCTAACGAAATGGCCAAAATCAGATTTTAACTAATTTTGATCAATTTTCTTTGAGTGTTCACGTTGCAAACAAAGACAGTCTGAATTCTCAACCATCTGGTAGTGGTGTTAAGTATTTGTTAATACTTTCCATCAACACTGTTCGGCGACAACTATGAACATCACGTGACCTGTCGTCGGCACGTTCAGCAATGAAAGGGACTGAACTAACTTAACTTAACTTAACTTAACGTTTAGAAGACTATGCAGGATTTGTGTACAACCAGTTTCATTTACATTTCCTTCCTCTAAAAGCTATGCACATCCAATCTATTCTTAAATGCATTAATTGTCCCTGCCTCCACTACTTACTTTGGCAATTCATTCTAAGCATTCACCCCTCTCTGACTAAAAACAATATTTTCTAATATCTAATCTGGACCTTTCTTTAGTTAATTTGTAGATATGCCCTCTTGTTCTTGTATTAAGTCACCACGAATTCTTCTCTTTTCTAGGCACTGTAGGCCGGTTTTTCTTTCATCATAACTCTAATTCTGGAATCCTACTATCAGCCTTGTCGCTCTTTTTTATTTGGGTATCCTTTCCAGCATGTGTATATCTCCTCAACGATAAGGACTCCACACCTGTACACAGTACTCCAATGAAGTTAATTCTATGATCCATTTTCCATTAAGTTCCACAAACACGTGCAGATGTACACAAGCAGACAATCGGATATCTGCTGTGCTACGACACAAGAGTGAATAACTCGTCTTAATAAGACCTGACAGAGGGATAAGCTATGAAGTTATCTTTCCATTTTTATTTATTCGATGTGTTCGCTAATAAACGAACTGCTCGTAATATCATCCATTGATCACATCTCCGTAAACTAGTGCTTGTGTGACGAGCGAACATTTTGATCCATGCCCTCTTAATCGACCACGAGCGATTGAGTGCGTTATTAGTCCAGACAAGTGAGTAACACAAACGTATGGTCTGAAGCGAAATTTTGAATACTAAAATCAAAGGAGCGGGTTTCCTTTATCAGTGAAAAAGAAGTTAACCAGTTACACTTTTCCATGAACGATTGTAGATCTGACGGAAGATATCGCCACAGGCAGGAGGGCATCTGGTCGGCAGATAAGGTTCCACGTCTTCGATAAGTGTTTCGGGATTTAAGGTATATCCTCATCATCATCATCAGTCCCATAACCCAGAAGGTCGTTAAGGAACAGTTATTGTAGTTTGTAGTACCAGCTCCTGCCATACAACAGCGGTGTGTCTTGGGCCGCTACACACCTGACGGAGCCCTTCTCACTCCAGGTGGTAGTTCATTATAGTTGTCTCTAACTTTCATACAACAAAGCTGACACTGTCTTCAGCTAGGGGGAAGGGCTTCAATCTCGTGAAGTTGAGCCGTGGGAAATAGACCATGAAATATGACACATGTTTAAGCCTAGTGCTATTCATATGTCCATTCCAGGTAATTGGACAGAAGAAAACACACACAACGAACGAATTAACCAGTCCAAATGGAAAACAACAACACGTTTCCGTGAACACAAGTGTAAGTCGTCGACTAGTGTGAATTCCCGGCAAATCCAAGATCTGGCGGCATCTATAATGAACTAAAACAGAAGAGCAATGTAGACCCTCAGCCAGTTATAACGTCATCTTTGCTGCTTTGCTCTTGTTAAGATGAATGAAGTCCTTATCAGACAGAGATGTCAGAAAGGGCATGTTCGAAGAAGGGAGGAGGCTAACGACTGGTCAGACAAGACGTACTTATCGGACAATGTTAGGGTCAGGCAAAATATATTGACCTAGATCTCCACTTCTCTTCCACGCAGTTATCCCTGAAAACAGGATGTTACATGGTAGTCTGGTTAATGGGGTTGGCGATTGGTGTGATCCCTGTAGTAGCTAGCGACACGCGGGTGAAGTCAAGCAGAGCGCAACCGCCTGGAGAACGACGGTTCACCTTCAAGCTCGCTTGAGTTGTGAGGAAAGCTACTGTAACTCGCCACCTAAAGCCATTTTTAGGGCTCACAAAAGAGTCAATTTACACATATAGGTCATTTGACAAGGACAGCAACAACATTGTATTAGATAGTCCTTGCGCTAGGCTCATTGGTTACGCCAACCAGTTCCATTCCGCACGACCTAAAGCTCTCTCATGGTATTCCCCGTAACCATTTACAGCTTAGTCGACTGGGGCGTGTCGGCAGCTGGCGTTGAACCAAGCGTGACTGTTGTCAATTGCAATCGCACTGCGGCTTTGATTCTCGTACGCTTTGTGATTTAGCGTTTTGAAAATTCTGCGAGTGGAGTGCAAGCTTACCATGTATTCTTATTTCCTTCTGTATCCCGATTTTCTGGTGTTTGGGCAAGATGCTATGTGACCCGTTTTACAGTTTGAAGATGCTCTATGTCATGTTTTACTGTTAGAAGATGATCAGTATCATGTTTTACAATTCGAAGATGCCATGTCTAGCGTTTTACAGTTCGAAGATGTTCTCTGTCCTGTTTTACAGTTCGAAGATGTTATGTGTCCTGTTTTACAATTCGAAGATGTTCTGTGTCCTGTTTTACAGTTCGAAGATGTTCTCTGTGTCTTTTTTTACAGTTTGAAGATGTTCTGTGTCCTGTTTTACAGTTCGAAGATGTTCTGTGTCCTGTTTTACAGTTCGAAGATGCTCATTGTCGTGTTTTACAGCGTGACAACCAAAGAGAGTGACAGTGACAGTTGTCCAATGAGTGTGGGGGAGAGGCAATATAGACTTGCAGTTTTTATATTGAATATTAGTTATTTCATTTACAAACATTATTACGTTTTGGATATTGGGATCCAAATTAAAAATGGTGGAACACGTCGCGGGAAATACAATATTATGATTTACCGCTTTTAGGCCCACATTCTGAACCACTCCAAAGGGAGAAATTGTTGAGCAAAAAACACATGAAACCAACAACAGTTTTTGTTGTTGGTATGCGGTCTACTATAATATCAAACTTGTAATTTTCTACTTGAAAATATTTCATTTGGGAGCTGGGAGCTGTTTCTAAATTCAACAATGGAACAGGCTTGAGAGGTTCAGTTAAAACAGATAAAATTGACTTTGTTTATATATTTACTAATAATTAAATTATAGGTACAATTTATCATGCAGCTAATCGTAGGCAGTGCTCTGATTAACATTGAGTATTTTTTGTCCATAATTTTGACTGAGTGCTTCATTACGGAAAACATGTTCACAAAATCACTTTTGAAGGAAACAATTCTTGAGGCATGTGTTTTTAAATGAACACTTATTTCTTTTTGTAGAAACTTTTTGGGAATTTCTAAAAGAGACTAGTCCTTATATGTGATTTTCAGGCCTGTGCTACATTTAAGGACAATGATTTACATTTGGAAGTCTCTTATCGTCTCCATCACATTCACTGAGAAGAGGTGAGCTACTGCTTTAAATCTCTGGGCGAAAGTATTGGAATTTGTATTGTAACTTGGTTTGGACGTGAGATATATTCTTCAAATATTGATGAATGTATTCTGCGCACTGCAATTTCAACATTGTTTGTGAATGAATTTAATTCTAGTCTTGAAGTCTGCACTTAAAGAGTACCAATTTTGTCAGAAAAACATTGATTTGATTAAATAGGGCAAGCACTAGTCGATCTTTTAACAAAACATTCGAAATGTCTGAAAGGGAGACAAACTTAATCAATTACTTCGGATTGTCGAACTCTGATATTGGCTTGTCTTTAGCTGACATATGAACCGGAGTAGCGCAGTGGTTAACGCACTGGTTCACAGATGTGCTATCGGATTTTGGTCCCCAGATGGAAACCAAAACGGATCACGGGATCCACCCAGCCTAAAAAAATGGATACCAGAATAATCTAGAAAACTAAAGGCGGCTGGAAGATGTTGACCACATTTCCCCCCTTCCCCTGGAGTGCAAGATGTTGACCACATCCCCCCTCCCCCCTTGGAGCGCAAGATGTTGACCACATCCCCCCTTTGGAGTGCATGATGTTGACAACATTCCCCCCCCCCCCCCTGGAGTGCAAGATGTTGACCACACCCCTCCCCTCTGGAGTGCAAGCTGTTGACCACATCCCCCCCTGAAGTGCATGCTGTTGAGCACATCACCCCAAGAGTGCATGATGTTGACCACACCCCCCCCCCTGGAGTGCATGATGTTGACCACATCCCCCCCTGAAGTGCATGATGTTGACCACATCCCCCCCCCCCTGAAGTGCATGCTGTTGACCACATCACCCCTAGAGTGCATGATGTTGACCACACCCCACCCCCCCCTGGAGTGCATGATATTGAGCACATCCCCCCTGGAGTGCATGATGTTGACCACATCCCCTCCACCTGGAGTGCAAGATGTTGACTACACCCCCCCCCCTGGAGTGCATGATGTTGACCACACCCCCACCCCCCTGGAGTGCATGATGTTGAGCACATCCCCCCTGGAGTGCAAGATGTTGACTACACCCCCCCCCCCCTGGAGTGCAAGATGTTGACCACATCCGCCCTGTAGTACATGATGTTGACCACATCCCCCCTGTAGTGCATGATATTGACCACATTACCTCTGGAGTGCATGATGTTGACCACATCCTCTCCCCCCCCCCCCCCTGGAGTGCATGATGTTGACCACATCCGCCCTGTAGTACATGATGTTGACCACATCCCCCCTGTAGTGCATGATATTGACCACATTACCTCTGGAGTGCATGATGTTGACCACATCCCCCCTGGAATGCAAGATGTTGACCACATCCTCCCTGTAGTGCTGTTGATCAAGAAAAATATGAGCCTAACACCATATTCCCAATATGCCACATTGTCGAGAAATCGGGATGAATCATAGTTGTACTTTTGTTTAGCTGGTATGAGCACTTGGATGCCATCATTCGACTACAGCAAAGAACATCGTGAACACGTTTGATGGTCAAACCAGCGCAGGCCGGAGAAATAAACATCACCGTCTTGACTAGCATCTTGTTGTGTCTTTAAAACATTATGAAGCTGCCAATGATTCAAATCACTTTCTTGGATGAAATTAACAATGTGTGTGTTAACTTTCATTACATATTACCGAAAGAATTGACATACACATTGATTGTTCTTTTGTTAAAAAAAAAAAATGCTGCGAATCTCGTTTGCTCTGCAACCATAGATGAGACTCCATTTGTCGCTAACCATTAATGCAGATTACCCAGAGGTCGTTGTAGGAGGTTCCCTGGAAACCAATCTCGTCTACACCCGATGACGTCCTCATACCGCCACACGATTCTCAAAACCCGAAAATCATTAATCTCAACAAGAGGTTCATACGCTGAGCATCAGCGAACGACAACCCTGTTGCAGCCACCAAAGGCTTTGTCTACCGGGGCTGCATGCATTCTTCTGGGGAATGCAGCAGTCAAAACATCACCCGTAGCGGCCTAGCGGCTTATCCATGCACTCCCTCCGCAGCTTCCGGTCCCAGATGAGGCTTGTCCTAGAGACCAGGCTACGAGTAAAAATGTATTCTGTGTTGTCCCTATCCTGGGCACGGCAACGAGCTCTGGACACTACTGCAGCGGGACCATAAAAGTCTTGAGACCTTCCACCCGCGCAACAAGGTACATCCTAGGAATCCATTGGCGCAATCGAAATCCCAAAAGTGAGGTAGCAGAGACATTCAGCTCGCAGGCAATGCCGTGACGATAGATCACCGTCACCACTCCCTCTTCAGTCACGCGACCCGCCTCCCCACGGGAAGTCCTAGCACTCTAGATACTCCCTATGGCTGTAACGGAAAGGAAGATGTCGTGCTCAACCTAGAGACGTCCCGTGGGTGCCCTTACAAACCTAGCTGAAACAAATTGTTCTCTCCTTAAAATAACTGCAGGCTGCATGGGCCGCGCCAGACGTGATCATGGTCATGGTCTGTCGACGCGACGGGCCCTGCTCGCTTAAGCGTTCTATTTTATAAATGCGAGTAATGTTGTTGTGAACTCTGGCATGTTATTTTCAGACTTAAACTTCTTCTTCTTCTTCTTCTTCTTCTCCGTTCGTTCTCAATCTTCCGATATTAAACCCTGAAAGGGCTTAAGTAGCAGAGTGTAGTCCAGAGAACGGAATGCGTTGTGTCGTACTTGACAGCTTGACTGCGATATTTGCACCTTCCGGTCCAACACGTCCGACTTCAGCAAGCATTTTTTGAGTACCGGGTTAGCATTCCCTCTTGGATCCCTTCTCCTCAGCCAGTCAGTACTGCTGCAGCCTGTTATCCAGGATCACCGCGTGGAGGTGTAGAAGGGTCTTGGCAGCTCTGGTTCGCTGACCCTGACGCTAGCAGTCAGCTATGGGTCGCTGACCACTGCAGCTCATGCGCTGATCAGCGTCTTGATCTCAGACTTAAACGATGTCTAGAAAGACTTCAAATTCGTCAACGATCCGATCAATGAAATAGCCAATGGAGCTGTGATGTTAAATCCGAACTGTCATTCTTGCTAACTAGAAGAAATTTTTGGTTTGCAAGTTCTTTGGTTCAATGTTTCCTCAATATTTAAGTTCGACTACTCTCTACAATTCTGACATAAGAGGATTGTCCCTGGTGAGGGATCTGGTAATCCATGCAGACAAGGCAAAACACAGATGGACAAGTCAAATTTTGAGACGAAACAATGGTCGAGGGCGCAGCCATGGTACCCTTGAGGTCAGACAAGACAGCGGGGAAGACCTCCAATGCGTTGGTCAGATGTCCTTGCTGTACGCTGCAACATCCGAGAAGTCTATAGAGGACCGCTTGTCACGCACTGGACTTCCGTGGCCCAAGATAGGATCCGCTGGAGACGAAGTTGACACCCGCAGTGACGGCTTATAAAGATCAAGATCGGCTACTCTCCTAGTTTCAGTCATTCGAGACAAGTTATCTTTTTTTTTTGAAGTATCAACTCTGTTTGGACAAACAACTTTAGCTGATGCTGGAAGAAACCCCTTCACACATTCTCAATGAGAAAAGAGTTTATATGTTTTGGCAATTTATTTAACAATTATTCAACTAGTTGTGGGCATACCTCTCATCAAACTGATTTGAGCGATTTCAGTTAATTTTGTTTTAGTCGGTTCTGTTTGACCCCGAGGCTGGGGACCGTGTTTACATGTTTTATATTATAATGTCTTTCCAAATTGTATATTTTGACAGTAAATATTGATTCTTGACACATTAAATAACCAGGCCTTCCATTAGTTTTCTGAAAAAAGTATAAATAAATCCACTTGTGGTTGACATTGCGGACAATCCCATTTAAGGTTTCGAGGTACCAGGTTCCCCTCCAGAGGTCCGGAGAGACCACTTCGACACTTGCTATGGCCTCGTCTCTGGATGGGGGGGGGGGTTCAATGAGAATTGCGGCTTAGAGTGTGCATTTTTGTGTTGCCGCAGCCCGTGGTCACGGCAGTGATTAATCGACGCAACCTGCCACTGGCTACGGCAGTGATTAATCGACGAAACTTCCCACTGGTCACGGCAGTGATTAATCGACGCAACTTCCCACTGGTCACGGCAGTGATCAATCGACGAAACTTCCCACTGGTCACGGCAGTGATTAATCGACGCAACCTGCCACAGCAGTGATTAATCGACGCAACTTCCCACTGGTCACGGCAGTGATTAATCGACTAAACCTGCCACTGGAGCCTTAGTGAACATTTTTTGAATTTTTAATACCACTATCAGCACGATATTTTTGCTCTCACTACCCAAACCCAGTCCCACTTTCTACCCATCTTGAATTTACATATTTTTCTCATGAAATTCACTTAGCCTTAATTTTACAGCACTATAACAGCACAATAGCAACTTGAAAATGATTCATATGAATCGTTAAAAGTCCAGATTGAATTATACCTGACTTGACTGACAAAATTCCAAGCGACTTGACATTTTTATAGTAAAGTCCAGAGACTACAGAGCGCTGTTCTGGTAATCTAGAAAGAGTGTTCATATATCATATATATACGAGGGGCTTTCAAATCAAACAGGAACTTTTTGTTCTAGTTCTACGTAAATGGGTTATAACGTGCGGGAACTACCATCATTAGTTAGGGGCACTTGTGTCCTATTACTGCTTGTTGGCCCACTTACCAGGGGTCAGTCACGTGACATATAATTACGAGTGACGGACAACACTGTTAGTGCTTACATGGAACAGCGTGTTGTGATGAAGTTTCTTATAAAAGAAGAGGTGAAACCCGTGGAAATTGACAGAAGTCTGCAACCACAATACAGTGAAGAGACACTCAGCCGCCAACCACAATACAGTGAAGAGACACTCAGCCGCCAACCACAATACAGTGAAGAGACACTCAGCCTCTAACCACAATACAGTGAAGAGACACTCAGCCGCCAACCACAATACAGTGAAGAGACACTCAGCCACCAACCACAATACAGTGAAGAGACACTCAGCCGCCAACCACAATACAGTGAAGAGACACTCAGCCGCCAACCACAATACAGTGAAGAGACACTCAGCCGCCAACCACAATACAGTGAAGAGACACTCAGCCGCCAACCACAATACGGTGAAGAGACACTCAGCCGCAGTAAGAAATTTAAAGGGTGTAAACGTTTTAGAAAAGACCGTACATGATGATCCCGGCATTGGGGCATCTAAGCCCACCACATTAAACGAAGTTCCAGTGGAGTATGGAGCATGAGAGAACGGAGCAGGAGAGTGTACAACTAACGAGCTATAGGGACCATCAGCATCCATATCTTAAACTATTTGACGAGAGAGACTGAGCACCTATGGATATTACCGGAGTGCAGTGACGTCGATTCTTAGAAACAGAACCTACTACGGCGATTCATGTAAATATCTAAATTGTGGAATGCCTAATCCTGGAAAATTGACGGAAATATGTCGTTAAATTGCACAAGAGGCAAGATTATCTCTGAGTATGGAAAACACTATTATTCATGAACTTTGACATTTTCCGAAGGTTATCGCGTGATCAGTTTAATCACATAGACCGTCCTGCTCCTGCAAGATAACGCTCGACCTCATACGGTTCACCGCACTATGTGCCATCTGCAGCAACTCGACTGGCAGGTATTGCCACATTCACCTTAGAGCTCGGGCCTCTCTTCAAGCGATTTTCCCCTTATTGGACCACCAAAAAGAATTCTTGGTAAGTCAGCGTTTCAGTACTTATGACGAAGTGAACGAGGCTTTCCTGAGTTGGTTCAGGCATACTGACAAATTTGTATACGCTGAAGCTTTACAAGCATTACTTAAACGGTGGGATGTGCATAAACGTTAAAGGAGATTACATCGAAAAATAATAGTCCTTTTGCATTCTGGAAAAAAATATTTGTTTTCCTTCAAAAAGAGTCCCGGTTTGACGCCAACGCCCCTAGCATATATAGTTTTAGAAGCTGTACGTTTCTGGGTAACTATTAATAGACTGACTGGTCACACCTGCTTGTATCGCTTTGGAATTGAAGCAAATGTCAAACAACGCATTTTGATTATGGTAACCTGAGTTTAGAAAGGCCTGATTTCAGTTTGTTTGTAGTGCAATTTCGAAGAAGTGGTTTTTACATAAAGAGGTTGAATATCACATTCACATTCCTCATTAGTCGTTTCAGGACATGCTGGGAAGGAAATATTTCTTTTTCTACTGTTTGCCCCGGAGCCACTCTTAGTTCAACGTAAGGTTGATGCCTGTTGCGTGTTTCATTGCATTTGAGTCACGATAACTAGTTAACATTCATGAACTGGGTAAACAGTCGGTGAACAGCGTATTTATCAACCGAGATTTGAGCTGTACATCGACACAGCCGTAGAACGGTTCTCATTGTGATGTTTAGAGGCCCCTAATTGTTGATAAGTTATTCAAAATGAGTTTCTACAGATCTAACTGAAATTTATATTTATTATGCATCCTCTGATGACATGGCTATTTGGAGTCTTACTTCTACTATATAGCGCAGGTGTGTTACCATCGCTCAAAATGGAATCCAGGAATAGTCAATCTGTAACCTGCTATGGGATAAAGTTCATATTTGTACCAAGATACAGTTATTAGAGTGGTACATGAAGCTTGACAGATTTGGGGTGCAAACAGGGGTGAAGCATGGATGCCTGATCGTGTCCTTCTTGTTCTTGTAGGATATAGAGTAGACGATGACGACATTAATCAATGGCAAACAAAAAACTGGTATTCAGTAGACACTGCTGTCCCAATTGGAGGATCTGGAATACGCAGATGTTCTGGTACTTGTGTCACACAGTCATAGTCAAATGGAAGAGGAACTTGATAGGGTTTAAAGAACAATCAGGCTAGCTGGGACTGAATATCAACATGAAGAAAACCAAGCTCCTTAAAGTCAACACTATCGGTAAAGAACAAATCATGCTGGAGGGAGAGCAGTTGGAGGAAATGGATACATTTACCTATATAAGACAAGATGAAAATTCCTGACACTAAACAACATGTGGAGATCCAGAGAAATCAAGATTCGCACCAAAAAATATTCAATACCAGTGTCAAGTCAGAGATGTTGTATGGACTTGAAACACTGAGGACGACGAAGAACATACAACAGAGACTCCAGTCCTTCATTAACAGATGCCTACAAAGGATAATGAGCATAAAGTGGCAGGACATGGTTGAGGAATGAAGACATAAGGGAGAGAAACCAACATCAACTGGAACAACACATTATGAGAAGGAAGTAACACACGCAGCGGAAGGCACAGTTCAATATATCCAGACATGCTCTTTTGTGAAATCCTCAAGGGATGAGAGAGAGAGAGAGAGAAAGAGAGAGAGAGAGAGAGAGAGAGAGAGAGAGAGAGAGAGAGAGCGGAGAAGAGAGAAAGAAAGAGAGAGCGGAAAATATACAAATGCATGGAGAGCAAATGTAAGAATGAACTAAGATTAAATGATTACACCTGGAAAGAGGCAGAAAGAGCAGCTCAGGACATTGCATGCTAGCTGGGAGTTGTAGATGGCCTATGGACCTGCTTGATAAGACAATAGGAGTCGACTAACGAGTGAAGGGCGTGGCGATTTGTATTTTTTTTTTGTATATGCTACTGCGTCCTACCAAACACGACAGTAATATACGTACCCCAAGCCTGTCCCCAGCACACGTACCACAATCCTGTCTTCAGCACAGATACCCCAAGCCTGTCCCCAGCACACGTACCTCAATCCTGTCTCCAGCACATTACCCCAAGTGGAAAATAAGGTGGCCCCATGAAATCTTTCAATCTACTGTTGTTCCTTTGTACTTCTAATCGACAAGAACAGTATATCCGACTGTGCAATCATTAACCCCGCTGTCGTAAGGACGGACTAGCTGTTAAAAAAAAACCATTCAATATCCTTTCGCTTGTACAGAGATCAATGGGGGACTTTTTTCTATTCATCACACGATGACATATGTGGATATAATTTGATGATATAATTTGTTGATAGCATTTTACTATATATTTTGTTAACATAGTATGTTCTTATCATTTGATTAAATAATTTGTTGGCATAATATGTTGTAATATTTGATTATATAATTTGCTGAAACCATTTAATGATTTAATTTTGTTATATAGTATGTTAATGTCCCTTTTATGATAAAATTTGTTGATACTATTTTATGATATAATTTGATATTATTTATTGATATTTTTGATGATATCACTTGCTGGCAAAATTTGTGTATGAGGCTCATTTGTAAACGGCTGCCTGACCTACGGTTAGGGAAAGAACGGCACCAAGGAAGGGAACTGGCCACTCCACCTCACACAATGATGTCTCTAACTCTTCCTCTCCGACTGCAGTTTCTGCTATTAGAGTATATTTGTTATTCCCAATAGTCTAATAATGTTTGTTTACGATCGTTCAAATGATTACATATTGTACATAACAACAAAACAACGTTATGGCAATATTTCATACTGAAGCTATTAATTTTAGTACCTTGACAATAAACATAGAAGAAGGGATGTTACCAAGGCACGAAAGGGGAGCAAAAAGTTGCACTGTAACATACCAGTCATTCGTAAGAGACGACTGAGAAGGGTTGGACATGGGGCTTGATACTCTATCCTGTAGAAAATTTAAGCCACAAAAATGTAAACAGATAAAGACGAAGTCAATGTTTGATAAATTGGCATGTAGTTGTTGATGGCCTGTGGTCCACAGGGAGCAGAACAATTTTGATTGATAGGGTAGTAGTTTAGCAGTGATAAACATAGTTACACAGTCCCTGTCTACAACTGCGTGCTAAGTTAACAAATAAACAACTGTCATTTGATTCCGTCCAACCTCTCGCGGGATAGCTTGAGATGTTTAGCGGAAACCCCTACCGTCACGCCCACGTTGAGACACCATTAATGTGTGTTCTCCACTACAACATTCCGTGGTCATTAAAAAATCAAACATATTTCACCTGTATGTTCACCTGTACTGCAGTCCTGTCTAGATTTATTTAAAAAAACAAAACTAGTTTGCATCGCGGCGGAATTAGTTCTCTTCTGTTTCACTGAAAAAAAGAAAAGAAATATGCATGGAATGTGTAAACACGATTACAGTGCCGGTGCAAACATGCAAATAAATAGAACAGGGAAAACTACTATCATTCCGAAAATATATTTGGGTCCAAAAACTCGCTGACTGGATAAATACAAATAACATATCTGTTCTATGACAGGCCAAATAAATAGATCGACATATTTTGTCACTTAAAGCATAATTTATTTGATGTGTTCTCCAAAATACTGTATCAAAGCGAACGGGAGCAAATTGAGACAAGTAAACTCATTTAAATACCTGGGCACATACATAACATTAGACGGAATATGCAATTACGAAATAAAATGCAGAATAACCCAAGCAAAATCGGTCTCTCAGACAATAAAAAGAATATTGTGCAACCAAACCTTGTCACTGGAACTGACAAAGAGAGTGTTTGGATCCTTCATGGAACCAGTAGTGACATATGGCAGTGAATCATGGACAATTAGCAATCAAGGGCTTCGATCTTTGGAAGCAACGGAGATGTGGTTTTACAGAAGAATGCTTCGGATCCCATGGACTCCAAAGAAAACTCATGATACAGTACTCGAGGAGGTACAATCACAAATAAAACTCATGATACAGTACTCGAGGAGGTACAAACACAAAGAAAACTCATGATACAGTACTCGAGGAGGTACAAACACAAAGACAACCCATGATACAGTACTCGAGGAGGTACAAACACAAAGACAACTCACGATACAGTACTCGAGGAGGTACAAACACAAAGACAACTCATGATACAGTACTCGAGGAGGTACAAACACAAAGACAACTCATGATACAGTACTCGAGGAGGTACAAACACAAAGACAACTCATGTTACAGTACTCGAGGAGGTACAAACACAAAGACAACTCATGATACAGTACTCGAGGAGGTACAAACTCAAAGACAACTCATGATACAGTACTCGAGGAGGTACAAACACAAAGACAACTCATGATACAGTACTCGAGGAGGTACAAACACAAAGACAACTCATGATACAGTACTCGAGGAGGTACAAACACAAAGACAACTCATGTTACAGTACTCGAGGAGGTACAAACACAAAGACAACTCATGATACATTACTCGAGGTGGTACAAATACAAAGAAAACTCATGATACAGTACTCGAGGAGGTACAAACACAAAGACAACTCATGATACAGTACTCGAGGAGGTACAAACACAAAGACAACTCATGATACAGTACTCGAGGAGGTACAAACACAAAGACAACTTATTGCAAGAATCAGAACAAGACAGACTCCTTTATTTTTGGCATGTTATAGCTTGGCTTGGCTTGGCATGTTATGGCTTGGCTTGGCTTGGTTTGGCGTTGCGTGGCTTGGTTTGGCTTGGCGTGGCTTCGTTTGTTCTCAATCTCCCGCAAGCAACCCTAAAATGGCTTACGTTACAGAATGTTGTCCAAAGAATGGAATGCTTTGTGTCGTAGTTTACAGCTTGACTGCGATATTTGCACTTTCCGGTCCAATACATCCAACTTGAGCAAGCATTTTTTGAGTACCGGGTTTGCATTCCCTCTTCAATCCCTTCTCCTTAGCCAGTCTGTCCTGCTGCAGCCTGTTATCCAGGATCACCGCGTGGAGGTGTAGAAGGGTCTTGGAAGCTCTGGTTCGCTGGCACTGACGCTAGCAGTCAGCTATGGATCGCTGACCACTGCAGCTCATGCGCTGCCTTGGCATGTTATGAGAAGAGGCGGTTTGGAGCATGTCATGACAACAGGAAAGATAGCAGAAAAGAAAGACAGAGAAAAGCCGAGAGAGAAGATCCGGGTCAGGCTGAGAGAATGGCACGGGAGACAATCAACAATAGAGTTGGTAAAAGACACACGTGATAGAAGTGGATGTCGATCCATGATCGCAAACGCCAATCAGTAGGGCACCTGATGATGATGGTGTTTAGTTTTTTTATCCAGGGCACTACGTCAGATATATCTGCGTTGTTCGGCCACGCGAACTCCCTTGTTGGTCTTCTTCCACATGTTATCCACATTTAATGTTTCTTAAAGGATTAGGCAGAACGTCAGGAGACCCGAGTCTTGTATTGTTCCACAGTCGCATATTTTCTCATACCAGTTGGATAGACTCTGCAGTAACCACATAGTAAAACGAATTATTACAAATAATATTCGGGAAATATGGATGAACAGGTGGGCGACGGGAACAACAGGTCGCAGTATACTTAGCGAAATGTCATAGCCAAAAAGTAACGATGACATAAATAAACTACATAGAAGAGATCAAAGCCTCATCTTTCAGTTCCGAACAGGGCATTCCAATAGCCACTTGAACAGCATCAATCCCCACCACCTGCTTTTGTTCAGAAATTGCTTTCATTCTGATGAAACAGTTCGACATCTACTCATTGAGGGCAAGGCGCTTGCGGACATGATGAAAAGATTCTAACAAGCACTGCCAACATTTACCAACACACTATACGTAGCAGTGACACAACTAAAGAAGACCTGTATACAAGATGTATATATTAGAATGACATTCGGCTGCCAAGAGCAAGCTTGCTCAGCAGATATGAAATAATAACAACAACAACAACATCTCATACCAACATCCCAAACCTTGTATGTTCTTTCTACATCGTGGTACACCAATTCGGAGTCTATTTAGTGACTTCCATGTTTAATTCAGTTCAGTTCATTCCGTTACCTCTTGGGATCATTGGGGCACACCTGTTGACACGTCCACAAACCGCATCGTTATCTCGGACGCCCCTACCATCACTTGCCTTGCAATGTGCCCTGCAGTAGACCTTGCACCTCAAGACGTGGTACCAGTAGTGTTCCACCCCAAGCCAGCTCCCGCCTTTTGATTGTTCTAGTAGGTCATCTTAAATTGTTCTAGTGGGTCATCTTAAATTGTTCTAGTAGGTCATCGTAAATCGTTCTAGTAGGTCATCGTAAATTGTTCTAGTAGGTTATCGTAAATTGTTATAGTAGGTCATCGTAAATTGTTCTAGTAGGTTATCGTAAATTGTTATAGTAGGTCATCGTAAATTGTTATAGTAGGTCATCGTAAATTGTTCTAGTAGGTCATCTTAAATTGTTCTAGTGGGTCATCTTAAATTGTTCTAGTAGGTCATCGTAAATCGTTCTAGTAGGTCATCGTAAATTGTTCTAGTAGGTTATCGTAAATTGTTATAGTAGGTCATCGTAAATTGTTCTAGTAGGTCATCGTAAATTGTTCTAGTAGGTTATCGTAAATTGTTATAGTAGGTCATCGTAAATTGTTCTAGTAGGTTATCGTAAATTGTTATAGTAGGTCATCGTAAATTGTTATAGTAGGTCATCGTAAATTGTTCTAGTAGGTCATCTTAAATTGTTCTAGTGGGTCATCTTAAATTGTTCTAGTAGGTCATCGTAAATCGTTCTAGTAGGTCATCGTAAATCGTTCTAGTAGGTCATCGTAAATTGTTCTAGTAGGTTATCGTAAATTGTTCTAGTAGGTCATCGTAAATTGCTCCTGCATTCTCGATTCTCCATTGTACTTCATCATTTGAAAAACGGTCTCTGAAGGTGACATTTAGGAGTCTTCTAAAACATATTATCTCTATGGCCTGGATTCTGCTCTGAAGGTCTGCTGTAATGGTCAATGTTTTGCAGGCGTAGATGAATAACCAAAGAATCAGTGAGTGTATTAGTTTGAAGTTTATGGCGAGTAAGAGTCGCTTATCTTCCCATAAATGTCCCCATGTCATGTAGGACAAATGGGGTTCAGGTGAACATTCATTGCTATGCTCGATCCAGGGGATCTGCGTTAGTTCATCTCATCTTTTTATGTGACGTTTTTCAGGACTAGTCTTTTGTTGTTGTGTTGACAGTCAGAAACTTTGTATAGATATACGTTTTTGAGATCTGCACCTTGCGTTTATTAAACATAGGGTATACTGGGTGGTTTACCTATTACTCTTTCCATTTCTATACATCTTCGTGTCTCGATTGGTTCTAGGCCCATTTTCTGGTATATTTGTATAGTTTCTAACAGACATCCACATCAATGACTCCACCATCAGACATCCACATCAATGACTCCACCATCAGACATCCACATCAATGACTCCACCATCAGACATCCACATCAATGACTCCACCATCAAACATCCACATCAATGACTCTAACATCAGACATCCACATCAATGGCTCCACCATCAGACATCCACGTCAATGACTCCACCATCAGACATCCACGTCAATGACTCTACCATCAGACATCCACATCAATGACTCCACCATCAGACATCCACATCCATGGTGCCGCCGTCAGACATCCACATCAATGGCTCCACCATCAGACATCCACATCAATACCTCCACCATCAGACATTCACATCAATGACTCCAACATCAGACATCCACATCAATGACTCCACCATCAGACATCCACATCAATGACTCCACCATCAGACATCCACATCCATGGCGCCGCGTCAGACATCCACATCAATGACTCCTACATCAGACATCCACATCAATGACTCCACCATCAGACATCCACAGCAATACCTCCACCATCAGACATCCACATCAATACCTCCACCATCAGACATCCACATCAATGACTCCAACATCAGACATCTACATCAATGACTCCACCATCAGACATCCACATCAATGACTCCACCATCAGACATCCACATCCATGGCGCCGCCGTCAGACATCCCCGTCAATGACTCCTACATCAGACATCCAAATCAATGGCTCCACCATCAGTCATCCACATTAATATCTCCACCATCAGACATCCACATCAATGGCTCCAACATCAGACATTCACATCCATGGCGCCACCGTCAGACATCCTCATCAATACCTCCACCTTCAGACATCCCCATCAATACCTCCACCATCAGACATCCACATCAATGGCTCCACCATCAGACATCCACATCCATGGCTCCACCATCAGACATCCCCATAAATACCTCCACCTTCAGATATCCCCATCAATACCTCCACCCTCAGACATCCCCATCAATACCTCCACCCTCAGACATCCTCATCAATACCTCCACCATCAGACATCCACATCCATGGCGCCGCCGTCAGACATCCACAGCAATGATTCCACCATCAGACATCCACATCAATGGCTCCAAGATCAATCCACATCAATGGCTCCAACATTCGACACCACATCAATGGCTCCAACATCCGACACCACATCAATGGCTCTCTCCAACATCAGACACCACATCAATGGCTCCAACATCAGACACAACATCAATGGCTCCAACATCAAACACCACGTCAATGGCTCCAACATCCGACACCCACATCAATGAATCCCACAAATTCATGTCCGTAACAATTTTTATGTGCCATGTTGCGCTGCACAGTGATCCTATCTACGGCCCCATTGCACACGTCTTAAATTTGTTTTGGTCTGCTGCATTTGCTTGCATCCACCTTAGCTGCTCGCCAGTAACTGTGTATCGTCAAGGTTGTCTGGTTATACAACGAAACCTGTATTGCCTTCCTACTATTTTCTAATAGTTATTTAAATCTGACAAGCTCTCCTGAAATGTATAGTGTCCGCCTCCTTATTTCATTGTGCAGCAAACATCACACATGAATTATTCATCTTGTTCAGACCATTTAGTGGCTGTGTCGCTTTGTCAAGCTTTTTTCTAAATACAGCACACTCAGTCTGTACATATGCATTCGATCATGCATACCACTGTCTTTCACAACAAACGTGATTAAGTGCAGTTGTTGAACACACGCTTTGTTGGCTGCATTTTTACAAGTTTATCTTCGTGAAAATATATTGTATGTTAAATTCTGCTCCCGGATAGGCCATATTATACATTTTATGAGTATTTACTTTAAAGTTATGGGTTCTTAAGTACGGCTTTCTCGTTCTGCCTTCCCGCACTTTCTCATCTCAGAGCCCTGTAGCATAACATTTGATGGTTGATATAAAATACTTTGTGAGTAATCTTCAGAATGTGAATATGTTCAACAGATCTTACCAAGTTAAAATACTAAATGTTTTTCATTTCGTCATGCAGTTCAGTGACAGACGAGCATTTTTGAACAGCCTATAGGCCAGACCAGTGAAAGATGATAACTACTAATCTAAATGAAATGTTGACTTAGAAAATCCACGATAGCCACTCGTTATTGACGCTGAACATCTAGGAAATTGTGACTTCTGGTAAGATATTTAAATTGTTTAATACTTTTGTGTGCATGTTTGTATTCCTTTGTTGTTTTTTACGTTTTAGTCACTTCTTATTCTAGACACAATTACAGTCCCTACGGTTATATAAGGGCATATTGGTCATAAGAAAGTAATATGAAGTCAGGCATGAACTGTTATAGCATCCATAAAAAACAGCCTTTATAATAGGGCTAAATTCATGAAAAATCTCTTAGACCATCCCCGAAATACAAATAGCCTTTAATTAGGCACAATTCATGAAAAATCTCTTAGACCATCCCCGAAATACATATAGCCTTTAATTAGGCACAATTCATGAAAAATCTCTTAGACCATCCCCGAAATACATATAGCCTTTAATTGGGCACAATTCATGAAAAATCTCTTAGACCATCCCCGATATACATATAGCCTTAAATTAGGCACAATTCATGAAAAATCTCTAAGACCATCCCCGAAATACATATAGCCTTATTATAATTCTTTACCACGCTGCATTAGATTTCCGAATGTAATATTACGTAACATTCAACTGGGGCTGCTGTCTCTGAAAACCTGAAAACATTTTTACATCTTGGTCTACTAATATGATTTTGTTGTGTATAAGGGCACACATGAATAAAGAGCGTGCTGGTGTTATTGTTTTTGTTGTGTGTGTGTAAGTTTGAGAAATACAAGAAGATAAAGGTGAAACAAAACAAAAACACACATTGAGACTCACCGAAGTATGCGTTGTTTTTCTACTAAATCCATAAGAAATCCCACAAAACACTGATATTGTTATTTGTAAACTAGGCCTAGTGTTAGTATACACTTTAAATTTGGTTATACGTGTTTATTACTTCTAAATACACGAAATAAACACATTCTACCTCACAAAGATCTCTACCAACAACACTTCATCCTTCACAATCTCAATGGCGCCAATAATCGGTTGCAAAAAAGTATGTGTTCGTTTCTTCTCAGTGAAATCACAACAAAACAGTGATACAATAAATCTCTTGATATCTGTTACGTACTTTTCAGCATGGCAGGGAGCTATTTAGCAACTTGTTGTTATCCAGCTATGTACTTGTTTTCCTCTTTATGCATTCATATTTACAGTGAGTGGTGAGGAAATAGATCAGGTCACACAATTTGAATATCTGGGCTCCAGAATTGTCAAAAATGGCTACTTCTCGAAAGAAATCAGAAAAAATTTAGCTATGGCAATGCAGAGACTGAACAGCCTGAAGAAATTATGGCAGGGCACCAACAAAATTATAAAAGTAAAAGTCTTGAGAGCATTTGGCAGCTTATGTCTGCGAATAATGGACGATTACCAAAACTTCTAGACAAAGAATCGAATCCTTCGAGTCAAAATGTTACAGAATGATCCTCAGAATACCCTGGATAGAGAAAAAGACAAATGTATACATTCGGGAAGAGTTGAGCATAGAAGAGAACTGGTTTATCAATTCAATTTTGGCTAGAAAATGCAAATACTTTGGTCACATCAAGAGACACAACGGTCTCGAGAGAACAGTGATGGAAGGTATGGTGCCAGACAAAAGAGGAAGGGGTAGACCAAGAAGACGATGGCACCAAGATATCCAGGAATGCCTGGGTATGACTGTGGTGGAGGCTGGAGTTTTGATAAAGGAACGAGTTTCTTTCAGACAGACTGTGATGGTGGCGAAGTTCTATAAAGAACATGCTACGTGATGATGAGTATTCATATCATCCATTTATTTATTCATCCCTTCTTTTACGATTCCCTAGCTAATTATCGTTGTTGTTCCTTGTTCCCCGATGAAGGCATATTTATCGTAACCTAGGTTTCATTACTGCTTTCGTCTTACATCGGTATTTTACCACATCTATTTATATATTTTTACACTTTATTTGTCGCCGCAACCTCGTTGTATCTTAGTTTGACTGTTGTCTAACCAAACCCGTGTGAATTCGGTACTAATATGATCAAACGTACGAGCCACATATCTAATATTATCATTTTTGCCTTCTTTATTCCTATAATGTTTCTGTTATTATTGTTCATCTAGTATTTATCATTACGTTTCTTGTCTTAATTTTTCTTGGTTTCCCGTATTATTCTACTCCCATCTCTTATAGTTTTTATTTGAGTGTTTTTCATCTCTTTATTGTTCATATTCCTGATGTTTGTGTTACGATTTACCTTAGCTTCTTTCTTGTATTTTCTCGTATCTGTTTTTCTGTGTCTAATTCTTTGTGAATATATTCTTTGCATTTTTATTCTTTGTGACTATATTCTTTGTTTCTGGTGTTCTTTGTGTCTGTTTTCCGTGTCTATATTACAAGTGTTTATTCTTTGTGTCTATATTCTTTGTGTTTATATCCTTTGTGTCTATAGTCTATGTGTCTATATTCTTTGTGTCTGTATTATTTGTGCCTGCATTTTTGTGTCTATATTCTTTGTGTGCATATTCTGTGTGTGTGTGTGTATATTTTGTGTGTCTGTATCCTTTGTGTCTGTATTCTTAGTGTCTGTATTCTTTGTGTCTGTATTCTTTGTGTCTGTATTCTTAGTGTCTGTATTCTTAGTGTCTGTATTCTTTGTTTCTATATTCTTGGTGTCTAAACTCTTTGTGTCTATAATCTTTGTGTCTATATCCTTTATATATGTATTCTCTGTCCATACCAAAGAGACACACCATCTCCGGTAGCAAGAATACCAAAGAGACACACCATCTCCGGCAGCAAAAGCTGCCTTCAATACTGCTCGCAAGCTGTCCAGACCAGGCTTAGAGAGATGCAAGACTACTGGCTCAGCAAAAGAGCTGACGAAATTGAGATGCTCGCCGAGCGTCATGACACCAAACGGTTTTACGAGGCACTGAAAGCTCTCTACGGCCCGCACCCTCTAGTAATACTCCAGTTCACAGTGCGGGTGGGGCACTGCTAACAGATAAGGTTCAGATTCTAGATTGATGGGCAGACCACTTCTGCAAAATCGTAAACCACCCATCGTCCATAAATGAAGAGGCCATCCAGCGAATGCCGCAGGTGGAACTGAACCTGGCGTTGGATGAAGTCATCACTGAGGAGGATGTCGACAGGGCAATCAGTTCACTATCTGCAGGAAAAGCCGCAGGAGCGGATGCAATACCAGCAGAGGTATATAAGCTGGCCCATCCCTCACCAGAAGGATCACTGAACTCTTCTGCCACATGTGGGCTGAAGGAAAAATTCCGCAGGTGTTAAAGGACGCCTCAATCGTTCACCTGTACAAAGGAAACGACAACCGTGAGGAATGCGACAATCATCGTGGAATATCGCTACTCCCCGTAGCAGGCAAGATCCTAGCGCGCTTACTGCTAAACAGGCTCAACAAACACTTTGAACAAAGCCACCATCTCCCAGAAAGCCAATGTGGATTCAGAGCCGGAAGAGGAACAGTGGACATGATTTTTGCCGCTCGCCAAATACAAGAGAAGTGTCGGGAACAAAATCAGGCCATGTACACCACATTTATTGATTTAACAAAGGCATTTGATAATGTAAATAGAGGAGGGCTGTGGATGATAATGTCAAAGTTTGGCTGCCCCAACAAGTTCATAACTATGGTGAAACAGCTACACGAATGCACGTGTGCTGGTGTACTGGACAGCGGAACAATCTCTAAAATGTTTCTAGTATCAAACGGAGTAAAACAAGGGTGTGTACTCGCCCCGACTTTGTTCAGCATGATGTTCGAGGCCACGATGACAGACGCCTTCAGATCACTGGAGCTTGGAATACCCATAAAGTACCGCACAGATGGCAAGCTACTCAATCCCAGAAGAATGAAGGCCTAAACCAAAGTGGCTGGCGACATAATCAGGGAACTTGTATTTGCTGACGACTACGCTCTAATGAGCAGCTTAGAACTGAACATGCAGGTTGGAATGGACCAGTTCTCTGCCGCATACGAAAATTTTGGCCTGACCATAAATGCCAAAAAAACAGAGGTCATGTACCAAGTATGACGTACACAAAAACCAGAGACTACAGTCAGCGGGCAGACGCCGAATGCCGTAAACAAATTCACATATCTGGGCAGCAAGCTGTCGAAATTTGTCAGCCTAGACGATGAGGTGGCAAGTATTATAGCAAAGGCCAGCAGATCCTTTGGTAGAATGCGCTCGATAGTGTGGGCATGCGTGGCATCAGCGTCAAGACCAAACTCAAAGTCTACCGTGCAACCATCATTCCAACTCAACTATACGCTTGCGAAAGCTGAACTGTATACTCTGGACATGCAAGGAGGTTAAACCACTTCCACACAGGTTGCCTGAGGCGAATATTCCACATCCGATGGCAAGATCGTGTCACTGACATCGAGGTTCTCTCGAGGGCTAACATGCCCAGCATCCATGCACTGCTAGAAAAAGCACGACTAGAATGGGCCCGACACCTCGTCCGTATGTCAGACGAGCGGCTCCCAAAGAGGCTTCTCTACGGCGAGCTGAGAGAGAGATGGCGCGAGAGAGGGCGCCCAAAGAAACTTTTTAAAGACGGTCTGAAGGACTCACTGAAAAGTTGCCAGATAGACATCGACACCTGGGAACGTCTTGCGCAAAACAGATCTGACTAGAGAAGCGCAGTCAAATCGGGTGTAGCTACTGGCGAAGACGACCGTGTTGTGAAAGGCCCGAGCAGACGCGAGACCCGGAAATCCCTAACAGTGGGAACACCATCACCCACTACAAATCTCGTGTGCCCGATATGTAGCAGATGTATTCGTGCCCACATTGGCCTGTTCAGCCACATGCGCAGCCACATGCGCACCCACACCCAACAGGGGAATCTGTGACAAGGATGATGTCGGCGGTCCTCATCGACAACGACGGACAGCTATTATGTATTCTATGTGTCTATATTCTTTGTGCCTATATCCTTTGTGTATGTATTATTTGTGTCTGTATTCTGTGTGTTTATATTCCTATTATGTCTGTATTCTTGGTGTCTGTAGTCTTTATGTTTGTATTATTTGTGTCTGTAATCTTTTTATCTCTATTCTGTGTCTATATTCTTAGTGTATGTTTTCTTAGAATCTGAATTATTTGTGTCTACATTCTTTGTTTCTGTGTTCCTTGTGTCTTTATACTTAGTGTCTATATTCTTTGAGTCTGTATTCTTTGTGGTTTTATTCTTTGTGTCTATACTCTTTGTCTCTATATTATTTTTGTGTATATTTTTTGTGTATATATTATGTGTGTGTATATTCTTCGTGTTTGTATTCTTAGTGTCTGTATTCCTCGTGTCTGTATTCTTAGTGTCCGTTTTATTTGTGTCTGTAGTCTTTGTGTCGGCATTCTTTGTGTATATATCCTTGAGTCTGTATTATTTGTGTTTATATTCCTGAGTCTGTATTTTTGTGTCTGTATTCTTTGTATCTATATTCTTTGTATCTATTCTTTGTGTTTTTAATCTTTGTGTTCATATTCTTTGTGTTTATATCATTGAGACTGTATTATTTGTGTTCATAGAGTGTATTTTAGTATTTATATCATTTAGTCTGTATTTTCGTGTTTATATCTTTGAGTCTGTATTTTGTTTATATCCTACAGTCTGTATTCTTAGTGTTTATATCCTCGAATCTGTATTTTTGTGTTTATATTCTTTCTGTTTGTTCTATGTGTCTGTATTCTTTGTGTCTATATTCTCTGTGTCTGTATTTCTCTTTACTGCGCTTGACAATATTTCTTGCAAATGTTACCTTTATTCTCCGGCTACAGCTTCTAACTTTATCAAAACTGACCTACTTTCTCAACCACCATCACTATCTCAACCACAAGCGAGCTTGAATTAAAAAACTAAAAATATCACATTATAGACTCGGTATAACTGTAAGTGGATGATCTATCCTAAACAATATCAGCGATTCGTTGCATCATCATTACTTCCATCCTTTATCTTCTATTCCAATTCATCCTCTCGTCTAACGTGCTGTATTTCACAATATAATTAATTGTCCATCTCGCTGAATGCGATAATAAAACCGCATCACAGTTCGCCAATGAAGTTTGCACCTCTTCCCCCTACCTCTTCCCCTCATGGCCCTCACCTACACAGCTAAAGTCTAATCTCACCAAGATATTTCAAGCTGGACTTAAACAAACCAGTTGTGTAACTTTTTTTAAAAATCGTCTGCTTACTCCAGACATGTATTACTGCATCAGATAGATTGGACTCGCTCTCTGGGTCATAATGGCGTCCCAAATCCGTCGGCTTAGCAACTACTCGCTAGATTACAATACTGAATATATCGTTTTTATATTCTTAAAAATTGTTCACCCAGAAAAATCAGCTTTAATCATTGTTTATCTTGCCCTATAAGATGTGTTTAGTGGCAGCACTTCTGCTTGGTGACAGAGGCAGATCACTAAGAAAATTCTCAGTGGTCAGCGACCCATAGCTGACTGCTAGCGTCAGGGCCAGCGAACCATAGCTGCCAAGATCCTTCTACACCTCCACGTGGTAATCCTGGATAACAGGCTGCAACAGGGCAGACTAGCTAAGGAGAAGGGATCGAAGAGGGAATGCTAACCCGGTACTCAAAAAATGCTTGCTGAAGTCGGATGTGTTGGACCGAAAGGTGCAAATATCGCAGCCAAGCTGTAAACTACGACACAACGCATTCCTTTCTCTGGACTACATTCTGCTACTTAAGCCCTTTCAGGGTTTGGTAGTGGGAGATTGAGAACGAACGAAGAAGAAGAAGAAGTATCTGGGACTCTCTTGTGCGGCGAAGAATAAGAATGTGTGCAGCCAAACGAGAAGTTCAGGGTGTCAGCTGTGATAGGTTGTGCTAGCTTTGTGCTAGCTTTGTGCTGGCTTTGTGCTAGCTTTGTGCTGGCTTTGTGCTAGCGTTGTTTGTGCTGAATGAGTCAACACGAGTAAAAGCAGTGCTGAAACTTTTAGAGTGTACGTCTATTCTAATTCTTCTTTTTTCTCTGCTTCGTTCTCATCTTGATTATTGATTCTAGAAACCAAGATCATCACACAGGGGACATTCCCATGAATGTCCCGTTATGGGAATGTCCCGTTATACGTCCTGCAGGCAGCCAAGCGTATATACATATATATATATATACTCAGAGTCCCAGCCAGGTGTTGGTGCGTTCTCAATCTCCCGTTACCAATCCCTGACCGTTCTCAATCTCCCGCTACCAAGCCCTGAACGTTCTAAATCCCCCGCTACCAAGCTCTGAACGTTCTAAATCCCTCGCTACCAAGCCCTGAACGTTCTCAATCTCCCTCTACCAAGCCCTGAACTTTCTAAATCCCCCGCTACCAAGCTCTGAAAGTTCTCAATCTCATGTTACCAAGCCCTGGCAGTTCTCAATCTCCCGCTACCTAGCCCTGAACGTTCTCAACCTCCCACTACCAAGCCCTGAACGTTCTCAACCTCCCGCTACCAAGCCCTGAACGTTCTCAACCTCCCACTACCAAGCCCTGAACGTTCTCAACCTCCCGCTACCAAGCCCTGGCCGTTCTCAACCTCCCGCTACCAACCCCTGATTGTTCTCAATCTCCCGCTTCCAGCCCCTGAACGTTCTCAATTTGTCTCTATCAAGCCCTGAATGTTCTCAATTTGTCTCTACCAAGCCCTGAATGTTCTCAATCTCCCGCTACCAAGCCCTGAATGTTCTCAATCTTCCGCTACCAAGCCCTGAACGTTCTCAACCTCCCACTACCAAGCCCTGAATGTTCTCAATCTCCCGCTACCAAGCCCTGAATGTTCTCAATCTGCCGCTACCAAGCCCTGAATGTTCTCAATTTGTCTCTACCAAGCCCTGAATGTTCTCAATCTCCCGCTACCAAGCCCTGAATGTTCTCAATCTCCCGCTACCAAGCCCTGAATGTTCTCAATCTGCCGCTACCAAGCCCTGAATGTTCTCAATCTGCCGCTACCAAGCCCTGAATGTTCTCAATTTGTCTCTACCAAGCCCTGAATGTTCTCAATCTCCCGCTACTAAGCCCTGAATGTTCTAAATCTCCCGCTACCAAGCCCTGAATGTTCTCAACCTCCCGCTACCAAGCCCTGAATGTTCTCAATCTCCCGCTACCAAGCCCTGAACGTTCTCAACCTCCCGCTACCAAGCCCTGAATGTTCTCAAATCTGCCGCTACCAAGCCCTGAATGTTCTCAATCTGCCGCTACCAAGCCCTGAATGTTCTCAATTTGTCTCTACCAAGCCCTGAATGTTCTCAACCTCCCGCTACCAAGCCCTGAATGTTCTCAATCTGCCGCTACCAAGCCCTGAATGTTCTCAATTTGTCTCTACCAAGCCCTGAATGTTCTCAACCTCCCGGTACCAAGCCCTGAACGTTCTCAACCTCCCGCTACCAAGCCCTGAATGTTCTCAACCTCCCGCTACCAAGCCCTGAATGTTCTCAATCTGCCGCTACCAAGCCCTGAATGTTCTCAATTTGTCTCTACCAAGCCCTGAATGTTCTCAACCTCCCGCTACCAAGCCCTGAACGTTCTCAACCTCTCGCTACCAAGCCCTGAAAAGAGCTTTGCAAGTAGCGGGATGTTATCTGGAGAATGGAATGCGCTGTGTCGTAGTTTACAGCTTGACGGCGATATTTGCACCCTGCGGTGAGACACAGACTTCAGCAGACAATTTTTAATATCGGATCAGCCTTCCCTCTTCGACCTGTTCACCTTAGCCTGCTCTGTTGCAGCCTGTTTCCAGGATCACCACGTGGAGGTGTAGAAGCGTCTTGGCAGCTCTGGTTCGCTGGTCTTAACGCTAGGATCGCTGACCACTGCATCTCGCTCATCCACTGCATCTCGCTCATCCACTGCATCTCGCCCATCCACTGCATCTCGCTCATCCACTGCAACTCCCTCATCCACTGCAACTTGCTCATCCACTGCAACTCGCTCATCCACTGCTCAGCATCTTGACCCCGTCTATTTGTACGAAGACACGTGTTCCTGGCCCGGGACGTTATTCGTTTCTGTAAATATTGGGGCTTAAATTAGACCTAATCTAAACATTGCACGGCGATTGTCAGGATAAGCAGCTTTTATTTCTCATCCTCATTAATCAGCATGCGGACAACAACAAATGGAGTAAAGGTCGCAGTGATAGATATGTGTGTGAACATCGTAGGGGAGGCACTGTAGTTCAAGGTGTGACCGTTCGGTTGTCGAGACAAGCAAGCACGCTCAGTCTACCGAGAAGTAAATCGGGATCTGAACCATGAAGTGAAATGGTTACACCCACTTCAATAAAGCTGTGACCTGGTGCACCCAATTCTCTAACGTCAACCCAAACAGCGATATCGGATATGAGACTACCTTTACATTTCAATAATACTAGCCAACGAGGAAGGAACGCAGCACACACCTCACTAAAGCTGAGACCTTGTACAAAGTAGTATCTAATACTACACCATGAAGTGCATTATCTAGTCATTTCTGTGTCGTCTGGTGCCAATTTTGTTTAACAAATATTTGGATTTGTAGCCGTGACTCAACCACCCGAGGTCGCTATATCTAAAAGGTGAGGCGTTCGTTTCTCAAGAAAGAACGAATGAACGAAATGGTGTTGTATTCGAACCCCGAACGTTTCAAGGGTTCCTTTGCCTCATAGGAGATGAGACCACCGGCTAGTCCTATAGGAAACGAACGATCTATTTGGTTGTCCTGTGTATACTCAATACACATACATGTTGTTGTTGAATGTCCAAATTAGTAACTTTACTCTTTTTGTGCGCACTGAAAAGTTTGACAACTGGCGGGTTGCAGGCCTGCGTGTTGTAGTGCTATGTATCGCTTCACCTGCGTTACGCTCGCTACTATGAGGATCACATTAATCCACATCCTGCTAGCAAAATTGTCATGAAAATAGCGGTTTAGAAGGAACGCTACATGAAAAAGAGAAGTAGTCTTGGTCAGTATATTACGCAAGACCTTGACGTAGCGCACTGATCAGCATGTTGTACCTGCCCAGAATAGCGTCTCAGATCCGTCTCAAAAACCTTTGGCAGTTTACAATAGGAAAAAGAAAGCTGTTAGCTGCTGTCCGGGCATATTACTACAAGGAATTAAATTACTATCCAATAGTAACTCTGACATGGGTCAATTGCCCCTAGTGGAAGATGCAGTTACTTATACAAACAGGATCAAACATCACTGGTCAGCTACTTGTTGGGAAGAACGGACAATCCATGGAGCCCAGTGACAGCAATACGATACCAGAGAAACAGGAAGCGACCACGGGGACGACTTCCAACACTCTGGTCCGATTCCCTTGCATCTTACAACAACAATTTCCATACCACAAATGGACGACTCATTATGCACTGGTCCAGCGTGGCCCAAGACAGAGACCGTTGGAAGAGAAGTTGGGACCCCCAACGGTGTAACCGCCTCTGAAGGATGAGTCATCCAGTAATTCAGTAAATCGTGAACTGCCTCAAAGCCACCAGAAGGCGACTCCTCCGACACGTATTGACACAACAGCGGTTTGTAGACTTGATTGCAAGTATATACAAATACCTCAACACACCGCACCCCCATTACATCCGCCCCTTACCCCCTCCCCCATCCCAAGGGTAGAAGACGAGCGACTAAGTGAATCAGAGAGACTCGACCATCCGTGTGACTGACTAGATGTGTTACAAGTACAACAATATCAACATTCACTTGTATGACTCATTCGAGTGTTCACTTCAGGTGTAACACATATCCGCCACTACAGCTGGTCACTTGCAGGAAGCTTGCATCCGAGCATTTACAGTGTTGACGGGAGAAAGTGTGTTCTGTCTGGAAAGATCCGAAGAACACGAAATCAACACCTGACTGGGACTCTATATATACGCTTGGCTGGCAGCTTGAGTTGAGAACGGGGCACCTATAGGAATGTCTCATGTGGGATGATGTTGGTTCCTAGAATCAAGAATGAGGTTGTGAGGTTTCATATAAATGATTGTTATGTGATTAGGTTGTTAGTCCCATTCACAACCCTCATTAGCGTTCTATTATGACATGATGGGGAGGTAACGGTGGACCTATTTCTTTCAAACGCGGGATCAAGACGCTGAGCAGCGCATGAGCTGCAGTGGTCAGCAACCCATAGCTGACTGCTAGCGTCAGGGCCAGCGAACCAGAGCTGCCAAGACCCTTCTACACCTCCATGCGGTGATCCTGGATAACAGGCTACAACAGAGCAGACTGGCTAAGGATAAGGGATCGAAGAGAGAACGTTCACACAGTACTCTTAAGATGCTTGCTGAAGTCGGATGTGTTGGACCGAAAGGTGCAAATATCGCAGTCAACCTGTAAACTACGACACAACGCATTCCGTTCTCTGGACTACATTCTGCAACTTAAGCCCTTTTAGCGGGAGATTGAGAACGAACGAAGCCAAGCCAATCCAAACGCGGCGAATGGCTGTTTTAGTCACATGAATAATGATCCACACAATATCAGTGCTGAGTGGTCCCAGAAAAGATAGATTATGTACTATAGAATTACAGAACAGCGATTGTAACCTGGAGAAACGCTGGAACCGGCGGGTCGGTGATTCGTAGCGGGACATTCAGACTGAGGCTTCTCTGCTAGAGTGAGATGACAGGTCGTTGCTGACCAGAGTGGAGCATACACGTTAATAACCTCCAGCTTGAGAAGGGAGATGGAAGCAGTGATCTCAGCGTTAAGATGGTTATCTGGGACCCCCCTTTCACAAGATAAATCATGGTAACTTGCGCGCAAACTTTATTTCAGAAGGTACATAAGAGATCGCTGACGTACGAGTAGATAGCAGATGTTGAGGCCTCAAATCACCATGTATTGACATGGATCTACTTTCCTTGTCATGCTGGTGTTCAGGGCAACAAAAGTGCTGTCATCTTGGCTTCACAAGCTCCCATCATAGGCACATTAGTGATGGATAGGAGTGACCTTTTGAAATCAACCAACGACCGACTGTTGGATGATGACACCGAAATAGATGAATCAGCAATCCACAGACTGCAAAGTTTCGACATCAAATGAGGTTCGAGCGGAGTGAACGGAGCAGGAGAGTGTACAACCAGAGAGCTACCGGGACCCTCATTGCACCATTTGCTGGGAGAGACTGAACACCTATGAATATGTCCGGAGTGCAGTGACGTCGACTTTTAGTAACAGAAACAGAAAATATAGATTTAGATTTCTCTCTGTAGTCTGTTTAGATTGCCGTGTACAACTCTATGTTTTGCCAACCTGCAAACTGAATTCAAAGTCATCATAACTGAGAGGTAAGGTGTTTGCCTATCAAGAACCGGACAACATCGCGAAACAGTGGAATGTTCGAACTCGCAAGTTTCAGGGGAGGTTGATACTCGTGTCTAGACCTACATGAGATTAGCGATAAACTCGAAGGACCCGTGCATGTTGAAGAACCCTTGGTAGCTTAAAATCGAAAATGGAACTCTGTTATCCAATGCCCTGTCATATTCTAACAAACTCCAAGCCACTACAAGCCTCCAAACACGATATACACTTACATGAAATAAAATATGACATTCACTTGCTGTCCCAAAAAAACCCAGATCTGGTCCTACAGTGGATTACGGCCCAGATACATGGCCAAATGGGAAACAGAACATACTGGCTACACAAAAAAATTATGCCTATTACCAGTTGAACAGAAGAGAGCAGGTCGTGGTCTTCAGACTTCGTACAGGCCACAACAGACTGAGGTACCACCTATTCAATAAACCTGAGATAGGTGGCACTGACGAATGCACTTGTGGTACAGATAAATGACCGCTGAACATCTGCTGCAAAACTGCCCGATATACGAGGACCAGAGAAAGCACATGTGGCCATCACCAGTGCCAACACCAGACAAGCTCTATGGCAGTGGCGACTGCCTCAGGATGACCGCTGCTTTCTTCGAAAAAATGCAGGTTGACGCCTGACAGCGTACGAAGAAGAAGAACAAAAAGAATATTACGGCCCACTGTGTGATTCTTGGAAACAAAAAGGTAGATAAGTTAGCTAAAGCCGGATGTGGTGGCACACGGACTTGCCATCCACAGAGCTATAGAGAAGCAAAGGCATTCATAAAACGATTCATGAGGACGGAATGGAGAGACCAACACAAAGAATACAAGCCAGAAAAGGACAGCATAGACAAAGCAGGGCAGATAAAGATCTTCAGACTCAGAACGGGATAATACAGACTCAAGGTCCGCCTCTACATAATGGGTCTTAAAGGGACCACCACAGACGATAGTGGGGCATACAGGCAAACACTCGAAAATATCCTGCTGGACAGTCCAACTAATGCAGACCAAAGAGAGGCTGTCTGGTCCAGGGGAGCGAGCATACTTGAAAAGCTGTTGGACACTGGCGAAGACCTGAAACGCACAGTCTCTTTCGTGAACTTCACCGAGCTAAAATCAGAGAAAGTTGATCGAAGAAGATGAAGATAAAAACTGCCCGGGGAAAAATGATACAGGCAATGAAATTGATACCCAATAGTAGCTTGCATTAAGGCCAAACGAAGACAGTTCCTCCGTCATGCTAAAAAATACAAACAAAATAAGCTATCGACTTATTTGTATGCACCCTAGATTGCAAGTATAAACAACAATATATACACATCCTGAGTTGAAGAGAAACGGGTAAGTAAAGTGAGAGCCAAATCAGGTTTAACTCATATTAACGTATTTATACTGGTTAAGAAAACTCTACAGAGTCTGTATATTGCCAGTTTCTTGGAGGGTGGTGTAACCGATGTGCGAGTCCACCTTAATAGACTCAAACACTAGAGTTTAGTAGATGCGCAGCCAGTTAAGCCATCTATTATAGCTGCACTTAACAAGCCACCTGGGAAAAGACACAAATAACTTGAGTAGATTTTTAACTTGAAATTGTCCCGGCAGCGGCCGTTAATCCTACTCTTTTCGATTTCCAACTGCCAAGGGATTATTAACGTGCTCGACACTGAACACGGGAGTCCGATCTCACTACCCTGATATCAAGGGCATTTTTAATCAGAATTTCCACGTGATTCGAACCTTAAGTTTAAGTGAAATACATAACAGTTTTTGCCCCCCCAGAAGAGTAGAAACATTTATTTTTTGTTTTGTTTTTGGCGTTCATCTTATTTCTCTGGTCCCCAAGGCGGTGTGAGTTACACTGTGGTTTTTATTTTGCGCCTATCGGCCCAGTGCATCCGACTTCAGCATGCATTTTATGTAAGGGTCTGCTTCCTCCTGCATTTTCTAAGGGTTTGCTTCCACGGGGTAACGGCCGGTGCTGTGATAAGGATCGAACCAAGCACTTTCTGGTTGTGAGCCGTATCACTTAACTACTAGCCCACTCCGTCCCCACAGTAACAACATTAGATTATTGTGTCCAGTCTTTGGTTGTTAGCAAGAAACGCTTTTCCAGAAAACTTGTGTGCTTAAAATTCGAGGGAATGGCGTTTAAGAAAGAGATACACTTGTAATGCTTAACGCAGGCTGTGGAATATCACCGTTTATATCTTAGATCTGATTCATGTATATATAGTTTCCCAATTCTTCATGTCTCTGTATCCAGTAGTCAAAATACGAGCAGCCAACATGCACCAATCTGGAGTTACTAACATTATATTCTTCAATCGGCAGCTAACAACATGGTATGCTTCAATTGAGAGCCAACAATATGGTATGCTTCAACCTGGAGCCAACAACATGGTATGCTTCAACCTGGAGCCAACAACATGGTATGCTTCAACCTGGAGCCAACAACATGGTATGCTTCAACCTGGAGCCAACAACATGGTATGCTTCAACCTGGAACCAACAACATGGTATGCTTCAACCTGGAGCCAACAACATGATATGCTTAAATCGCGAACCAACAACATGGTATGCTTCAACCTGGAGCCAACAACATGGTATGCTTCAACCTGGAGCCAACAACATGATATGCTTCAACCTGGAGCCAACAACATGATATGCTTAAATCGCGAACCAACAACATGGTATGCTTCAACCTGGATCCAACAACATGGTATGCTTCAATCTGGAACCATTAACATTATATTCTTCTATTGGTAGCCAAGACCATGGTTAGGTGCAGATCTGAGACAAAAACTGTGGGGCAGCCGCTCCGACCTGGTGGGGACTACAGACTTCATCGTGGCCACTGGCCTGCAGATATAACATGACTAAATATCCTGAACGAAAAGAAGAAATAATGAATAGTAACACGTTTAACATACTGATGATGCTAGCCTCATGCACAACCCTCTTCAGTCGCACTTTACAACGTATATCTGCCCCAGCATGATCTATTTAATTATCTCCAGAGAGAATTCCGTTTTTATAAATATCAGATACGATTATACAATTGATCACATGTATTGTCTATTGTTCATGTGGGGAGGGGGTGGGGTGGGTGGGTGGGAGGGGGGATATCATTTATAAAATAAACAACAACTGATCTGGATACTTGCGTCTTAATTCACCCCAAACAGAGTTCTCTGGGTTCCCATCGTGCGTAACGGGACATTACATTTCATGTCAAGGGAAGGGCAAGTCGGAATAATTTTATTGAGGGTTAGGTTTATGATTGGAGTTAGGGTAAGATAACATAGTTGTTATTTCATCTTCTGACAGTATGAACAATATCATGCTGCTGTAGATACTGGATATTACTCTCCTTATCATGGACCAAAGTTGACAGATTTCAGAAACTGGATGTTACTCTCCTATCATGGACCAACGTTGACAGATTCCAGAAACTGTATGTTACTCTCCTTATCATGGACCAACGTTGACAGATTCCAGAAACTGTATGCTACTTTCCTTATCATGGACCAACGTTGAAAGATTCCAGAAACTGTATGCTACTTTCCTTATCATGGACCAACGTTGACAGATTCCAGAAACTGGATGCTACTCTCCTTATTATGGACCAACATTGACAGATTCCATAAATTCTCGTCTATTCTAGCAGAATGTTTAACAATCGAAAAAGTGGGCTATATTGTGACGTCACTACCTGAAATTTGGTGCTAAAAATATATATTCCTTTTGTGTGTGGTGCATTAAGACGCAATTACCCTGATCTGCACCTAACATTGCGACTGTAGGAGAAAGCTACCTTTAACCATCGCCGTATAAATCCCCAACCCCCTTCCCAGTATACCCCAGAGATAATAAAAACGCCACATATATAGCTTTAAAATACAATATACAACTTGATGACTCGTCTACTTTTTTAACCTAATGAAGCATATGGTTGAATCCTTACAGGGAGCCTGTATCCATGATTTTACAGCGACGCTTTCATTGCAATGAGTTCACATGATGTTGCTAGCTCTAACACAACCCTCTTTAGTCCCTTTTTACAACATGCTTAGAAGGTTACAGTGGATATTCTCTAATTAACCGAGAACCCCTTGGATAAAATAAAATATACCTCGCGTTATAATTAAAACAATGCGAATTTTACATTTCGCAAAAGGAGATTTGAGTCCGCCCCTCGATAGCGTTAACGTAAGTAATCTAATTTTTTTTTTTTTACAAATATCCAGTGCCTGTGAGTGTCGGAATGTTCTGGATTAAGGAAACGGGTAACACTCCCATGAACATTCTATTATCTCACTGGGCTAGTTCTGTCACACCTAGTTCTATTTTTAGGTGACGGGGCGGCCAGTCAGGGTACATTTTGTGCGAGTCTATTAATAGATTGAATGGGGGGGGGGGGGGGGTTAAAAAAAAGGGGGGGGGGTTGGGGTTAGAGATATTGGTTTTTTAAAACAGAACTTTATGAGTCTTATGACTTCGTGAGATTAAAATTTCTCTCACGGGAAAGTGATCGAATGATTGGATTGTGCGTATGAGTATTGTATGTAAGTAGGTTTGTACGTGTGTGTGTGGGTATGTGTGTGTGAGAGAGAGAGAGAGAGAGAGAGAGAGAGGAGAGAGAGAGAGAGAGAAAAGAACAATGCTACTATGTGGAGATTATCCGTACCATCAATAAAACGAAGCCCGTATAGGCTGTTTAAAGGGCTATGGAGAAAATAATGCCCATTTAGACTGTTTACGGGTCTATGGAGAAAATAAGGCCCATTTAGACTGTTTACAGGGCTATAGAGAAAATAAGGCCCATTTAGACTCTTTACAGGGCTATGGAGAAAATAAGGCCCGTTTAGACTTTACAGGGCTATGAAGAAAACAAAATCCATTTAGATTGTTATATGGGCTATGTTTAAAACACATCCCATTTAGACATTTCTGGCTATGGTTAAAAACAAATCCTATTTAGACTGTTTTCAGGGCTATTTAGAATCAATAACGCTCATTTTGACTGTCTACGGGGCTAAGGAAAACAAATAAAGGGCGTGATTACTACCTACATGGCGATGGAGAACACATACACTTTTTAAAAGAATTTTTTCTGGGTCATTCAGAAAACAAAGCCCTTTCAGATTATCTAATGGGCCAACGAGAAAGCATAGCCCATTTACGTTGTCTATGATAAAAAATGGACCAAAATGCATGGCTGTTTGGACAGATTGGATGAAGTGCAAGAGGCTTCATTTGGCCTGACCTCTGCGTTCTAATAAGATGGGTTTGCCAGTTGCTTTGCTGATTGTCTATATCTCCATTGTACCCATTTACAGCTGGGTCCACAAGATTATGACAGTTACGAGTATAGAAGTCGGTATCTTTGCCGTTAGTCGCAAGCACTCTACCATGTTTCTGCTCCAGCTGCTTGTAGGTATACGATCCAATAATCGTGATAGCAGCTTGTAGGCCGCTGAGTCCTTTCGTATCGACAGTCACCCGTCTGGATCGTGGGAAGCGAATAAAAGGCACACTGCGCCCATCCAAGCAAATCGTTAATCCTGAGCTGAGAGGGTTTTGTCAAGCAGTGATTTTCAAACTTGACAGTGTGGCGGACCAACAGGGATTTATCTACTGCTGCAGGAATAGTTGCCCACTTGATTGATTGTTGTTTTTTTAACCAACAATTTAAATTTGAATTAACATTTGTAAATACGTAGGCTTTGATAATTCCATCAACAAAGATGGCTTCTAAGTGGCTGCGGGTCTATATTGCTCTCGTGTTTGAGTCTGTGATGTATGTCGCCATACAACGGATTTGACTAAAATTCAGACTACAAACAACATTACGCTTAGTCGACCAGGGGTCGCGTTGATGACCATTCCCATGACCACGTCTGATCGCCGCGTCTTAAGTTGCTGTATGTTGATGTTGTACCCACTAGTCTCCTGCTGCCATGGTTTCTGATCATTTCTCTCCATGTTACACCCAATATTGATCACAAACATATAATTTCTTCTGTTACGATGTGCCTCTAACCATTTGTGTATTGTCCATGTCTCGTCAGAAACAGAGACATGTAAAGACATGCGCATATAACATCAGAAAATTATCATGATTAATTTGCAGCTGACATGTTAGGATGTATATTTATAAATATGTAACTCTTGCTCGTGAAACGCGCATCCTACTGTGAAAGTAGGTCATGATGAACACAGATTTGGCCATCCCTATTCGCTTCATGATTTCAATTTCGGGTCTTCCATCGGCTTTATTATATTACAAATATAGGAACATTTATTGATCTATTCCATTTTTTGATCTATTCCATTTTTTGATCGTTTATTTTTATCTGTATAGTACATTTCGAGTTGATATTGCTAATTTTCATCATGTTCGTTTTGTCAATGTTGTTGCGCCCTAATTAATTTTTGTGTGCAATATAAATTGAGAGGATGGTCTACAAAACGAACAAGAAGAGTGACAGATCAGAGTGAAGAATAAAAGCACAAGGAAAACAAGTAGAGTGAACATTTGTAATGGTACTAGAGGATGTCTGTGAAAACAATGTGATAGAAAGTATCGGAATGAAAATGGATAGTGGTGACATTTCGAAGTTGATCAATTGGATGAAAATGGCGATCTTTGAAGATGGCACATTAATCATTATCATTGAGGTATGGTGCACATTCAGGTGAGGTAGGGTGGACATTCAGGTGAGGTAGGGTGGACATTCAGGTGAGGTGGGGTGGACAGTTTCATTCCTCGTTGCCTTTCCTACCTCAGTAGTATGTAAGATGAAGATTTACAACTGAGTAAACCAGATCATGCCGTTGAGGTGATCGACTCTGGACCTTTTACGTCTTTAAAGTGAGCGTATTATCTATTGACAAAACGCTACTCAAAACGTCTTTTTATTCTTCTTCTTCTTAGCCTTTCATTTTCTTCTTTATCTTCTCTTTCTTTGTTCGACATTTATGACTATAAGGGGGAACAGCGTGCGCTAGTGGCTAAGTGACACGGCTCACAACCCGAACGTGCTGGGTTCGCTCCCCATCACAGCACCGGCGGTTACCCTGGGGAAGCAAACCCTTAGAAAATACAGGAGGAAGCAGACCCTTACATAAAAATGAATGCTGAAGTAGGATACACTGGACCGATAGGTGCAAAATAAAAACAAGGGGCAACATGGGGAATAAAGAAATAAGGCGAACGGAAAGAAAACTGACTCTAATAAAGGCAGCAGTCAGTTCGAGCTTCGGGGTATCTCCATACAGTTTTTCGCGGAAGGAAGGGCAATGCTGTCAGGTGTCACTTCTTTCTACAACTATTGTCTGTAATAAATGTTGAACTGTGGCCAATGCCATCGGCACTCAAGTCCAATGTGCCAATCTTCAATTTATAATAAAGATGGCTCCTCAATCTTCCGTGCACTGTGGGGATTCTGGATATGGTTTAAAGTCATATGTTAAAAGTCATATGTTAAAGGTCATATGTTAAAGGTCATACGTTATTTGACGGTTGATGCAACATACTGACCAAGACCAGTATCTCTCTTCCATGTAGCCTTCCCTGACAGCGGGTTGTTTTCATGGAAGCCTGGCTGACGAGGCGGATGATCGACGTAATCCCTGTAGTAATGAGCGAAGCTCAGATGAAGCCAAACATAGCCCCGCCGCCTTATAGGCCACGGTCGACCTTTGTCAGCAAGCTCGGTATGTGAGAAAAGCTACTACAACCCACCACTTAACATTCTTCTCAGGCGCACGAAAGCGTAAACATACTTATTGTGGACCATTAAACAACAACAACAACAACAACAACAGCAACAACAACAACAATAATCAGGGTGCTCTCTTGTCTATTTTAATCTGAATGTCTCATTCGTGACTTTGCTCATCTCTTCAATGACTTGTTGTTTCATGTTAATGAAGAATTCCCCCCTGTCTAGTAAGATCATCTGTATTTTCGTTGTCTGGAATTTTACCCACGTCTGTTCTCCACCGAACTTGTCACCTCTCAACTTATTCACTCCGTAATATTTTAAATCTCTTGACACTTTGGGGGCCGGGGGGGGGGGGGGGGGGGTAGCCAGGTCTGGGCTTGACGTCCCGCTCGTTAAAGGAAGGTGAAGCGTCTTATATAGCCTCTCCTTTCCAGGTGTAGAGATCGCCGCTGGATTCGCTGTTCGGCTTGCCATTCAGGAGTTTCCATACCAATGGCCTCTCCTATATTATTGTTTCCCCAGCAGTACATTCATGAAATGCTTCCTGTTTCTTACAGAGCCTGCTATGGGGCGCGACCGAGTACCCGGCGGTATAACTGGGCGGGCAGATTGGGCTCATTAGTCTTGGTTGGCACCCAATCTAAGAGAAGGTAAACTCTGAATCTAAACCCAGATCGACAAAGCTCGTTAGCCTGTTCAGGCAGTTCACCTAGGAGAGGAGGAACTCTGATTTTATACCCAGAGAGTGCTGGCTAGTCCTGGGACGATGCGAGTATCATCGGATGTCTAGAGTAACTAGCGTCGGTGGGCAACGACTCCACTGCCTTGTGGAAACCTCTGGAGAGGGTAAGGGTTCGGGAGTAAACCCAGACAGAAATCCGGAGTGGTAGCACCTCAGGCGGATGGTTTAAAAATTGCGAACTCATTCCGGCAGCTCACCAAGCCGAGCTGGTGCCAAATTGTCATGCTTTGCATTCCTTTGGATTACACCAGCAGGGCCGAGAGGGGGATGCCGCAGTTTGGGCAGCCCACGGTCTCCATATTCAGCGCCCAGTCTTGCGCCCCGAGAGGCTACTCACAGTGTGCCACGCGCATAGTCTGCAAAGACTGAGACGCCTTTGAATGAAAGACGCTTTTATATCTGCAAAGTAGAGCCACCCGTGTATTAAAGAAAACTTGCAATGAAAAAACGTGTATGTATGTGAATGACAATTCCTATATATTGCCCATACCTCAGTGTTATGGCATTGTTATAAATTTTGTGAGCCATTATATCAGCTCTGCGGAGTGAATCAGTTTGCACCTTACCAAACACGAAAATAAAGATAATATCTCTTCTCAAGAAACCCGGATATCTATCCTTACGATTAGTTAAGACCGGCAGCGCAAATCGTACCCTTTAATAGCTTTGATTTTCCCCTCCCAAAGAAAAAAACACAAAAAAAACCACACATGTCTACCCCTATCTATGTTTGAACGGAACTTTTGTTCAAGATTGATGTTACCTGCGTTCTTAGATCCAGCACTATGGCATTGCCACAGACATTGGAGGGATCTTGAATGTGTGTACGCCCTTCTTGGGTGACAATAGCAGATTCTGTTTGCGAACAGCAAATTTACATAGTTGGTATTTTATATTCCATTTGTGGAAGTGCTTCTTGTGTGATATACGCATACGAGCGGTGGCTGATAACAGCTGGAGAAATATGTTTCATGTCTGATAAACGGATAATGATCGTAACAGAGGGATAGGTAAGGGTTTACGTTCATCTTGTAACGTTGTTCCTTTCTCAACTTCCGAAATCTTCTTCGTTTTTCTATTTTCTTCTGTTTACTCTTCTTTTTCTTCTTTTCGTTCTTCTTGTTCTTGTTCTTCTTCTTCTTCTTCCTCCTAATCTTTTTCTGTTATTTCTTCTTATTCTTCTTTTTCGTCTTGCTCTTCTTCTTCTTCTTCTTCTTCTCGTTCTTGTTCTTGTTGTTCTTCCTCTTCTTCTTCTGCTTCTTCTTTTCTTCTTGTTCTTGTTTTTCTGCGTGATTCTCTTCTTTTTTCGCTTTTTATTCTTCTTTATCGTTATTCTTTTTTCTTATTTTTCTTTTTATTCTTCTTTTTCTTCTTCTTGTTATTGTTCTTCAAATTGTTACTTCTTCTATTTATTGTTCGCATTTTTGTTCTTCTTCTGGTTTATCTGTACTTCTTCATCTTTTTCATTTTCTTCTTCTTCATCTCTTCTACTTGTTGTTCTTCATTTTGGTGATCTTCTTCTTCATCTCTTCTTCTTCTTCTCCTTCTTCTTCTTCTTCATTTTCTTTATCTCTTTTTCTTCATCTCTTCTACTTCGGTGTTCGTCCCGAAAAGGACTTTGGGACGTTGTGTGGTATCTTACGAGGCTGCCATGTTTTTTGATTACCCGATTTGTCTCAAGCTGTGATCGACATTCTAAAATCCAGAATACACTACTGCTGGGTGTCTCATGCCTAGCTTGGAGACATAATAGCCTTTGGTCAAGCGGCCTACAGTGTCTAGAAGAGAGAAGAATTCGTGGTGACTTAATAATACAGGTTTATAAGATGATCAGAGGAAGGGATAAATTAGACTATAACAAGTTTTTTTTAAAATACAGCCACCCACAAAAACACGAGGGCATAGCTACAAGCTGACTAAAGAGAGGTCAAGATTAGATATTAGGAAATATTTTTTTAGTCAGAGAGTGGTGTCTGCTTGGAATGCATTACCAGGGGAGGTAGTGGAGGCAGGGACAGTTAATGCATTTAAGAAGAAACTGGATGAGCATAGCTTTTAGAGCAAGGTGATGTAAATGTAACTGGTTATATACAAACTCTGCAGGGTCTTCTAAACAGTATAAAGACGTTAAGTTAAGTTAACTAGTTCGCTGACTGTGAGGCAAGCAACCATCTGTAGTCAGCTCAATCACTGTACTGCTATCTGTAGTCAGTTCAATCACTGAACTGCTATCTGTAGTCAGTTCAATCACTGTACTGCCATCTGTAGTCAGCTCAATCACTGTACTGTCATCTGTTGTCAGCTCAATCACTGTACTGCCATCTGTAGTCAGTTCAATCACTGTACTGCCATCTGTAGTCAGTTCAATCACTGTACTGCCATATGTAGTCAGTTAAATCACTGTACTGCCATCTGTAGTCAGTTAAATCACTGTACTGCCATCTGTAGTCAGTTCAATCACTGTACTGATATCTGAAGTCAGTTCAATCACTGTACTGCTATCTGTAGTCATCCCAATCGCTGGACTGCTATCTGTAGTCATCTCAATCACTGTACTTGCATCTGTAGTCAGCTCAATCACTGTACTGCTATCTGTAGTCAGTTCAATCACTGAACCGCTATCTGTAGTCAGTTCAATCACTGTACTGCCATCTGTAGTCAGCTTAATCACTGTACTGTCATCTGTAGTCAGCTCAATCACTGTACTGCCACCTGTAGTCAATTCAATCACTGTACTGCCATCTGTAGTCAGTTCAATCACTGTACTGCCATCTGTAGTCAGTTCAATCACTGTACTGCTATCTGTAGTCAGTTCAATCACTGTACTGCTATCTGTAGTCATCTCAATCACTGTACTGCTATCTGTAGTCATCTCAATCACTGTACTGCTATCTGTAGTCATCTCAATCATCGTACTGCTATCTGTAGTCAGCTCAATCACTGTACTGCCATCTGTAGTCAGCTCAATCACTGTACTGCTATCTGTAGTCAGTTCAATCACTGAACCGCTATCTGTAGTCAGTTCAATCACTGTACTGCCATCTGTAGTCAGCTCAATCACTGTACTGTCATCTGTAGTCAGCTCAATCACTGTACTGCCATCTGTAGTCAATTCAATCACTGTACTGCCATCTGTAGTCAGTTCAATCACTGTACTGCCATCTGTACTCAGTTCAATCACTGTACTGCTATCTGTAGTCATCTCAATCACTGTACTGCTATCTGTAGTCAGCTAAATCACTGTACTGCTATCTGTAGTCAGCTCAATCACTGTACTGCTATCTGTAGTCATCTCAATCACTGTACTGCTATCTGTAGTCAGCTCAATCACTGTACTGCTATCTGTAGTCAGCTCAATCACTGTACTGCTATCTGTAGTCAGCTCAATCACTGTACTGCTATATGTAGTCAGCTCAATCACTGTACTGCTATCTGTAGTCAGCTCAATCACTGTACTGCTATCTGTAGTCAGCTCAATCACTGTACTGCTATCTGTAGTCATCTCAATCACTGTACTGCTATCTGTAGTCATCTCAATCACTGTACTGCTATCTGTAGTCATCTCAATCACTGTACTGCCATCTTTCGCTCCTCTCTTCCACTTATTCCTTTTCTTTCGATCACCAGACAAACGAGTTAGTTATTTTTTTAATTCATGTAGCATATGTGGATGTTACCAAGAACCTGTGGAGTTGGCATGTAGGGAAACCAGGTTAGTGCAGTAGTTAGTGTACCGGGTTCCCAGGCGAGTGATTCAGGCTCAGTCGAATCGCAAAAGGGAATAAGGAGTCGACCGTGTCTCAAAAACTGGAAACCAGAATATTCTGGGAAAGTAAAGTCTACTGGCGTTTTGTTACAATATCACCAATAGTAGGCCTGTTTTGTTACAATATCACCAATTGTAGGCCTGTTTTGTTACAATATCACCAATTGTAGGCTTGTTTTGTTACAATATCACCAATTGTATGCCTGTTTTATTACAATATCACCAATTGTAGACCTGTTTTGTTACAATATCACCAATTGTAGGCCTGTTTTATTACAATATTACCAATTGTAGGCCTGTTGTGTTACAATATCATCAATTGTAGGCCTGTTTTGTTACAATATCACCAATTGTAGGCCTGTTTTATTACAATATCACCAATTGTAGGCCTGTTTTATTTCAATATCACCAATTGTAGGCCTGTTTTGTTACAACATCACCAATTGTAGGTCTTTTTTTCAACAATATCACAAATTGTAGGCCTGTTTTGTTACAATATCACCAATTGTAGGTCTTTTTTTCAACAATATCACAAATTGTAGGCCTGTTTTGTTACAATATCACCAATTGTAGGCCAGTTTTGTTAGAATATCATCAATTGTAGGCCTAACACTGTATTCTCGATATGTCCCACTGGCGTGTTTATAGGATCTTCTTCGATGGTGAGCAAAGAATAGTAACGCTGTAACCTACCGGGCATGTCGTATGAGGCAACTACGGAGGGTTGGGGATTGCCCTGCCTACCTCATGATGTCGATACTTTCAGTCACAAAAACTCAAACTTACATGGACAGGTCACCATATAATGACTCGGCGTGTACTTATTGAAGACCTAAGCTCCACCTTGTCCTGGGGCGTGGCAGAGATCCGGGATGCGTAGATTTATCGTTATCGCCAGGGCAGAGGCTTGAGCTAGGTGGAACTTTCTGAGAGTCCCAGAATCCACCAACGTCGAGGTGGGCGCCTTGGACGTGGACCGGAGACCTGCAAATGATATCCGTTCGCTGCAGGCTGGTCATAATGCATTCTGACTAAATGACCAAACTACTTGAGTTTTTTAGTGTAAAATTCATGCACTAACTGGACTTGTCCCCACTATCTGCCTCAGTGTGGTGTCACGGATTATCTTTCCGACTGCACTTCTCACACAGCGCATCTCACAGATCGATATCTTACTCTTATGTGTTACCAGTAAGAGCCAATATTAGCATCGTTAACACAGTGTAGGAATAAACAGTGTATTTATTAGTCCCTCCTTAGTTGAAAGAACCCCCCCCCCCCCCCCCCCCTAAGTAACGGAACATATGTTGATAAATTGGTTGATTGATATGTGAGATTATGTTTCTAGAGTTTTCTTTTAAAAGCAGAAGGTTACATCCAACAGTTCTTCTTTGCTTTCAATTTGCCCCCCCCCCCCCCCCCTCTTCCTTTCAATATTCTGAAATTATCTCCCAGTTGTTTGCTCCTGACACAGGCTGCGTCGCCTAGGGGTGAAACATATTCTGTTTTCACAACCCCAATGCACCGGGTTTGATTCACTCTGTCCAGTTCGGCAAACACTCTTTTTTTCTCTCATGCGATTACTCCAGGTACGGAAAGTAATGCCAACCTACCGTCCTGTACACTTGCCAACCTACCGTACTGTACACTTGCCAACCTACCGTCCTGCACACCTGCCAACCTACCGTACTGTGCACTTGCCAACCTACCGTACTGTACACTTGCCAACCTACCGTCCTGCACACCTGCCAACCTACCGCCCTGCACACTTGCCAACCTACCGTCCTGCACACTTGCCAACTTACCGTCCTGCACACCTGCCGACCTACCGTCCTGCACACCTGCCAACCTACCGTACTGCACACTTGCCAACTTACCGTACTGCACATTTGCCAACTTACCGTACTGCACACTTGCCAACTTACCGTCCTGCACACCTGCCAACCTACCGTACTGCACACTTGCCAACTTACCGTCCTGCACACCTGCCGACCTACCGTACTGCACACCTGCCGACCTACCGTACTGCACACTTGCCAACTTACCGTACTGCACACTTGCCAACTTACCGTCCTGCACACCTGCCGACCTACCGTACTGCACACTTGCCAACTTACCGTACTGTACACTTGCCAAGAAACTTTCGGCAGATAAACATGTGGCAGTTGTAATAAGCGACGTTATGTAAAGGACTTACCGCCATATTTGAACACACAGAACAAACATTACAAACGCATTCATACACTGACCAATACATTCTGATATAACATAAAAGACTACGGTCTATGGTCAAACATGCGTATCGAAACATAGACTATGTTGATTTGTAAGAAATATTTTAAGCGAAAAGGTTAAAGATAATCTCGGGCTGAATCTTATCGTCAACAATGAATGGCTGGAGACTTCATTAGGAAGGATGTTTTTGTTGTTGGCGTGAAGCATTGATATCATCTCTTTTCCTCTTTGTTTGACCTTCTCTGTGTCTGGCCTCAGTTTACATCGAGGTAGACTTGAGAGGGATATAAATAGTTTATTGAGGGCATGTATTAGAGAAACTGGACAGATACCAGTGGAACATGAAATGCGGAGATAGGGAATTGATATTGGGTAAGTTTTAAGGAAATTAGTTTGTAGCATTGAACTTAATGATTTAAGAGCAGTACTCTGTCAACTATGCCAGCAGTCCGCACCAAAAAGGGTAGTGGTACAGTGGGTTCCATCCCACTGCAACATCCAAGGCAACGAGGAGGCAGACAGACTGGCAAAAGAAGGTGCACGACTACCACAAACAGATACTAGTATGACACACGAAGAGTCAAAACGGCTTTTTAGAGCTAGATACATGACCAAATGGGAAACAGAACATACTTGCTACACAAAAAACGAGGCCTATTACCAGTTGAACAGAAGAGAGCAGGTCGTGGTCTTCAGACTTCGCACTGGCCACAATAGACTGAGGTACCACCTATTCAACAAATTGAAGATATGTGGCACTGACGAATGCCCGTGTGGTATCGGGAAAATGACCACTGAGCATTTGCTGCAAAACTGCCCGACATACGAGGATCAGAGAAAGCAGATGTGACCATCACCAGTGGCAACACTAGACAAGCTCTATGGCAGTGTCGACAGCCTCAGGATGACAGCTGCTTTTTTCGAAAAAATAAAGGTTGATGTCTGACTGCGTACGATGAAGAAGAAGAAGAAGTTGATAGCATCAGTCTCCGTTTTAGGACTCCCCTGGTCCGAAAGATGCGGCAGTAAATGATTTGATAGCAGCCAGCAACTTTTAGCAGAAATGGGATAGCTTGTGGTTGGAACTAGCCAATGCGCATTGAAACATTGAATCCAAAGGATATCAATGCTCAGACAATCTTACAACCAGTCTTAGGACTGATCAACCAAAGGTTAGGGTTGAATTGAGAGAAATGCTATAAAAATCCGCACAACCCGTCTAACTACTACCCAACCATATATACATACTGTTCACCAGAGCACAACCCGTCTAAATACTGCCCAACCATATATACATAATGTTCACCAGATTGTGACAGTCTCATGAAAAGAACGAACCTGCTTGAGAAATATTGATGTGTGATTAGACCCACCCTTCTTTCTGAAATCCTGCTCACGTTTTCTTCAGTAATTTGGACATCAGAGTGTGACATGACTTTCTGCAAGGGACTCACCCTGGGGGCCACTCTTCCCCTTCTCTCCCCTCTCACCTCACTCTGTTTCATTGGACTCTGTCCTACAGTCACACTCTAGCACAACTTTCACACGCGCCCTCATGGTGAGGCCCTTCCATTGCACTTTGGTTGGGCTAGCTTCTGAGGGCGCACAAACCTAGTATAGGTTCATACAGACGCACACATTCATCAAAGCACTGGTTTATGCGTCCTGATATCGCCCAATGGACTACGGTCTGGGATGGAAAAGGGCGCGTCTCCGCCAGTAGAAACTAGTGAGGCAAACATCTAAACAACAACAACAATCAGAGTGTGACAGTTTCTTGAGAAATTAATGGTTAATTGTCAGTATCGTGTACGACTTCCACGGGCATTTATACAAGCTATGTAGCGATGTCTCTTTGATCAAATCAACCTTCTGATAGTGTGCTGGAGGATCGCCTGCTTCCCTTGCGGAAGGTTTTGAAAGAACTCGTCCATGTCACCACCTGGTTAGATGACAACTTGTTGCTGATCATCCGAAGACGTCCAAGAGATGTTTAGTAGGGTTGAGATCCAGTGAGCAAGTTGGTCAGTCAATCCTGGTAACATGTTGCAGCAAGAGAAAATAATGAACAACACGAACATCTCTTGGACGTCTTGGGCGATCGGAAAGAGATAACAATCCCCCGTGTATAATTATCTTCCAGACAGTTTCGCTTCTTCATGGAGCTGCCCCACTCTGTTGTTAAAATGACACCCAAAAAAAATAAAAACAACAACAATTTGATTAATTAAGGATAACGAACTTCTCATTTTTAGATTATAATGTTTTGCCCGTTCAGATTTTATAAGTGACCCTTAACGTGTTTTGAGTAGAATTCAAAATGTTCTTTCGTTGCATGCATGGATCTGTGTGGGTTCGGTTTACAATCAATTGTCGCAGGCCAAGGATATGTGCATTTTACATAATTTAATGACGCTTCAATATGGTTGTAAACCTGGCTACCACACTATACCTGTCTATAGACTTGTCCGTTCTCCTGTCAGAATTTGAGCGGTACAGCAATGAAGGGTTTGTCAATTAAAGTGTCAGCATTTTCTGGCAGCATGGGAGCATCGCGTTCAAGTATTTCTGGTTATTGGTCACGCGGTTAAACAAATGGACGCGTACAGATCAAGGTTACAGATTCAGCAACAGCACAAACACAACAATGACCGCATGACCAAAAGGTTTTCTTCTTGGCGAAAAGAACAACATAAATTAGAATAGCTAACTAATTATAGTTCTAAAATAATTGAAAATGTGGCGTGCATATCCAAGTTACCAGGGTTTGCTTAGGAAAGAGGGAAGGGTATGTATGTATGTATGTATGTATGTATGTATGTATGTATGTATGTATGTATGTATGTATGTATGTATGTATGTATGTATGTGTGTATGTATGTATGTGTGTATGTATGTATGTGTGTATGTGAGTGTGCGTGCGTGTGTGTGTATGTGTGTGTGGTTGGGTGGGTTGGGTTGGTTGTTGGGTTGGTGGGTGGGCTTGTGTGTGTGTGTGTGTGGGTGTACGTACGTACGTACGTACATGCATGTATGTATATCTGTATATATGAATTCATCTATTCCGCTATGTCTGTTGGCTCAAATATTTGTTCTGTCTTGTCCCAAATGAAGACCTTTATGTTGTAACATTGGCGCTTTGATTTATGTATTCATCTCTTCCGCTACGATTTGTTTGCTCATATTTTTGATGTATCTTGTCCCTATTGAAGGCCTTTAGGTCGTAACATTGGCTTCGTTTCTGTTTTCGTTATAACGTGGTACCTAACCTTGTTATTTTTAGCACACGGGATGTGTAAATCACTCGCTCTAGTCAAGGAATATGTAATCACTCAGGGGTCTAGTCAAGGAATGTGTAATCACTCGGTCTAGTCAAGGAATGTGTAATCGCTCGGTCTAGTCAAGGAATGTGTAATCACTCAGGGGCCTAGTCAAGGAATATGTAATCACTCGGTCTGGTCAAGGAATGTGTAAAAACTCGGTCTAGTCAAGGAATGTGTAATCACTCAGGGGTCTAGTCAATGAATGCTAATGTTTTTTGTGTGGCTGGTGTGCTTGGGTACGCAGAGAAGAAAGTAGAAACACCGTGTCGCATACATCAAGAGGACATAGCGTATCTGTGGTATCGGTGCACCCATTCCACCCTACTGTAAATGGGTAACCGACCTTCAACTAACAAATACTAGGCGGCAAGAAAGGAAACGCATAATGACATCGTAGTACACGTTGACACTTAGTAAAGTCGAGTATTTGATCCTTAAACCTCACATGACTACCTATACACGCCCTGGTGCAACAAAAAACACTGGCGTCTGTAATTGTAAGAGGCGTACCTCTACAAATGAATACAAATAATTGTTCATGCACAAATATAACTCTTTTCATAATGAGTATGAAAAACCTGATTCTGAAGACCATTGTTGAGAAAACGCCTAGACGGGACTAACTGATGACGAGTTTTGACATGAGTAGATTATTGCTCATTTACTTTTTATCTTACCTGAAATTTGTGGGGATAGGTGAGACGTCTCCACCCTGCTCTATTCTCCCTGCTTATTCTGCTCGTTCTCTATTTAAACGTTTGCTTTGAGACTAGAGCCTTGCAAGAAGCCAAAACGGAGATTGAATTGTAAACGAAGCAGCTCGGCAGAATGTGCTGAATGCTGGATTGATGGTATGAAAGAAACACAATAGAGACCTGGATTAATTAATAATAACAGTTACTCATATATGTCAAGAAAATAAATTACAGCTCCCCACCCGTTTAGTCATATCAGTGGAATGATGAGAAAAGATTACAGCTCCCCACCCGTTTAGTCACAACAGTAGATGACGAGAAGAGATTACAGCTCCCCACCCATTTAGTCATATCAGTGGAATGACTAGAAGAGATTACAGCTCCCCACCCGTTTAGTCACATCAGTGGAAGGATAAAAGATTACAGCCCTCGCCCCCCCCCCCCACGCGTTTAGTCACAACAGGGGAAAGACGAGAGGAAATTACAGCTCTCCACGCGTTTAGTCACATCAGTGAAATAATGAAAGATTACAGCTCCCCACCCGTTTAGTCATATCAGTGAAATGCCTAGAAGAGATTACAGCTCCCCACCCGTTTAGTCATATCAGTGAAATGCCTAGAAGAGATTACAGCCCCCCCCACCCGCTTAGTCATATCAGTAGAATGATAAGAAGAGATTACAGCTCCCCACCCGTTTAATCACATCAGTAGAATGATAAGAAGAGATTACAGCTTCTCACGCGTTTAGTCATATCAGTGGAATGATAAGAATAAATTATAGCTCCCCACGCGTTTAGTCATATCAGTGGAATGACTAGAAGAGATTACAGCTCCCAACGCGTTTAGTCATATCAGTGGATGAAAAGAGAGGAAATTACATTTCGGACCAAGTAATGCGCCATGTGAGAAGTGCAGTCAGGAAGCCGTCATTGAATCCGAATGCCACGCTGAGGTACATAGTTGGGACAAACCCAGTCAGTGCCTACATTAACTCCCAACAAACCCAGTCAGTGCCTACATTAACTCCCAACAAACCCAGTCAGTGCCTACATTAACTCCCAACAGATCAAGTGGTTTGGTCAATTAGCTAGAACATCTTGCAGCGAGAACATATCATTAGCATGTCTCCGGTCCACGAGCAAAAGGGATACCATAACGTTGATGGATCGAGGGTGTCTTCGATACACTCATTAAGTTACACCTTAGGACAGCACAAGCCTCACGCCTGACGATACCAATAAATATACGTATCCCGCCTCTCTGCAGCGCCTGATGTCAAAGGCAGTAGAACATCCCGCCTCTCTGCAGCGCCTGATGTCAAAGGCAGTAGGACATCCCGCCTCTCTGCAGCGCCTGATGTCAAAGGCAGTAGAACATCCCGCCTCTCTGCAGCGCCTGATGTCAAAGGCAGTAGGACATCCCGCCTTTATGCAACGACTAGTGTCAAAGGCAGTAGGACATCCCGCCTTTCTGCAACGCCTGGTGGCAAGGGCAGTAGGACAAAAGAAGAAGAGAAGATAAAGTAGTCATTTCGAACACATAAAAACAAAATATAGCTACGTATTATAGCAGGAGATTTAGATCTAGCATCAACATCGACAAAACGAGAAGTTTGCCCAGAGCGGACATAGGAAGCGACTACGATCTTGTAACGGTGACTATGCGTCTGCGATTGAAGAGAGTCGCAAAGAAAGATGTTATTCGAATAAAGTTTGGCCATGACAAACTAAAAGACCCAACAATCATCAACGTGTTCGAATCGAGGGTAGGAGGGAGATTTGCTCCACTGTTGCCTCTCAGAGAGGACTGGATACCGATACAGTAATATAGTCTCTTAACTCAGCTCTCACAGATACAGCAACAGAGATCCTGGGATGCCACAAAACAAAAAAGAATCCATGGATGACCAACGAAATTCTAGACCTTTGTGATAGAAGAAGGTCACTGAAGAACCGAAAACATCCACCTGATGAGGTCGGCAGATATAAAGAGGTCAAGAAAGCGATACAACAAAAGATGAAAGAGGCGAAAGAAGCATGGATATGTGAGCAATATACAAACATCGAAGAGAGATTAAACAGAAATGACGCTAAAGGAGCAAACAAGATAGTCAAAGAACGGGTAACATCAAGACAAGGCAGGAACTTTATGGTCCAGGATAAAAGCGACAAGTGCCTTATTGAGGACAATGACGTACTGGCACGATGGACAGAGTACTGTTCCGAGTTATACAACTATGAAGGACGGAACGAACCTGAGAAAACACTCCAACACCAACAACTATAGAGAATTACCAACTGATAACGAAGGAAGAGGTAGCTGCAGCGGTAAGGACACTGAGAAGAGGGAAGGCGGTCGGCATAGACAATATACAAGCAGAGCTCTTACAGGCAGGCTGGGAGGTAGTGGTGGAAGGCCTAACACACATCTGCATCAAAACATGGGCGACAGAAAACTGGCCAAAAATCATTGGTTTTACCGTTACCTAAGTTTAGACACCTAAAGCTATGCCAAAATTGCAGAACAATAAGCCTCATCAGCCACCCTAGCAAGGTCGTGCTTAGATTAATCCTCGACCGATTGAAACCCCAATCGGAGAACATCATTGATGAGGAGCAAGCAGGGTTCCGACAGGGAAGAAGCACTACAGAACAAATATATAATTTAAGGCTGCTAAGCGAGAAATGTCTAGAACAGCAGCAAAAACTGTATCATGTGTTTGTTGATTTCGCTTGGTTTGGCTTCGTTCGTTCTCAATCTCCCGCTACCAAACCCTGAAAGGGCTTAGATAGCAGAATGTAGTCCAGAGAACGGAATGCGTTGTGTTGTAGTTTACAGCTTGACTGTTATATGTGTACCTTTCGGTCCAACACATCCGACTTCAGCAAGCATTTTTTGAGTACCAGGTCAGCATTCCCTCTTCGATCCCCACTTCTTAGACAGTCTGCCCTGCTGCATCTTGTTATACAGGATCATCGCGTGGAAGAGTAGAAGGGTCTTTGCAGCTCTGGTTCGCTGGCCTTAACGCTAGCAGTCAGTTATGTGTCGCTGACCACTGCAGCTCATGCGCTTCTCAGCATCTTGATCCTAAGTTTGTTGATGTGAAGAAGAAGTTTGATAGGGTATACATAAAGCCCTATGGGCAACCATGAGGATGTATAAAATCAACGAAAATATTATAACGGTCCTTGAACGCCTGTATAACAAGGCCTCCAGCGCAGTTCTTGTGAATGGGATGCAAGGGGACTGGTTTCGAACATCAGTTGGTGTGAGGCAGGGGTGTACACTCTCTCCAACTCTTTTCAATATATTCCTTGGGGGAATTACGAGTGAGGCACTTTGAGGTCACTTTGGTACTGTCAAAATAGGGGACCTGACGATTACCAACCTTCGTTTTGCAGATGATATCGACGGGTTGGCGGGTTCAGAAGCAGAACTCCAGGAATTGGTCAGAAGGCTCAATGAAACAGCTCTTGACTATGGTATGGAGATAAATGCTGGAAAGATCAAATCAATAACCAACAACGCCGAGGGCTTCAATTTCAGGATAAAGATTAATGGCCAGGAACTCGAAGTGGTTGGTCGTTTCAAATATCTGGGTTCGATTGTCAGTGATGAAAGATCAAAATGGGAGGTGTTAGCCAGAATAGCGCAGACAATAGCGGCGGTTGAACGGCGTAACACAATTTGGCAAGATAAACGGTTAGCACTATGCACGAAAATCAGATTAATGCGTGGGTTCGAGATGCTGAGCAGCGCCTGAACTGCAGTGGTCAGCGACCCATAGCTGACTGCTAGCGTCAGGGCCAGCGAACGAGAGCTGCCAAGACCCTTCTACACCTCCACGCGGTGATCCTGGATAACAGGCTGCAGCATGGCAGACTGGCTAAGGAGGAGGGATCAAAGAGGAAATGCTAACCCGGTACTCAAAAATGTTTGCTGAAGTCGGATGTGTTGGACAGAAAGGTGTAAATATCGCAGTCAAGCTGTAATTTACAACACAACGCATTCCGTTCTCTGGACTATATTCTGCTACTTAAGCCCTTTCAGAGTTTGGTAGCGGGAGATTGAGAACGAACGAAGCCAAGCCAAGCCAAGATTAATGCGTACACTGGTTCTGTTAACATTCCTCTATGCGTGTGACACATGGACAGTTACAGCTGACCTTCAGCTAAGGATACAGACTTTGGAAATGAGATGTTTCCGAAGACTTTCAAACGTCATGTACAAAGATCGAGTCACAAATGAGGAAATACGAGATAGAATTACAACAGCAAAAAGTCTTGTTGAAGACCTCATGGCAACTGTCAACAAAAGAAAACTCGCTTGGTACGGTCACATATCGAGATCAAATGGTCTTGGAAATTCGATCCTCCACGGAAAGGTGCATGGCAGACGACAAAGAGGCGGCTTAAAAAGAGGTGGGAGGACAAAATAAAATAATAGACCAATCTCTGACCAGAAGAGGCACAGGCAGCGGCCGCTGACGGAGAAGAGTGTCGCGGGTTTGTGAGGATGTCTTCATGTGTGCCCCAACATCCTAACCGGTTACGGGATGACCTGACCTGATTATAGCTGAAGGAACATATAATCTCAAGCGATTGTTACGTCAATCTTTGACCGCAGGGACACGCGTCCAAATATTCGGTAAGGTATGTTAATTGTGTATCGTTCTTTCCTCTAGCCATACACTGCTATTGAAGAACATATATTTCTTTTCGTAAAGCTAACTTTTTTATGTTGTATTTTAATTTCAGGAAACCAGACAAGAGACACGAACAAAAGACCGATGGAAAGAAGTCCACGAGAGATGGGTTACGCTGTAGAACGATATCAACGCGATGAGCGAGGTGTAGCCCAACCAAACGGTAGGCCCTATAGTAATAATGAGCAGATGTCGTTCTACCAGAGACAGCCATCGAATAATGGACAACTCTACAGCCAAGCTCCGAGTTCTGATGGCAAGGAGTCGCAGCATACCAGCCTAAAGCACCTTCAAAATGCTGCGGCCATATTACATTATAGCAAAATGGAGAAAGGACAGGTTCAGCAGGGGAGACATGCTGCTGCTTTGGCGCAGCTGTACCAGAACGACCTGCATAATGTCAACAGAGTAGAATTGACTCAGAACAGAGAAAATGGAGATGCTAACGGCTCGAACGCTGCTCCACTTGCAAAATCGCAGAATTATATCACTCAGCAACTCAACCTTCAAGCGAAATTCTATCGTGCTCAGTCATCAGTACAACAAGAGCGGTTGTCAGGAAAAGCACAAAAGAGTGAACATCACAATGGAGACCTCCGCACCTCCTTCGATCCTATGAAAGACAGACACCTTTGGACAATGTGGAGGACAGCCGTTAATGGACGCATAGTGGATGAAGTCCGGCAACTGGAGAAAAACAAAAGCAAGCAGGGACCATCGCCATCACCAAATTTAAACCCCAGTGTTCCAGGCTCCTATGGCAAAGCTCTTGTGGCCCCGCCCTTGAAACAGTTTATTAGATTAGGTGACGGAAGCGAAGCTGCAGCTTCTCGGATGTCCAATCTTGGTCAAGGAAGTCTAGAAACCTCACAGTTTGTGTACTATGGTCTGCCAAGAGTTTACGTTTCACATATAAGGAAGTGACTTATTCCTGTGGGGAACAACTGGCACTACGTAATTTATTGTTTCATCTACATACATTTACTTGCAACGATTCGCCTTAGTTGGATTACAGAAATGCGGAAACATCAAGGCTGGCACAATGAACATAGAATCCATCGCAACAACGTTTTGGTTGTAAAAAAATGAAACAACGGTCCTAAACACGCGGGGTAAGTGTGGCATAGGACTATCGACTCCTTATCCTATGGCTCACAGGGCGAGTGTAATCATAATGTTTGATGCATGTGTGTGTCTATTTGTAATGTGTCTCTTTATGGCAGTTTTATGGTACAGTAGTTTTGTAATCCTTTCTACAAGTCGAGGAATGAACATTCCAAGAAAAATCGCTATCACGATCAGTCAAACACAACCGGAAGTCTTCTTCTTCTTCTTCTTCTTCTTCTTCTTCTTCTTCTTCTTCTTCTTCTTCTTCTTGTTCTTGTTCTTGTTCTTCTTGTTCTTCTTCTTCTTCTTCTTCTTCTTCTTCTTCTTCTTCTTCTTCTTCTTCTTCCTCTCGTTCGCCATGCTGTATCCTGTTACGTCTGCACGTGAAGTCCAGTTCTCTGGATAAAGATTGTCGTAGTGGAGAGTTCTCCGGGGCTTCCAAACAGCTTTGTGTGGATATTTGTCTCCGTGGGCCAGGGTTCAGTACGCAATTGGCTAAGCATACAACAGTCTTGCAGGATATGTTCGGGTGGCTGTGCTGCCTGCCCATACATACACTTTGGCGATGGAGCCAGTTTTAGCTGGTACAAATGGCTATTCAATCTGTTATGTCCCATTCTAAAGCGGAACAGGATCACTTGTTCTGGTCGATCAAGACAGTGATAGTTGTCTTTCGTTTGGTCAATTTTTCTTATTGCTTTGATAAGTGTCTTCCTTTCCTGGAAGGTGATTGTTTGTTCGTTTTGTTCTTGTGTTGATCCCTCCTTTGTCAACCTATCTGCTGCATCATATTCTGGTATGCCCCAGTCTGATGATATCAACTGTAGCGCTACCCTTCTTTCAGCGTTCAGTTCGCACAAGGCTTTCTTAATCTCTGGCAGTTTATCATTTTTGAAGGCTTGCAGAATTGACATTGCATCTGTAAGGAAGTGATTTCCAGCCCGGCATGTTGGGATTACAAACCAACCTTGCCTTCGATTTACACCCAAACACAACGGCAATACATTGTGTGTATAGATAACTGGGAACACAGCTAACACGCTAAAGTGTACCAAATTGTAATAACATGTGAAGGGATTCGGCCATATATCTGTTGGTTTAATTACTTGCTGGTGCAGAATCATGTATTATACCGCCTGACTGGTGTCATTGTTTTAAAAAAAATAATTCGCATTGTTACATAAGGCGGTGTGCACTGTCACTGTGTTCACATGTTAATGGTCTAGTGTGCTCAACTTGACAGAGATTCAAAAATGGGTATATGGATCATACAGCAAATTTTGGTTGCGAAGAGTGTCATCAACAGCTTTGGAACACAATGTACAATTTCAATTTAAGGAAGGAACTTGTGGTTTTCAGTTGTGTTCGACAAAATGGACTTGAAGTGTCTCCAGATAATGAAGAATTACAAATTGGTTCTCTAAACTCTTAGAAATTACATTATTACATTATTTCCTGCTCGATAAACAAAAAAAGGATTTTTAAAATCAATAGAGAAGAGAGAGAGAGAGAGAGAGAGAGAGAGAGAGAGAGAGAGAGAGAGAGATAGCGAGAGAGAGAGAAGGGCTAAATGACTGTGAAGTAAATTATTTGTTAGTGTTCACTACTCTTGTCCATATTATTTACGATACACAATCTGTTTAGATAATGTGTGAAATTTCAAGAGCTTTTTTCTTAGATACGTTCTTGGATCTGTAAGGGTACCCCAGAGTATAGACCATGATTGATTTGTTGGATCTGTAAGGGTACCCCAGAGTATAGACCATGATTGATTTGTTGGATCTGTAAGGATACCCCATGGTATAGACCATGATTGATTTGTTGGATTTGTAAGGGTACCCCAGAGTATAGACAATGATTGATTTGTTGGATCTGTAAGGGTACCCCAGAGTATAGACAATGGTTGATTTGTTGGATCTGTAAGGGTACCCCAGAGTATAGACAATGGTTGATTTGATGGATCTGTAAGGGCACACCAGAGTATAGACAGTGATTGATTTGTTGAATCTGTAAGGTTACCCCAGAGAATATACAATGATTGATTTGTCTTGTTACTCAAACTCATCTATTCCACCAATAAAAAAAATGTAGAGATTTCTTGATCAAACCATGTGGGGTAATCCAGTAAAACAGGGTTAATAGAACGTAATGGGAACTTCTTTTTATTCTTTTACGTTCGTCCTGAAACAAACGTTGGGTTGTAAGTCACATCTAGGCAGAGATCTCTGCACCTTTCGGACTCTACACATCCGGTTTCAGCTGGACTTTTTGGGTACATGGTTTACTTTCCTTATTCTCTTAGCCAGCCTACACTAGTGCAGCCTGTTTCCAGGGTCACCACCTGGAGGCGGGATAAGGTCTTTGTCAGCTCTAGTTGACTGACCCCGATGGAAGCAGCCAGTTCTGACTCGCTGGCTTCAATCACCTTATACACGCAGCTCATTCTGCGGTCTCCTAACTCCCCCGGGAATTAGTATGGATAGCTATTATGCTGGCTGTGGAATTCTTGTAATGTTACAACAGGATAACGACAATCAATGCAATGTTTTTCGACTGTTTAAAGCACTCGCACAGTTTTTAGCATCACTAGAAGCGAACGGCAACAACGCAGGAAAAACTAAATCTATGCACAACGGCTTTGCCGAGTTCAGCCTGGTGCTCCTTAGCGAAATACCCGGATATGTCTACCTCGACCGTCTCCTCTACTTGGAAAATAACCTGATGCCTGAGTTTGTAATACGCGGAAAACGGGGTGGTGAGCCGTCAACATAGTCAAGACGGCAAAATATGTAATGAGAGACACCAGACTACGAGCAGAATTATTTGATCCACTGGTCCTACTAGCGTTTTTCTATGGAAGTGAAACATTGACATCTGGCAAAAACCAAGGAAAACCAACTAAGGGACAACATATGCCTAGCTTGAGTGCTGTCTTGTGGTTTTATCACTTATGTAACATTGCCAGATGGATAGACCTATACAACAGTGACAATTGCGCAATGGCACACTTCAATAATGTCCTGCAGCATACCAATAATTTCATGCACCGCTAGACTGGCCATGTAGTCAGAGCGAAAAACGAACACTGGAACACAGCAAGAACTGAAACCTTTATACTGGTTTAGAGGACTCTGCAGAGTCTGTATACAACCAGTTTCATTTACATTACCTTGCTCTAAAAGCTATGCGCATCCAATCTATTCTTAAATGCATTAATTGTCCTTACCTACACTACCTCCCGTAGCAATGCATTCCAAGCATTCACCACACTCTGACTAAAACATATTTCCTAATATCTAATCTGGACCTCTCTTTAGTAAACTTGAAGCTATGCCCTCTTGTTCTTGTGGGTGGCTGTATTTTGAAAAAAACAACTTGTTATAGTCTAATTTATCCTTTCCTCTGATCATCTTATAAACCCGTATTAAGTCACCACGAATTCTTCTCTCTTCTAGACACTGTAAGTCTGTTTTTCTTTCCTCATAACTGTAATTCTGGAATCCCACTATCAGTGTTGTCGCTCTTTATTTGTATTCTTTCCAGCATGTTTGTATCCCCTCTATGATAAGGACTCCACACCTGTACACAGTACTCCAATCTAGGTCTGATAGTTTGTCCATCAGAAGTGATGAAGACCACTCTCTTTGTTCAGCCGTGTGGACAGTCGTATCGCTTGCTGTGTCCGCTGAAATGGGTGACTTGCGCGGAGATTTGGATTAAAGTGAGGAAGAAACTGCGCCTTTTGTCAACCTCACTCACAGAGCCTAAGCTACCTTTTGCCAATGGCAAGACATTTATCGAGACGACTGGAGATAGCATAGGATGCAGATTTTGCCTCAGGGTTACCACCGAAGCCTTTCCGTAAACATGTAACCCGCAGGGTAGAAAGGTGGGAAGGCATCCAACGCAGTTTGTCGTGCCTAACTAATGCTTTATACAGCTTGACTATCACTTCCTTGCTTATATGTTTAATAAAATGTCACCTCCTGAAAGACGCTTACACAGAACAGTTCGCATGGCCCACTGCCATCACTCAATATGCTCATGTGAGGCACGTAGACAGTGAGCCGCCAGAGAGAATAGAACCTACAACAACCGAGCAGTGTCCCTAGTGCGACAAAGTCTTCCATGCCAGGATTAGACTTTACAGTGAGAAGATAACACACGTTGCAGCTTAAGTATGATTATGTCACCATTAAAGCTTGGGAAAGGATGTTTTTATTATTATTATTATGATCAATTTTTGATATTTTTTTGGGTAGGTTCGCCTTATTTCTCCATTCCACAATGCGGTGTGAGTTGCACTATGTTTTTATTTTTTCGCCTGTCGGCCTAGTGTATCCTACTTCGGCATGCATTTTTATGTAATGGTCTGCTTCCCCCCTGCATTTTCTAAGGGATTGCTTCCCCGGGGTAACAGCAGTTGCTGTGATTAGGGAGCTAGCCCAGCACCTTCGGATTGTGAGCCGTGTCACTTAATCACTAGCCCACGTCGTTCCTCAAATTTGCAATATTAACTTCTTCTTCTTCTTCTTTTTCTTCTTCTTCTTTTTCTTTTTCTTCTTCCTCTTCTTCTTCTTCTTCTTCTTCTTCTTCTTCTACTTCTTCTTCTTCTTCTTCGTCATCTGAATTCAGGCTTTAATAGTCATGATTTCGTGCTTAATCTATAGTAGCGTTGCTAGGACAAAGTGCATGGTTATCTCTTGATCCAGGTGGCAGACCCATAGCTTATGCGTTAGTTCTGTTCCCTCTGGCCAGGTACTGGCATCGTAGGTCTCTGCATGCTGGACAGTTCTGCAGGGGTTTGAACTCCGGTTCCACATGGGCAAAAACAAGTCTGTGATATCTTGAGCCAGTATAGATGTCCCAGTAGTCTACAGTTTACCAGTTCTCAGACGAAAGATGGTTGCATGTTGGATTCTGTGGAGCTGGTGGATTCGGTCAGGTTCCCTGCTCACTTTGTGTTTTCTTCTTGCACTGTTCGTTATTAATAGCTTTTTATTCTTTATAAGACACAAGGTGATCAGATTGTTCCATCCTTGTCACTAGCTTTAGACAATACATCAAGTGTGTCGTTCGCTGTACTTCCTGAATGGGAAGGAACCCACTGAAGAGCAACTGTTGAATATTAGTATTTACCTGTCGTTCATCTGAGAGGTACCCGGGTTGAAATGAAAAATACCCCTGTAACCTTCCAATCATGTCCTAATAGGCATGGATCTAGCAGCCTTTCCATGTAAAACCGCTGTTATTGAAGCTGCAAATGCTAGAATACAGACTTCATGTACAGGGTCAGCTCTTTTTGTGGTATGCTACAACTGGAGCAAATCGAAGAATCAATCAATCAATCAATCAACGTAACGAGCTACAGGAACCCTAAGTAGCAATAACCTTCTGAAAAAACTATTTTTGGGGACATACGCAGATCATTGTCTTGTATTCTGGATAATATAACATTATTTAATATATACCATTAAAAACAAATTATATGTTTATTTGATATGTTAACTGTGCGTATCGTTTAGAGCTGAGCATTTAATGTCCGTATATAATTACAGTAGCGTTGATTTGTGTTATTCAAGTTTTGTTTCAGCGATGCATTTTGAATGTGTGTGTGTGTGTGTGTTTGTGTATATGTGTTTATATATATATATATATATATATATATATATATATATATATATATATATATATATATATATATATATATATATATATATATATATATATATATATATTTATATATGCATATATATATTGACACAGCAACCAATCAGCTGGCAATCACAGACTGAAGAAAATTATTAAAGAGGGCCTGGCCGAGCAAAGGAATGTCTGCGAGAAAGGGGAAGTATCTACATCCATCGGGTTACTGGAAATATCGATGTTTATGCTATATTTATTTGTCCAAGGAAGACTGGGCATATATAAACAGAACAGATCTTGATTATTTATTACCATGATCTGGCTGGGCAGTCCTAAGCCTAGTTGCACGGCTGTCTGAGCATGTCTCTCCATTTGACCCTATCCTCTTGGTTGATCAATCATAACACTGGTTGTAAAATTGTCTGAAAATGTCTGAACCACTTCCTCTGCAGCTCTCTTTATCTCAGCACAGGTTCGTACTACAATGTTCCTGCATGCCTGAGATATAAAACTGAGTTCTGGTCGCACCAACCCCCCTCTCTTCCCCCTCCCGTGTACTTTGACATCTATTATTTTCTGTAGAAGACTTTCATGTCGCATATTGTGTCCCAAACAACTCAATCTTCGTTTGTATATCTTTTTGAAAACCTATAACAGTAACTTGGCATTTAAAATATAAGTTCTTAACCTAAAAAGCGGGGGTGGTGCCGAAGGTAATAGATTTATGACGTCATGTTGAGTAGAAGATGGGAGTGTCGGCGTTTCAGTAACGAAAGAGTAGGGGAGGGAGGATGAGTGGTTAGCGATGACACAAAATGTTTGATCGTTGATAACGACCCTCCATGGGCGTGTTGCTTATGTTAAAATAGAGGTAGGACTGTATTAGTTAAGGTGACTCCTGAGCAAATAATGCAGTCGAGGATGAAGTGTTACAAAGTTCATTGTACTAGGCTACATCTTGTTATTTTCAGTACCTTCTTCTCTGATTTGCCTTCTCTAACAGTAAGTCAGGTGCCCATTTACAGCTGAGTCAACTGAATCATGTTGGTATCGTAAGTTGGGCCCTTGCCTTTGAAAGAACAAATGCGAGTGGTTCACCACTAGACTACTCAGGCGCTCAGTGTAGCAGACATCTCTCCTCACACGCTCTACGTAGCAAACATATCTCCCCAGACGCACAGCGTAGCAGACATCTCTACTCACACGCTCCACGTAGCAGACATTTCTCCTCACACGCTAAGCGTAGCAGACATATCTCATCAGACGATCAACGTAGCAGACATATCTCTCCAAAACCAGAGCGTAGCAGGCACATCTGATCATACGCCCAGCGTAGCAGACATATCTCCCAAGACGCACAGCGTAGCAGACATATCTTCCCAGACGCACAGCGTAGAAGACATATCTCCCCAGACGCCCAGCGTAGCAGACATATCATTGGCTGTCTGGCAGACTATAGTTGGACTTCTCTAACGTTCATAACATCCTGCTTCTTGTGCTGCTTACTGATGCTATTGTTGATTCTTTGTCATGTCACGCTGTCAAACATTCCACTATCCGGGTCTAGAGTTTTTATTTCAGGTATTTGGATTTCGTGGAAATCATACTCTTCCTCCATTCCCAATAAATAATTTTAGAATTGTAAAAAGTTACAGATCATAAGAGAAATAAATATTCTAAATGACCCCCCCCCCCCTCCCCACTCCCCCCAGCCTCCTCTATCACCTAACCCCCATACTAGGTTTCTGGCGGTTCTGCATCACTTCGTCCCTAGTAGTAGGACCCTGAGGCATGTCCTCTTGTTGACGCGCTCTGTCTAATTTAATTTCAACTGTATTAATGGGACACTGCAGTTAAACACATTGGCTTGTGCTCCATATGCGTACAGATTAGAGCCGCAGTTTACTTTCCGACATGTCGTAAAAGTTCTTTGTTAATCGCAAGCAACGATAGTGACAGCATAGACGGTTATTGTCTTGATGATATTGGACGCTAAATTTGATGAATTACAGAAAGGAAGACTCTGCGTTGGTCATAAACCTCACTCTCTCGTCCAGAGCTTGGACCAGCTATCAGTCGAAACGAATGGAGGTAACTCAGGATGCAGGCACTCGCACGATCGCTCCGAGGGGGACACACCCATGTCGACTAAACTGAATATGGCGTTGTTCGAACCAAGTGTGTTGGAATTGAGAAACGTACGTTCAATAATGTTACAGAAACACATACAATGTTGCAGCAATACAAACAATGTTACAGAAATGCAATGTTACATAAATACAAACAATGTTACAGAAATACAAACAATGTTACAGAAATACAAACAATGTTACAGAAATACAAACAATGTTACAGAAATACAAACAATGTTACAGAAATACAAACAATGTTAGAGAAATACAAACAATGTTACAGAAATACAAACAATGTTACAACTATTAATTAAGAGAAAAACCCGACATAATTTCTGCACGATTTATTGCATTTTTTCATGACTCGTTTTATATTTTGTTCAAATAATTAGTTAACTTAGTTCAATCGTTTTGTTTGTGTTGTTCTCATTTGTCTAGTCCCTGATTTAGACCTTTAGGCTAGAAACGTCGGTTGTCGTGTGTTACCGTTATCACGTAAAATAGTTATTTAACATTCGCATTTTGATTAATCATTTACTATATACATATTTAAACGATCCACAGTTGCTTATACATTTGGAAATTAATTTATGCTCGATCACGTAAAGGATATAAAATTGGCAATAAATAATGAATTGAACTATTATATCTATTTTTTATTTTAAACTGCTGTTGTTGTTGTTGTTGTTGTTGTGTGTTTCGCTGCTGTCATGCTTTGCAGCATTATCACTAATGTCATTTTTGTATTCAAATTTAACAAGGAAACTGGATAGTTATTTTGTCCATGATACATGTACAAGTTTAAGGGGATTAGTAGCTATGGATAAATGAACAAGAGTGAAGAAATGTATCCAGTCCATGTCATACAAGAATGACATATAGAGGTTTGTCAGGAGTACATACACGGGCAGAAGGGATCGAGGTACAACTGTAGTTAGTGCCTCGGCTTCCTAGCCAAGCGATCATGGTTTGGTTTCGAGATGGTGCGGGATTTTTCGAACCCATAGCGACTCCCGTGGTTGATCCAGCCTCAATAATTGGGTACTAGAATAATTTGGGAAACTGAAGGCGGCCAGAGTGATGTTAACACACCTCCACCCCCGATCCCCACCGCCCTAATGTGCTGTTGGTCAAGAAAAATATGGAGCAAACACGATACTCTCCAAACATCACAATGTCCTGTTAACGGGATCATTACTTTGTAATTGGGCAAGCGGGAAGCAATACGCTCAGAACAACGGGTACACGTTTACTTTATGACGAGGCCCAGTTGCTGATAAATAGGTCGATATATGAAACCATGTTGTAAGAAACACGTCTATTAGAGACACACAAGTATGCTTATTACCAAGACATTCCTTCGTGATGAATGCATACACATACAGAAAATGTAATGATTTGAGCATCCCATGAGAATGCAACTTGACAAACTCAGTGTATTTGTTAACAACGCAGGAATATTAGCTACAAGTCATAACAAAGTCCGCGTGGCAGATGGATAGATGATATAGGCAATATACTGCGACTCGTATTAGGAAGTTACTTATTTGTTCAGAGAGTGGTGAATGCTAAGGATGCATTGCAGCAGGAAATCGTGCGTGGGGGTGGTGGGCAGGGTCAGATAATGCTTCCATGAATAGTTTTGACGCACATTTTTATTTTCAGATCAAATGGTGTAGAAGAAATTGGTTGTATACAGACTAGGCAGAGTCTTTTAAATCAGAATAAAGAAGTTAAGTTAACCCGAGCTTACGACAAACAAACACGACACACTTATTCCAAGAAAGGAAACTTCAATTACTAACGACACTTACTTAATCGCTCCTCTTCTACCGTGAGGTGTAGAGGTAACTTCAATTACTAACGACACTTAATTAACTGTACAGTTGAAAGGAAAAGTTAGAACGTACCAACCCAATACACGGAAATAAATGGAAGACGCTACCAACTTCAGACAGAGCAATATTTTCGTTAACTATATTTTAGCTGGGTCATGACAGCGTAGGAAGAAAAATGAGATTCGAGGCATATTATTGCACTTTGCTACCGGCGTAGCGGTTATTTGTACGAGTATGCGCAATCTAGCCGAATGCAAATTCAGACACCATATATATGTTTGTCAAACGACACTGATATACCACAGGCGAAAAACGGGAAAGTCATAATTGTATGACTAGAAACGATCCAAAATATAACGGTCTTTAATTTTCTGCTTTTCCAACAGTAGTTTCAGTATTGAAATAACATTTACCCATGAAAAATGCCTTTCTGATGTCCTGGCTGTTGGTATCTGGTAAACAGTCGACCAGAAAACAGATAACTTCTTAGTGCGTCGCGAGAAAATGTTTTAGTTCAGGAAACCCTGGTAATTTGAAGCTACCGTAGATCATCAGTGGGCTGTAACGGCGACTTGGTAAACATCTCCTCAGAATGTTGGGTCAGTCTTTGTGTCACACTTTGGAAGAAAGAACTAATAGTCAAAGGTAACGTACAGTTAATATAAGAAATATACGAATATGTAGAATGAAATTATGGACGTTTGTACATTTGTTGGTTAATGTGCCAAAACAGACGCCAAACATCGATCTTGCTTGTGTTCTTTCAACCTGTAGATTGACATGCGAGCAAAGACCTGAAATACACACTAAACATGTAATCACAGGAAATGGAGAACTATTTGTATGACGCACAAGGGTTAGTTGGTAGTGGAACGTTTTTGAATAATAAGGCCGCAGGTAGCGACCACAGGCCGATCAGGCTAGACATCGATATGGAAGTAGGCCCACAGGAAACAAAACCGCTCCCACGTTGGAATTACAAACGAGCCGACTGGGACAGATTTGCAATCCTGACAGATGGGCTGTGTGAAACCATCAACACACGAAACAACAAAATGAAGCCCATGGTGGCAAGCCTAAGCAAGGCAATAATGCAAGCCGCCACTGAAACCATCCCAAGAGGAGCTAGGAAAAACTATAAGCCCTAATGGAATGATGAGTTGCAGAAAGCGGAAGATGCAGTAACAAATGCTACGAACATGGCAGAGCGAGAACAATCTATGGAGGCAAACATCGCCCTTAAAGCCGCCACGGCGAAATACAAATACACTCTCAAGCAAACAGCAAGAGAAAGCTGGAAAAACAAAACGGAAAGCCTAAACCTGGACAAAGGCGGGAACAAGCTATGGAAGCTAGTCAGAGTCATGAACAACGAAACCCCGTCAAACAAACATATTACCATCAAGCAGCGCGAGAACTTGATCACAGGTAAGAAAGCCGCAAACGCTTTTGTCGATCACTATGCCAGAGCAAACCACATCGAGGTCCCTGCAGATAGGCATACAGACACTAGCGAAGAGCTAAAGGGGCACGACAACATCAATACGGCACCTGAAGAGCACACGATGGCCAAATTAACAATGAGCGAAATGGAAGAGGCCATGAGAACATTAAAGAAAAGGAAATATCCCGAAAAAGACGGGATAACAAACGAAATGCTGATGGGGCTGGGCCAACCAGCGAAGAGGAAACTGCTATCGGTCCTGAACCAAAGCTGGAAAAGGGGAATTGTACCCCAGGCATGGAAAGACGCAATACTGGTACCAGTACCAAAAACAGGAAAGGACAAAACAGATCCAAATGGATACAGGCCCATCAGCCTACTGAGCTGTGTCGGCAAGCTGATGGGACGTATGATAAATACCAGACTGATGTGGCATCTGGAAGAAAAACGAATACTAATTCCACAGCAAGCCGGCTTTAGACAGCACAGATCCACTGAGGACCAGGTCATCCTCATAGCCCAAAAAATAGAAGATGCCTACCAGGCACAGAAACACACAGTAGCTGTTTGGGTGGATCTGGAAAAGGCATTTGACAAAGTCTGGAAAGACGGACTTAGAGTCAAGCTAAGAAGAAGTGATGTTTGTGGGAAAATGTACAAGTGGATCAACCACTACCTCAAACAAAGAACGGCCAGAGTCCAAGTACAAGGGCAGATGAGCAAAAAGGTGACACTCGAGCAGGGAGTACCCCAAGGGGGAGTACTGTCACCCACACTCTTCCTGGTATATATAAACGACATTACAGAGAATATACCAAGGAGAGCCTATAGCTCAATGTTTGCAGACGATCTGGCTATGTGGACCTCTGAAAAGAATCTCACCATAGCAAGAAATCGGATGCAGCAGGCCCTAACATCGCTGGAAGAGTGGGCGAACTCATGGCTGGTCAAAATAAACGAGGAGAAAACCACGTGCACAATATTCTCGCTTTCAATAAAACCCCAAAATACCAAATTAAGTCTAAATGGCAAATTCCTGCAGCCAAACGACAACCCAACCTATCTGGGAGTCAAATTTGATCGGCGCATGACATGGACAAGTCAGATCGAGAGAAACCGAATGAGAGCCAGAGAAAGAATGGCAATCATGAGGAAACTTGCTGGCACAAGCTGGGGAGCAGACGAAGGCATACTAAAGAAACTGTACACTGGAAGAGTGAGACCAGTTCTCGAGTATGGCATTGCGGCATGGACAACAGCAGCAAAGGCGAACTTCGATAAAGTTAGCAAACTTCAAAACCAAGCCATGAGAGTTATAACAGGAGGCATGAAGTCAACGCCAATTGTAGAACTTGCAAAGATTACAAAACTGCAATCCATGACCGATAGAAGAGACTGCAGAGCCCAGCTGCAGTCAGAGAAACTCCGAAGACTGACTGACCATCCAATGCACCAGAGACTAAACAATTTGGGAAATGGGAAGCTAAAGCGGAGAAACTTTGCAGAAATAGCCAAAGCAAAGATGCACGAAGATCCCATAAACGCACTAACAACACCAAAACCCATCACTACTGTACGAAAACCTACCTGGAGGCAGGATATATTTCCAGAGGTGGTAGAAAATATACCAGGTATTGGAAACAAAAACTGCCAGACTGAAAAAGAAAGGAGAGATACTACCCTAAGCTTCATATCGAAAAGGTACCCAAGCATGGACTGGACCCATGCATACACCGACGGTTCTGTAACAAACACTACACAGAACGGAGGGGCAGGAGCATTCCTGAACCTACCAAATGGCAGACAAATAACACTGTCAATCGCTACTGGTAAGTACACAAGCAATTTCAGAGCGGAGGCAGAGGCACTGAGGGCGGCAGTGGAAGAAATGGTGACACACAGTGAAAATGAAAGCCATATAGTCCTGCTTACAGATGCTCTCGCCGTAGTCACAGCGCTAAAAAGCCAGAAAAACACTGAGCTTAATGACTTAAGAGCCGCACCGAAAAGGGTAGTGGTACAGTGGGTCCCATCACACTGCAACATCCAAGGCAACGAGGAGGCAGACAGACTGGCAAAAGAAGGTGAAAGACTACCACAAACAGATACTAGAATGACGTACGAAGAGTCAAAACGGCTTATCAAAGCCAGATACATGACCAAATGGGAAACCGAACATACTGGTTACACCAAAAACGATGCCTATTACCAGTTGAACCGAAGAGAGCAGGTCGTTGTCTCCAGACTTCGCACTGGCCACAATAGACTGAGGTACCACCTATTCAACAAATTGAAGATAGGTGGTACCGACGAATGCCCGTGCGGTACTGGTAAAATGACCGCTGAACATCTGCTGCAGAACTGCGCAACATACGAGGATGAGAGAGAGCAGATGTGGCCATCACCAGTGGAACTGCAAGACAAGCTCTATGGCAGTGTCGACAGCCTCAGGATGACCGCCGCTTTTTTCGAAAAAATAATGTTTACTGTCTGACTGCGTACGAAGAAGAAGAAGAAGAAGAAGAATACTAAGGCCGTAAGTGTAAATCCGGTTTGCGGCAATTTTATTTTCCAAAGTTGTATTATTATCTAGGCTGCGTGGTCTAGGAGTGAAACTCGCTCGGTTTTCAGAATCCCAACATTCCGGGTTCGATTCCCACTTGTGTCCAGCTTTACAGGCACTGGGTTTTTTCTCGGACGAATGCTCCTTCACGTACGGAAAGTAATGGCAACCTACCGTACTGCACACTTGCCAAGAAACTTATAACAGCCAAATAGATGGCGGTTGTAAGAAGCTAACTTCTGTAAAAGGACATGCGACTTACTTACATTATTGACGAGTTGTTGTTGTTATTGTGAATGGCCACAGTGACTATTGACTCTTCTGTGCTCCCAATAAGAGCCCTAAGTTGGGGGTTGTAGTAACTTTCCTCCCATCCTGAGCGTGATGAAAAAGGTGAACCGGGATCGTCCGAAAAGATGTGCTGTGCTTGGCTTTATCTGCGTGTCGCTGACTACTACGTGGATCACGTCGATCTCCCACATCGTTAGCGAGTCTGCCAAGAAGAACAGCTCATATCCAGGAAGAGCTGCGAGGAAGTACTTTCCAAGACCCCCACTTCACTAACATGTAGGTCTCCATAGAAAAGGGATGTTTTCTTGGCAGCATGGCTAAACACGTCGCCATGATCCTGAAGTAGCTGGCCAAGCGTAGATGAAGCCAGCTTCGAACTAGACCATTTTAAAACCATAATTACAGAATGGGCCAGAATAATACTATAATTATTGAAAAGGAATTGTGGACAATTGGAGTTGGTGGAGAAGAGATAGAAACAGTTGGTTGGAGACGGTCTTTGTGATGGACGGAAACGACGTTTTGAAGAGGGGGGGGGGGGGGGGAATCTTGGTTGGGAGTGTGGATGTGGTAAGTTGAAGGGGGGAGAAATTGGTGGAGGCATAGGCTGGTTAAGGAGGAGAAGAGATGAGAGAGGTGACGATGTAAGAAATAGACGGGGGAAATGGGCAGAGTAAGGAGGTGGGGACGAGCGGACACAACTAGGCAGATTTGGTGAAATTTCACATCTTGACAAACCAAAATGGAATAGGGGTAGTACGGAGATGTGAGTGAGGAATGGGGTGCTGGTAAATAAGACGCCAACAAATTGAAAACTGGCATAGCTATCCTGGCCAGATTCACCTTCCGCAAATAACATAACATAACATAACATAATCGAATATACCATAGCATAACATAATATAACATAATATAAAATAACAAAATATAACATAGCATAATATAATATAATATAATATAATATAATATAATATAATATAATATAATATAATATAATATAATATAATATAATATAATATAATATAATATAACATCAAATTACAGCGATCTATTTAGTCTTGCTTAGAATGTTTGAGTGCAAATATGAAATACAAGAATCATATTCCTTATCTCATGTGATCTTTACGTCTGTTGAAGTGTAGAAACAGCTTTCAAACAGACAGTATCCCCACTTAAGTCAACCGTTGCTTAAAGAATACTTTTTTCGGTCAAAAATGTAACCTTGCTACCCGTTTTTTAAGGTTAAATAATATTTAATTGTCTCCTACCTGGGATGTCAAACCAGTCGGCCTCAACGAACACGTATGAACTGAACGCAATCTAGGACACAGTGTTATTCTGCTGTCTTGACTTTGGTTCGGACTGCTCTTCTTCACTAACGGAGGCTGCGTGGTCTAGGGATGAAGCGTCCGTTTCATAATCCCAACGCACCAGGTTCGAATCAAGCTCGTGTCCAGTTTGGCAGACATGGTACGGAAAGTAATGGCGAAGCAAAAGGCAGAGGCCGCCGTCCATCGTAGACGATGATAGCAAAATTAATTTTGCTAGCACTATTTTTAGTAAGGATTAACTGCGCTACTTTTTTATCCTCACACTCTGGTCTCGAGCTGCCCGACCCCAGTGGCAAGTCAAGGACAAGGCGACTAGGGGCTGACTAAGAGATGCAGAGGACTCCGCATCAAGCCCCCGTGAAAAAGACAGCGGAATCCGGAGTCGAACCCACACCACCTGTCACGGAAAGTAATGACAACTCACCTAAATGCCCACTTGCCAAGAAACTCATCAAAGCCAAATAGTTTGGCGGTTGTAAGACGTGATGTTCTGCAAAGGACATGCTACTTACTGATGTCTTCACTCGAATGGTATCTTGTTGACATGAGCAGACCGCAGTAAACTCCTAAGGCTGTCTTAAAAGGTGAATAATGAAGGTTGTGCATGGGGCTAGCAAGTTCATCATATTGGTTTATTTAATTATTGATCCAGCAGCCTTTGTCCTTTGACCCAATGCCATATAGTGGTAACTGCAAGTGTTTGTGAGCTGTTGTTTAGTTTCGTACAAAGTGTTCCATCTGTCTGTCCTCCGAGAAATAATCTCTTTCCTAACACTGGCAAGCGCCGGACATTAAAAAAAGATGGTGCTCAACAGTTTCAAAGGGATGTGTGCACAGCCGGCACTCTGGAGTATGGGATATGTGCACAGGCGGCACTCTGGAGTATGGGATGTGTGCACAGCCGGCACTCTGGAGTATGGGATGTGTGCACAGTCGGCACTCTGGAGTATGGGATGTGTGCACAGCCGGCACTCTGGAGCATGAGCTGTGTGCACAGCCGGCACTCTATGATCTTTTTGGATTCTGTTCAAAGTTGTATTTGTTGAGCACGCAGTCGAAAAATTGTGCTATGAGCTCTCTTTTTCGGGAGTTGATAATCTCTTTTGGATTTGTGATGAGCCTATGTTTGTACACTTCTCCCCAATTGTCCATCTATTCAGCCACACCTCATTGTTCGCAGTCTTCAGCAGTTGTTTTACTGTCTGTAGGGTTGGTGTTCTTGATTTGATCCCTTCTCAGCCAGTCTATCTTGTTATTGACAAGTATAATTGAGTGAGTGACCAGTGATCAATTACAAAACTATTTTGACTTCATTGGATGCGTATGGGGGCATCTAGGCATATTAGGGCAAGATCAGTCTTGCAATGAACACCATCACCAGAGCGTGAAAGACAGAAAGATTACGATGCTTTGGGCTGTTCTTGGGAAGATATCAAATACAATCCTCGTTGGATTGGAGACGTGAATACAAAAGGCGTGGTAATCCAGATTTTATAACTACCTCCTACCTTGGATGGGAGATCAGTCAACCTGAACGGGCACACCTGATCTGATTGAGATCTAGGACGGTGTGATTTCTCTGTCTTGTCTTTGGTATTTTTCACAGTGCTCTTCTCCATGTACGTTGTTCCTGGGTTGACAAGAATAGGCCGCCATACACGTCCAAGCCTATCTTAAACGGCGAAAAACGAGAGTTGTGCATGGAACTATAAGTTCATCATATAGAAGACCACGGTGGGTGTAAGACTTCGAAGCGCTGCTGATTACCCGGAATAATAGTCTCGGCAGCACAATGTGGTATATCATATGTTATATCATTTCGTAGCTTTTCACTGAAGTCTGTGCTGGCTCCCAACTTGATGCAGGGCGTTCATAGAGTTGTTCAGCTCGATCGATTCATTGAAATATATCTCGATGGTTTCGTGCACTAGAATTGTGTTTACTGCCCAGGTAAATTAAATCCGCATAGGAGTTCACTCCCTTCAATAATGATCCTGCCATGTGTCAGGAAGCCGCGTAGAGCAGGGGTTAGCTCGCTGGCTTCGCTTCTGAGTAGTCCTGGATTCATTCCCCAGTTGGAAATGTTTTTTTCAGACCGTAACGGCGCCCAGGTCGACTCATCCTTAAATGGGTACCGGTTCAGCCGGGGAAGTAAAAGCGGCGAGGGAGAGGAGATGGCTACCGCCCTCATATAGCCGATCCTTTGAAATGTGAGATCGCTAACAACTCACACCCCTACGGCAGTAAGGCTATGAGTTACTTTACATTTGTTATTCCAGTGCTATTGTTATCTCAGTGCTATTGTTATTCCAGTGCTATTGTTATTCCAGTGCTTTTGTTATTCCAGTGCTATTGTTATCTCCTTTCCCACAAGTCCTCATTTCTCAAGATATCATGTCACCTAATGTGCATGATCATTCGTTCTATCTGGTAACGAAGGACTGGAGTCTTTGTTGTCCATGATTCGCTTCCCTTCAGCAGCATTGACGTGACACTGATGTTGAATACCAAAACCATACGGCGATGAGGTATGAAACCATTTGTAGAAGACTCAGTTCTCGGTCGGGGTGCCCTAAGCAGTAGATCAGCTACCTCACTGCGAACTGCTGAGACTCAACCCTTGACCATGAGATATGTCCGCACCAGGGGAACAACATCTCCGTGCAATGACCAGGCTTGTCCCCTCGTCAAATGCACTATTTCGAGAGGAATCACAGGTCGCTGACATTTGGTCCACGTGCTTGGCTGATAAGCTACCATCTGAGGGACTACGGCCGAACGCCTCTAAGCCAGAATCCCGCCCTAAATCTCATCACCGCTGTGATGGGAGGCTACGACATGGCTGGGATTTGCGTCTCTGCCCGGCCCGGTCGAGCCGCAGGAATGCACCTGGTAAAATGCACTCCATCCTCGCTCTTTGCCTCTGTCTGCTATCAGTCATTCCAATGGACGCAAAAGAGATGCAGTCCAGCGGACATTGCACCTCCTGCCCTATGGTGACAACCTCCCGGGTGGAGGGGAATGCTAGGCGTACCATCACTGCAGATGAGCCGAGAAAATAAAGTGAGCAATAAGATACCTCAATCATATGCATATGCTACGTTTCTGGCAAGACGTGACGATCCTGGGAAAAAGTCACACTGGACTGCCTCTCTTTCGGGATAGTACAAACTAGTACATAGTCCATCATATCATTGCCAAACTCTATAGACACGAGTAGGGAAGACTCGATAGTCCTGCAAGACAACTTCCTAAGAGAGACAACTCTGACCAAAAACAACTGCTGCCTTGCAGTTAGGCTGGGGACAGCCAAAGGCTAAAGAGGGCAGCCCTACAGAAACGCCTGTTGAAATCGGATGCACTGAGCCACAGGCTAACAAATTAAAACAGTGCAACGTAAATATCGCTGTAAACAGCGTACGATGAAGAAGAAGAATACCAAAACTTATGCGTGAATCTTGATTTCTCTGTAATACTATTAAAATGAACATACATTTACTCAAATGCATTTTAAAAAAAAAAGTTTCACAAGAATAGTTTGGGTCTGTAATCTCCAATGTTATGGGTCTACGGTAGAGGGGACGTCAACTGTCTGGGTCAGGCAAAAACATACTGATCAGAAATGTTAGTCAGTATGATTTGCATGAACAAACGTTAGTCTCCTCTTCCTACACACAAGAGTCAGCTTGAACACGGTTGGCATTCTCAACGCCACTGGGCCCACCGGCTATAAACAGTCACCGAACAATCTGGAGTCACTCACACGAGTCAGTCAACAAAAAATCTGGAGTCACTTGCATGAGTCAGTCACCAACAAATCTGGAGTCACTTACACGAGTCAGTCTCCGAAAAATCTGGAGTCACTTACACGAGTCAGTCACCAAAAAATCTGGAGTCACTTACACGAGTCAGTCACCGAACAATCTAAAGTCACTCACACGAGTCAGTCACCAAAAAATCTTGAGTCACTTACACGAGTCAGACACCAAACAATCTGGAGTCACTCACACGAGTCAATCACCAACAAATCTGGAGTCACTTACACGAGTCAATCACCAAAAAATGTGGAGTCACTCACACGAGTCAGACAACAAACTTTCATGACACTCACACGAGTCAGACAAAACACTTTCTAAAGTCACTCACACCAGTCAGACAACAAGCTATCTAGAGTCTCTCAAACGAGTCAGACAACACATTATCTGGAGGAGTAAGTAACGTGAGTCAGACAAGACACTTTCTAGAGTAACTAACACGAATCAGACAACACACTATCTGGAGAGAGCTACACACTATCGTGAGTCAGACAACACACTTTCTGCAAATCTGGAGTCAGCTACTGGTGTCAGAAAGAATGCTATCTGAAGTTAACCATCGGATCAGTCATACACTAAAAGAATCAATAAATTGAGACAGACAACATGCAATCTGGATGTATCCACTGGAGTCAGATAACAATATATCTGTAGTGATCCCAGTGGAGTCAGAAAACACGTCCAAAGACACGACATGGCTGAACCACTAACAATTACCAGATAACTCTTCTGATCCAATATTTACTAGAACCGACACTACTGTTTCCCAGACAGACGCACAGGGATACTTGGAATACTTGGAATCCTGGTATTCAAACAGTCATGTCAATGTCTGTTGTCAGGTAACCGCAGACTATCGAATATCCGTATTAGGTATTTTAAACTTTCTGCCGCAATGTACACATAATTTGATTTGCATTTTTATTTGAGTTATTTGAGGCTAGATCTAAATTGGCTATGAAGAGTTTGCATTCATGTAGCTCTCTAGTTACACACATCTAACCCGTTTCTCTAAAATGTCTCTGCTTTCTAGTCTTACAAGAAGCTGATCAAAATTGTGATTGTTCCTTCCAATTGTATGGGGCATGAATATATTTAATACATTTGAAGAGAGAATTTAACATAAATCGTGTCCTTATCTTTCTGTTACAGAGCTGTATCTGGGCTATGCTTGCTTATCTATTATATTAAACGTATATAAAGTAAAGTAAAGTATCCCATAGCATTACTGCCTAGGGGTGTGAGGTGTTAGCGATCTCACATTTCAAAGGCTCGGCTATATGAGGGCGGTAGCCATCTCCTCTCCCTCGCCGCTTTTACTTTCCGGACTGAACCATTTAAGGCTGGGTCGACCCGGGAGCCATTGCGGTCTGAAAAAAAACATTACCACCTCAACTGAGGAATGAACCCAGGACCACTCAGTTGCGAAGCCAGCGCGCTAACCACTGCGATACGCATACGTATGGCGAAAGGAGAAATTTAAATATTTCAAACGGTTATGTTGGTTGCACCCTCTCCCTCTCTCTCTCTCTCTATCTATCTCTCTCTCTCTCTATCTCTCTCTCACACACACACCACCCCCAACCCCCTCAAGCACCATATCTCCCGGTACTCTCCTTCCAATAATCCCACACAGTCCCACAGATATCAATCCCGTTTCGCTGAATGCCTTCACAATAAACCGCCTTTGTTCGCTTGTCACTGATCAAGCTACATACCTCGTACACAAGAAGTACAAGGCAAAGGTATACTGACGGGGACTAGCGCCCAGTCTAGCCTGGGAAGTTAACCCTTTCACGTCAATGTAAGTTACTTGCTTGTATTGTCAAATTGAAATGAAGTCACGGAACAGTAGCAAACTGTGAAGGGTTAATAATGGTATTAAAGTAACACATTTTAAAAGCTATATTGTCAGACTGAAAATTGAAATTTCAAGCTTTGTAAAATAAAACGTCTCTGGATATTATTACATCAATAAATCAATCAAAACCAGTCGCTCCTTCCAGGGAATAGACTGTTGATAACCCTCCTCATTCATGTTCACACATGAGCTACCCTTTAAACCTCTGACACGGTTAGATTCAATGACCAAAGTTCCTTGTCACTCTCTTCTCCGTGTATTTCTTGGCCTACCTCTACTCATATTCGCCTATGTTCTCCATGTCATAATCACGCTTGACAGTGCTTTCTGTGCAGCGTGTGTCCTATTCAGCTCCATTTCCGACGTTTTATGTTTTGCTTCCCTCATTGTTATTGGCTTCTTTCACATAGATCTTCGTTCCATATCGTGTCTTGCCGGCCTATGCCCCATTATAATCTTTAGACATTTATTGACAAATGGCTGGAGTTTTCCCAGTATTGTCTTTGTTGTACTCCACGTCTCTGATCAGTACAGGAGTACTGACTTGACATTGGAATTGTAGGATACGTGTTCAAATGAAACTGGACCTAACTGCATCTAGCAAACATACGTACGATGCGCATGATGTCGTCACTTCTGATGTAAACGGCACATACCAGCCGTCAAGTTTGCAAAATTTCATTATCTTCCGACACATAGTTTCCTCAGCAGACCGTTGAAAACATGTCGGGTGTGATACGGAATCGTCCAAATTTGATCAGCGAGCGATGATTCAGTTAATAATAGCTGAAAGATGTCGACCATTTGACAATCATCGCAGAATGCAGGCAGTGTATGGTGACAAAAGTGTGGCGAACGTAAACTCTTGCGACGGTCCACCCGAATTGCTGCATCAATTTTTGTGATGGCAACTTCCGACGCAACATTATGTGCCTGACCTGGTCTCGGAAAATCATTCATTAACTCACGTCCTTCTTTAAACATCGTTGTCCAGTTCTTCACTGTTGTCTTCTACACACTTTTGTCCCCATACACTGCCTGCATTCTGCGATGAATGTCAAATGGTCGACATCCTTCAGCTATTAGAAACCGAACCACCGCTCACTGATCAAATCTGAACGGATTCCGTATCACACCCGCCAAGATTTTAAAGGTCTGTTGAGGAAACAATACCACGGAGGATAATGACATTTTGCAAACTTGACGGTTGGTATGTGCTGTTTACATCAGAATTGACGTCATGATACGCAACGTACGTATGTTCAATTGGTGCAGTTAGGTCCGGTTTAATTTGAACACGCCTCGTACTTCTTAGGTTGGTATTTAGTTTTTATACCCCTTTTATTTCCATATGTTATTTAGTAATACCCTGATATTAATAACATCCTCAAATTAATGGATCAACCCATTGTGGAGCTGAAGGGGTGCATCAGTGTATACCAGGTCATGTTAAGGTCCTAGGAAATGAGAAGGCCAATGAGTTGGCCAGAAGTGGAGCAAGACTACCACATCCACTAACTACTTTCATACTACAGACATATCCTCAAACACATATATGGACAGGAAAGGATTAATCAGTGAGGCTGCATCCCAGACATGACGAAATTATGTTAGACAACAAGTAGAACCATGTCCCCATGACCCAGACAATACATTAGGAATAAGGGAGTTTTTATGTTGCTTTCGTAGCTTTTTGTTGTTTATCGTTCGCCTTATTTCTCTATTTCCCCAAGGCGGTGTACTTTGCACTACGATTTTACTTTGTGCCTGTCGGCCCAGTGCATCCTACTTCGGCAGGCATTTTATGTAAGTGTCTGCTTCCTCCTGTATTTTCTAAGGGGTTGCTTCCAGGTGGTAACTGCCGGTGCAGTGATTGGGGAGCGAACCCAGAACCTTCGCTTTGTGAGCCGTGTCACTTAACAACTAGCCCACGCTGTCCCCATATCTTCAAATTGAGAACAGGTTATGCCTATCACAAGAAACACCTGAATAGAATAGACAAACTGCCTGAACCAAATTGCAGATACTGTCGGAGGAATCAGGTGAGCACCACGTAATTCTGTGCCCAGAGCTTCTTCCCGGGAGGCACTGGGCTGTCAAGAGCTACCCGCTTACAGCTACAGGGATTATATCGTCATCAAGTAAAATAAATGTCTGCTATTAGGCCGGAAAAAGGAGCAAATATTTGTTAACATATAACGAGGAAGATTCAGACTTTCATAAATAGATGGCTGTGCAGAATGGAGATATTGAAATGGTATGATAAGATGACTAATGTGGAACTGTTGGACAGAACCAGACAGAATAGAGAGATTGAAATGGTATGATAAGATGACTAATGTGGAACTGTTGGACAGAACCAGACACATTTCAATAGAGCAAAGCCCAATGAGAAGACTGTGGTGTTGGATATAGAATATATAAAGGAAACCAGTTATTAGCATCACACGACAGTATCTGTTCTGGCATCTCCAAAGGCAAGAGAAGTAGAGGCAGACCAAAACACACATGAAGAAGAGAGATCGTGACAAGCATAAGGAAACAGGATAGACGTGGACAGAGCTAGGTCAGATGACACAGGACAGGAAGACTCGACGTGTATTTGCTAGATACCTGTGCTCCATAGGGAGCTGGAACGTTTAGAGGACTATCATAAGGACGATGAACCTTTCATGCATGAGTACCTCTATTCTGTTCTGCAGAACTTAAAAAAACCATCAGAAACAAAATTCGATTTCACACCCCAGTATCGCAGAAGAGCGGTTAAGGTGTGTCAGACTAAGGAGGATTGTGAATGGTGCGAGCTACCCAATTCTGGAGAAACTTAAAACCATACAACATAGAAACGACGATATTCACTTCTCATGGGAGAAGAGAAGCGACCACGCCAAAGCCTTCAAGACCGACATAATGGGACGCCATTATATAAATCCAAATATTGTCGCTACAAAATGGTTTATCATCTTCCGCCTGGAATCTTTCACTCACTCCACGTTTGACGTTTGCAAGTTTGTGAAAACGCCTTTCAAATTGCCGCTTATGTAAACTCAACGTAACCCGATTCGATGTTTCTGGAGACGCTGAAAGCCTTTATTAAATATGTGTATCACGCAATCTACTGATGGATTCCCAAGCTATTCCAGCATGGTGTACTGGCTGTTGTTTTTTTGAAAATACCTCTGCTCATCACGAGGTCTGTCGAAGAAGGTGTGTTTGGGTCCTCCAGGATGTAGTGCAATGTGATACTTTTCAGTAATCATTCCGCAATGGACATCACAGCGTTGATCCCCACCCCATTGGGCAGACTGTTGTAACACGTGTTTTCAGGCGAAGCACAAGAACAAGTTTTCGGGGTCAAGGTCAGCATGCATTCCCTGACCCTAGTATTAATCTTTTCTTCTGGATACCTCGTTTAAGAATCTCCAGCAACGGTACATATGATTGATGTAACCAATACCGGGACATATTCATACTGTTATGGATCCAGCAGCATCTGGGCTCTCGCCCTTCGGTCCAATGTCTTGTAACGGTATATGCACGTGTTTGAAAGTTGTTTAGTATCATGTTCTATTTCTCTTTCCTCGATGGTAGAAGATGATGATCAACGTTTTTGCATGTGTCTGTACGCAGCTTCCACTCTGTAGTTTTTTGTGGTTGGATTCTGTTCGGGTACTTATCAAGTGGTATGTGTTGGGTTCTCAGTAGGAAAATGATGCTCCGGTCTTTCCGTGTCAGTTGATTTACACTGTCATTTTGATTAGGGTTTGCCATTTGCATGCATACCTCCATTTCTGTGTTTCCCAAAGCCCATCTGTTCAGCCAAATTTCTTTGTTTACCGCTCTTATGAGCTGTTTGGCTGTTTGTAAAGTTGTTGCTGTGTTCTTCGGTCACCCACAGCTTTTCGAGCATGGTCGCTCCCCCCTGCCTCTCTTTGGTCTATATAAGTGGTCAGTCCTATAGGATACGTTCAGGTGTTTGCTTGGGCGCTCACCAATTGCTCGTTGCGATGTTTCTAAGACCCGTTATGTAAAGGTGGTCCTTAAGTCTGCAATATCCCGTTCTGAGACTGAAGATCTTTGTCTGCTCATCTCTGCCAAGTTTGTCTATGCTGTCATTATCTGGCTTGTATTCTTCGGGCTGGTCTATCCATTCCATCCACGTGGATTGTTTTATGGGTGTCTTTGCTTCTTTATATTTCTGTCAACAGCAAGTCTGATGCCGCCAATTTCGGCTTTTGCAAGCTCATCTACCCTCTCTTTTCCAAGAATCCCACAGTGCGCCGAGATCCACTGTGGGACTAACTCTGTGTTTTGCAACAGCAGCCCCGTGTTTTGATTTATGTTGTGTGAGAGTATATCTTGTTTTAGGCTTGAGATGATTTGGAGTGCGCTCCTGAAGTCTGGGGAATGACCGTTTTTCTTGCAGTTGTATTCTAGCTGATATGAATCGGAGTTTCCTACTTTAGTCATTTCAGTTCAGTTCAATTCATCCCGTAACCCATTAGGTCGTTGGGGTACACTTGAAGACACTCCCAAAATCCCACACCATTATTCTCTGCCTGCCGCCGCCTGACGTATCCCACCGGGACGAAGGCTTGACCACTCAGTGATGTTGTCCACCCATCTCTTCCTTGGACGTCCTCGCCCTCTCTGTCCCGGTACGGAACCAAAGAGTATCGAGTTGGTAATTCCGTTGGACCTCGCGACGTGCCCGCACTAGGCCATCTTTCGTCTTTTGATTGTTGTGAACAGATCTTCAATAAGACCAATAGCGTTTTCAACTCTCTGTAGTATTTCTACGTTCGTGACACGATCTTTATATGTAATATTCAGGAGTTCTCTATAGCATTTCAATTGCATGTATTCTGCCCTGGATATCTGCTGTAATGGTCCAGGTCTCGCAGGCATACAGAAATATTGACAGCACCAAAGAGCACATTAGTCATTTAATCACCTTTAACTACATTTTTCAAATAATGTACATCACTATATGGCACATCGTAAAATGAATTTCCTAAGAAAAGTTATTTGCGTCACCAAGAGGGATAAAATTAGGAATGATGACGTTAGAAATTTGGTAGAATATCAAATTGTGTTGAATATATTTCAAAATAGAAAAGACGAATGTTCGGTGATCTCATGGGAATACACCATGATCGACTACAGCTTCCCTATTCTTACGGAAGACGATCTAGTTACACAACAGGGGGAAAATGGGGTTTGCAGATTGACACAATTGAAATTCCACAACGACACGGCGTTAAACTGGGGGAACACACCTGGCTAAGGAGTGGTAACATGATCCACACGTCGCCTAGCGAAGCACACCTCGTTCAGGAGTGATAACATGCTTCACACGTCGCTTAGCGGAACACACCTCGCTCAGGAGTGGTAACATGCTTCACACGTCGCTTAGCGGAACACACCTCGCTCAGGAGTGGTAACATGCTTCATACGTCGCTTAGCGGAACACACCTCGCTCAGGAGTGGTAACATGCTTCACACGTCATTTAGCGGAACACACCTCGCTCAGGAGTGGTAACATGCTTCACACGTCCTTTAGCGGAACACACCTCGCTCTGGAGTGGTAACATGCTTCACACGTCGCTTAGCGGAACACATCGTCGGAAATGTAAGCTAATCCCGCACAAAAACGCACCCAAACTAAACACATAAATAAGCAGAGTTTACAGCAATCAGCGTGTAGTGTGTCGTCTGCACGATTGCACATGGACGTTGTCTGGTCGGACAATAGTGCGGTGCAAAGTACACGCGTATTGTCAAAGTACCGTCACAAATCGGTGTTGTGACGCTTACACATAAAAGTCTGACGAATTGTAAAGAATGATCTCTTATCTGTTCCCTGACATCGAGGCAAGGCATATTATTTCAAAAGGTAATATCAGGTGAAGTGTCAGAGACAGAGTGGGCCACAGTTGATGTACCCCAACAACTCAATACACCCGCAGCGCGACCTTGAAAACCTTTCCCCAAAGCGATTCACGGAAATGTAAATGCTGACCGACTACTACGAAGGGCAAATTATTGCCATGAAACATCCTGATAACCTTGAAGATCCCATGAATAACAAATGAAAATTGCCAGACAATCCACATGAAAACACTTGCTCATATGACGATTGAAGGAAATACACCCATAAGGGACTGGACACGTATACACAGATGGATCTGCAGAAAGCGCAATTAATGATGATGGAGGATGCATTTTTGTAAGATACAATAATGGGAAAATTACCCATAGCTTTTTTCCGCCTGGAAAGATTTCTTCCAGGATTAGGGCAGAGTCTGTGCCGCTTCTACAGGCACAAATAATTGGTTCACCAGATCAGACAAACACCTACCAACTTGGTTCACCAGATCAGACAAACACCTACCAACTTGGTTCACCAGATCAGACAAACACCTACCAACTTGGTTCACCAGATCAGACAAACACCTACCAACTTGGTTCACCAGATCAGACGAACACCTACCAACTTGGTTCACCAGATCAGACGAACACCTACCAACTTGGTTCACCAGATCAGACGAACACCTACCAACTCAGATTGTATTTTTTACATATTGCAGATCACTACTAGATGCAATACAAAACACCAGAAGTGAACAAATGCTTTGGAAAATCTTATCAGAGCTCATTACAATCCAAAGAACCTCAACAGTTTATCCTATTATGGAATCCCATGGGATGAGAAAGCTGACGCCCTGTCCAAAGCAGGTGGTAGGATAGAAAAATATATCCAGTGTCCTAACGAGAAGCAAAAACTGTCATCCACAATCAGTACAAAGACATGGAAGGGAGCAACAAACCTGACCCAATCCACCAGCTCCACAGACACCAATACACCATCATCTTTCACCTGAGCACAGACCACTGCAGACTATTGGCTCACCTACATCTGCTCAAGATATCACACACACGTAACTGCTCATGTAGAACCGGAGTCCAGACCCCTGGACACTTCCTACAGGCTTGCACAATATACACAGACTTACAATGCCAGACCTGACTGGAGGGAACCGATGGGAAACAAGATGTAGTGCTGCCACCTAGACCTGGAGAGAACTGTGGACTTCGTCCTGGACATGGACTACAAATCTAGCATGACCAAACAGCCTGAACATAGAAGAAGAAAATCTACCCCAGAGTGGACATTTTAGTCAGTCTTAGAATTGGCGATCAAATTCCTATATTTCTTCCTTATTTTTTACTTTTTCGTCTTTCACTTCCTCGACTTCTTCTTTTTTTGCTTTCTTTTTCTCTCTTATTGTTCATTATTTTCTTCTCAGTTTTCTTCACATTTGTTATCTTCTTCAATCTCCGAAAGTGTTCTTCTCCTTCTTCCGCATCTTCTTCGTCGTTGCCAGCCACCCCTTATTTTTGTATTCTTCTCCAACTTCTTCGTATTCCTTTTTTACAAATATCTTCTTCTTCATCGTCTTCTATTTTTCGTTAAATGTGTATACATATCATCTTCGTATTCGCCTTTGTCATGTCTGGGTATACGAGCCATAAACCAATCCTTGTTCTGTGCGACTTGTTCCAGTTTTTTTACAGCGCCTTCCCGATTTTCTTCTCAATGTCTTGGTGGGCCTTATGGTGCTTTTTGTTTGTTTTCATGCGGGTTCCTAGATAGAGACTGTCTGATAATACTGGCTTGAGGCTTGCGCAGTGTTTGAGCTATCTAACGTCCCCCACCTTCGTCCTAAGACTTCCTGCTGCTCCTGGCGTTGCCATGCTGAGCCCCTCATTCTTTCGTTTGTAGGCATGTCGAGCCACTACTGTCGGGGATGAATTGTTAAGACACTTCCTTGTTCGAGAACATAGCGCATCACTGAGATGGAATAGCCAGATCTTTTCTCGGCTACCGATCTCTCCCTAACGATAATATTTGTGCACATTTACAATGAGGTGGGATAGCCAGATCTTTTCTTGGCTACCGATCTCTCCCTAACGATAATATGTGTGCACATTTACAATGAGGTGGGATAGCCAGATCTTTTCTTGGCTACCGATCTCTCCCTAATGATAAGATTTGTGCACATTTACAATTGGGTTGACTGGAGAATGCTGGTAGGGGGTTTGAACTACGTACTTTAACGTTAACTGGACACATGCTGTTTTAAAGGCAGTCTACCTGACGAGATGTGGATCGACGTGATCCCTGTAGTAGTGAACGTCACGTAAACGACGCTAAGGATAGCACAACTGGCTAGAGGACCGTGGTCCACCCTCATCAGCACGTTCGAGATGGGAGGGAAGCTACTACAACCCGCCACTTAATGCCGTTTTTCAGGGCTCACAAAAGAGTCAGGTCAGGTCAGGCCATCCCGTAACCGGTGAGGTCGTTTGGGCACACATGAAGACATCCTCACAACTCCGCGCCATCCCTCTCTGTCATATGCCGCTGCCTGTGACTCTTCTGGTCGGAGACTGGTCCATTCGTTTATGTTGTCCTCCCATCTATTTTTGGGCCGACCTCTTAGTCGTCTGCCATGCACCTTCCCGTGGAGGATTGTGTTTGCAAGACCATTTGATCTCGATATGTGACCGTACCAAGTGAGTTTCCTTCTTTTGACAGTTGCCAAGAGATTTTCGAAAGGCCCTACTGCCGTTGTAATTCTATCTCGTATTTCCTCGTTTGTAACTCGATCTTTGGACGTGACGTTTAAAATTTTTCGGAAACATCTCATCTCCGAGGCCTGTATCCTTCGTTGAAGGTCAGCTGTAATTGTCCATGTCTCATACGCAAAGAGGAATATTGACAGGACCAGTGTACGCATTAATCTGATTTTCGTGCATAGTGCTAACCGTTATCTTGCCAAATTTTGTTAAGCCATACAAGCGCTTCTATTGTCTGTGCTATTTTGGCCAACACTTCACATTTTGATCCTTCATCACTTTAAATATCTTTGGTGGATTGTCAGTGACAAAAGAGTAAACTTACTCATTGTCGGTATTAAAGAACAACAGTAACAACAAAAACAACAATAACAACAAAAACAACAATAACAACAACAAAAAACCCAATTCCCTGAGTATAGACTAAGTTTTTATTTGATAGCTCGCGTGCTCTGATTTGACCAAAAAGTCTATGCCTGTCATGTCTTACAATTTAAATTTTAACAAGTAATCAATGTTCAGGTCAGTGGATCAAGTATTTTGATATATTCATTTTGTATTAAAGGTTTGTCTTTCTTGTGTCTACTGATAAAGCTACTTCTCTTTCCATCCTAGACAGCAGTCCGTTGGGCAATATCATGACGTAGCAGTTGTATATTCTTGTTATGCCTGTATACGACATCTGTTACACTCAGCACACAAACAGTTGGGGATCAGACTTCAATTAGCAAGAACATTCTGTCTGGTTTGAACCACAAAGAAACATCTTGCATCACGGAAACACTTTCATGTGTACATACAGACGCACACATGCATACACTCGCTGGTTAATACGTCCTGATATTGCCTTAAGGGCTGCGGTCTGGGGTGGAAAAAGGCATCCCTCCGCCAGTAGAACACAGAGAGTTAGTTTAGTTTTAGTTTAGTTTAGTTGAAGAATCAATGTCATTGCACACTGTTTAACCACAGGCCATAGTTTTACCCATTAGGGCTCTATTCTTTTCCATATTTTTGGAGAATAGCAGCCCAATGCATAAACTCTGTAGCGCCGGCGAATAGCCCGTAATAGATTGGGCAGATTTGAACTTAATTTTGAATTTTGCCCCGGGCAGTGCTAAGGGTATCCAACCAGCTGGCTCGACGCGCAGAAGGAGATGGTCCTCGAGACTTCACGTGACTCAACCGTGTTTTGAACCTGTGACCTCTAGCACCTGAGGCCGAAAACGTCCAACCTTGAGACCACTCAGTCTCCAGAATACGACGAGGTAAACATTTAACCACAAAAAAAAAACAACAAAAACCAGCAAACAAAAACTCGGCTCAAAAATCGTTTAGCACGTTTTCAGTGTTTCATAATGCAGTCTCTATCTCGCACCGCAGGGTCTCTGCGGGGTCATGCCACAAGCCACTCGTTCAAGCAAGTGATGGGAACTACGTTTGGTTGTGTTCTGGTCTGTATAACGGGTTATACAGCACATTTGGCGACGTAACCGGCTGCGGGTCTACATTGCTCTGCTGTTTTAGTTCATTATGGATGACGTCAGACCATGGATTTGCCTGGAATTCACACTAGTTGACGACTTACATTTGTGTTCACGGAAACATGTTGGTGTTTTCCATTTGTACTTGTGACTTCTTCCGCCCGATTATCCTGGAATCGGATAAATGAATAGAACTGCGCTTAAACATGTGTCGTATCTCACGGTCTAGTTCACAAGGCTGAACTTCATGTGATTAGCACTCTTCGCCCGAGTGCAAAAACTGTCGGTTTTGGTCGGTGCAATTTAGACACAACTATGATGGACAGAACGCACGCCAGGGAGAGATGCCCAACTCATTCACATAAGTGATGTCCCTGCGACCTCTTGTGGTTATGGGATAGGCACAACACAGAACGTTCTATGTTACACCCCCCCCCCCACCCCACTGCCTTGCGGGATACCTGTTTACCGGAAAGACTTCGGGGTAAACCCTGAGAAAAAATCTGCATCCTGTGCTCTCTAGTCGTCTCGATGAAATCTTTCCACTGGCCAAGGGTAGCTCATGATCAGAGAGTGAGGTTGACAAAAAGCGCAGTTTCTTTCTCACTTTAATACAAATCTCCGCGTAAGTCACCCATTTCAGCTTACACAGCAAAAGAAAGATTTTCCGCGGGGCTGAACAATGAGAGTGGTCTTCATCATTTGTGATGAACGAACATCAATCATAAAGAGCTTCTCTACATTAGTGGTGAATGTGATTAGCACACCCGAGCTCGACAGATTTGTTAGGTCAACGCTCGACATGGCACACCACTAAGTGTACATGCGGCCCTTGTGATCGGGGAAGGGCCATAATCTTTCTGGTCCCTGCACCTGATTAGAAGGAACATATTCCTTTCAAATTAATCTCAAAAAGCAATTTACTCAAGATAGCTGCATAACAGCAACAACAACATAAGCAACAACTACAACACCGTCAACAACAACACGAACTGTAGAACCAGCACCAGCAACAACAACACCATCAACAACAACACTATCAACAACAGTAACTCCATCAATAACAACACCATCAACAACAGTAACTCCATCAGTAACAACACTATCAACAACAACCCTATAAACAACAGTAACTCCATCAATAACAACACCATCAACAACAGTAACTCTATCAGTAACAATACTATCAACAACAACACTATCAACAACAGTAACTCCATCAATAACAACACCATCAACAACAACACCATAAACAACAACACCAAAGATAACAAACAACACCATCTACAACAGTAACTCCACCAATAACAACACTATCAACAACAGTAACTCCATCAGTAACAACACTATCAATAACACTAACTCTATCAATAACAACACCATCAACAACAACACCAAAAATAACAAACAACACCATCAACAACAGTAACTCCACCAATAACAACACTATCAACAACAGTAACTCCATCAGTAACAACACTATCAATAACACTAACTCTATCAATAACAACACCATCAACAACAACACCAAAAATAACAAACAACACCATCAACAACAGTAACTCCATCAATAACAACACTTTCAACAACAGTAACTCCATCAGTAACACCACTATCAACAACAGTAACTCCACCAGTAACAACACTATCAACAACAGTAACTCCATCAATAACAACACCATCAACAACCACACCAAAGATAACAAACAACACCATCAACAACAACAACGCCATAAATATTAACAACAACATAAATTCCATGAAAATTAACAACAACAACCCCATCAAACACAACAATATCAACAACAATAACAATATCAACAATATTAACAACAACAACAATATCAACAGCAAAAACAGCAATATCAACAACATTATCAACAATATCAAAAACAACATCAACAACAACAACAATATCAACACCAACAACAACAATATAAACAACAGCAGCAACAACAACAATATCAACAACAGCAACAACAACAACAATATCAACAACAACAACAACATAAACAGCAACAACAACAACAACAAATTGAGGTTCATGTCGACGTTCCTCGACCGAACATAAACGATTCAGTTGCCCTAATCCAAAACCGTGTAACTTTCTTGCCACATGGACAGACTTTATTCTTCTGTTATTGTTATTGTTATTCTTCTCTATTATTTATTATTACCCCAAAGTTAAAAGTGACTAAAGGAGGCTGTTCAATGGATTTTTAGTTACAATTCCTCCCATCTTTCCTCTACAAATCTGTGTGTATGTTCGCCTTGTTTTCAAAGGCAGCTCAGTGCATCCGACTTCGGCAATAATTTTAAAATGGGTTTACTTCACATAGGGTCAACACCTTGCTGTATCAGAACACATACATTATTGGATTTTGTGCAGTGTCATTAACTACTGCGTTACGTAGCGTCATACTCCATTACCCCACCCATCCCGTTCTAAGAATAATTTAGTGTTTCCTATCATTGTCCTGGTATACTGTCAATAAGAGCATACAATAATACAATGAAGGTGTTTTTTGCAGTTCTTGGATTCACGGAACATTTTTTATTACTGACTGATTGTTCCGACAGTACGCGCCCAGTGTCCAGCAAAGTATATTTCATCCACTGTATGACCCGCATGCTCCTGGTTAGAAGACCTGCAATGCTAACCACTCAACCGATTTGTCCCTACTCTGTTTACACAAATAAGAGTCCAGCTTCTTGGATAGAAACGACACTGTTTGTCGCTCATTCTGAGCTTGGAGACCTGGCTAACACATTTAGACAATAAGAGTGTTCGGGTCAAATGCAATCCTTGTATTCAAACAGGTAGATTATGCCTGCTGCTAGGTAGCCGAAGGCTATCCGTAATATGTTTTTATATTGCAATATTTCTTCCTATGATTTATTAGGTCCAGCGTAAAGTTGACTAGTATTAAGTGAGAATTTCATAACTTTTCAGAATTTTGCCCGGACATTAAAAGACAGCAAATTTGTATTATTAAGGGTTCTTTACGTGCACGGAGTATACAAAGGATCTCTGTCTTTTTCGTCAATCTCCAATATGACTAGACATAGATCTCACCTTCCTTGAGAGCACTGGACGCTTGAAACTCATGGGATTCGAAACCCCGACAGTTTCGAGTTTTGCTTCCATGAGATGCCTTAACCTTACAACCTATGGCGACCTTTTTTCCAGATAACTCTTGTTTCTAGATTTCAGTTGTCATTCATCTGTCATAAATTTAAATGTGTTTAATTAGAAATTAGATTTTTCAAATAATTAAAGGGAAATAATCAAGAAAACACTAAAGACAACCAGGACAGACATAATTAGTTCCCTTGTGAACCATCTATTCAATGGTCTTATTAATTATTTGATGGCTACCGATCGTATCTGATTGGCCCGCTCTAACTCGGCGAATTGGATATTCAAGTGATCTCAATTCGCCTAGCACTCTATGATTATTCGCCAGGACAATTTTAGCATGTTGATGTATAAATAATAATTGATTACAACAGCAGAGAACTATCTTTTCATAGTAAGTTTACGGAGCTCGACTCGAGTTACAGGCAAGCAACAGTTTTCCAAGCTGTGAATGGGTACCTGGTTACTGTTGGGTAAGGAAAGACAGCGAAGAAGAGAACTGGTCACTCTGCTTCAGAAAACAAACTGTGGTTTTGTACAATGAAGACTCTAACACTTCATTCACTACAGCAGTGTATGCCATTGAACTACCTTGACCTATACCTTACTACAGTAGTTCCCAACCACATCAATTATTTGAACACTGGAAACCAATATCAATTATCTTAGTCCCCCCGACCACCTTTCTCTCTCTCTCTCTCCAGAAAATTGGACACGAAAAAAAAACAAGAAGAAGGCAATTTAGAAGAAATCAAGGAATGAGAAACACAAAAAACAACTTAACGTCCTTATACTGGCTTAGAAGACTCTATATAGTCTGTATACAACCAGTTTCATTTACATTGCTTTGCTCTAAAAGCTATGGGCATCCAATCTATTCTTAAATGCATTAATTGTCTCTGCCTCCACTACATCCTATGGCAATGTATTCCAAGCATTCACCCCACTCTGACTAAAAAAAATATACTAATATCTAATCTGATGAAGATGCTCTAAGAAGATGAAGAAGAAAATGAAGAGAAGAGACCAAGAAGAAGAAAAAGATAAAACAAAAAAAAGTCAAGAAAGAAGAGAAACAAAATGAAGAAAAGGAAGACGTATAAGAGGAAAAAGACTCGATACGGGAAAAACGGAGGAGTACAAGAAGAAGAAGAGAAAAGAAGAATACATACAAGAAGAAGAAGAAGAGAAAAGAAGAATACATACAAGAAGAAGAAGAAGACAAACAAGAAGAAGAAGATAAAGAGAAAGAAGAAGAAGGCAGAAAAGACGAAGTGGAGCAAGACGAAAGACAATGTCAAGATGAAGAAAACGTGCTTGATTGATTACTGAAATCGTTTGAGAGCGTTGTTCCTCACAAAAATGTTGTGAGCAAATTCCATAAAGTAGATCTTGGCTCTGGAAACACCATGGCATACTGAGTTAGTATGAAACTATCAGTTTAGATGTATTGATGAAAATAATATCTTCATGTCGATTGACAAGAAGAAGACAACAATTTTTAGAGGAATGGAAGTGATTATTTGCGAGGGAAAAGAGAAGAATCTTTTCACGACATTCATGTTGGAGAGTTTTGATCATATATAACAAACATATAACACAGACATTAAAAACGATTGGTGAAATAGTTAGAGTACATACTTGCCACAACAAAGGTGACTGGTCGTATTCTGTAAGCTGTGGTTAATACAGTCCCATAGTAAAGACTGACATATGGGATTTGGTATTAGAGATTTCATTGTATAAGATCTCAGTCATTTTTGTTCTGTATTTGGGATGACTAATTTCACTACTTGTCCACAGAATCAATTCTAACTCTGAGTCTGATTCGAATTTCAGATGTGTTGATTGCAGTAGGGCAAAAGAACTTTAACTGGGGATACGAAGTACGAAGACTTTTCAACGTCACATAAAAATATCGAATTATAAATGAGGAAATATGAGAACGAATTACAACAGCAATAGGGCCTTTTGAAGACATCTTAGCAATTGTCAACAGAAGAACACTCTCTTGGTAAGGGCATCTATCGAGATCAAATGGTCTTGCAAATATGATCCAGCACGGGAGGATGCAAGGCAGACGACGAAGAGGTCGTCCCATAAAGAGGTGGGAGGACAACATCAAAGAATGGACCAATCTCTGACCAGAGGACGCACAGGTAGTGGCCGCTGACAGAGAGGGGGGCGTGCGGTTGTGGGGATATCTTCATGTGTGCCCCAACGACCTCACCGGTTACGGGATGACCTGTTCTGACCTAACAAAGTATCTTTCGAGCTCCTGTCCCTTCTCAATTACTGGTCTTCGTTATTACCAATACTGTTGTATGATATGAAATGTGTCCATTAAGGCCAAAACGGGTGTGTAAGATGCTGAAGAGGGGGAATGGAGGATTAGGTTTCACCTTTTGCATTTTAGGCTTTACGATCTTAACTTGACTTGACTTAAACTTAACTTAAATTAACTTAACTTCTTTATACACTTAGAAGACTCTACAGATTCTGTATACAACTAGTTTCTTGGAATGGGGATTTTACCGATGTGCAATTCCATTTTAATAGAGTCAGACACTAGAACTACGTACACCCGCAACCAGTTAGGCACCGTCTACAGCTGCTCTTAACAAACTATTTGGGGGAAGGTACAAATAACTTGAATAGATTTTTAATTTGAATTTTGTGTGGGCAGCGGCCATTAAGCCTACTCTTTTTGATTTCCAACTGCCAAAAAATTTGTAACGTGCTCGACACTGAATGTGGCAGTCCGATCTCACTACCCAGAGCTCAGAGGGATCTTTAACGTGCTCGACACTGAATGTGGCAGTCCGATCTCACTACACAGAGCTCAGGGGGATCTTTAACGTGCTCGACACTGAACGTGGCAGTCCGATCTCACTACCTAGAGATTAAGGGGATCTTTAACGTGCTCGACACTGAACAGGGCAGTCCGATCTCACTTCATAGAGGTCAGGGGGATCTTTAACGTTTTCGACACTGAAAACGGCTGTCCGATCTCACTACCTAGATATCAGAGGGATCTTTAACGTGCTTGACACTGAACACGGCAGTCCGATCTCACTACCTAGATATCAGAGGGATCTTTAACGTGCTCGACACCGAACACGGCAGTCCGATCTCACTACCTAGATATAAGAGGGATCTTTAACGTACTCGACACTGAACACGGCAGTCCGATCTCACTATCTAGAGATCAGGGAGATCTTTAACGTGATCAACACTGAACACGGCAGTCCGATCTCCCCACCCAGAGATCAGGGGCACTTTTACCAGAAGATCCACATGGAAAAAGTCACAGTCACCACCAGGATTCGAACACACGACCTCCGACATCCGAGGCGGACACCTTACCGCAGGACCACAGTCTTGTGCTCCTTCTAGGATGAACAAACAGAAACAAAAGATTTAAGAGAAGTAAAACACGTTTTATTTGAATTTGTGCTTCGATACAGGTAAGTAGAAATAATTCACATTGGAACATCCATTTATACCGCAATCCAGATCAAATCACCAGAAGACATCATTATTAGTAAGACATATTTGTCTTAAAAGGTACTTGCGTCTTAATTCACCCCAAACAAAGTTCCATGGGTTCCCATCGTACGAAACGGGACATTCCATTTCGGGTTTAGGGGATGACAATTAGAAATAATTTTATTTTGAATTAATAAGATATACGTGTTGAAATGATGGTTTTATTCAGTTTTTCCGAAGGGTTTATGGTTAGATTTAGGGTTGGGGTTATGGTTAGAGTAAGAGTTAGAGTTGGGGTTATGGTTAGGGTAGTGGTTAGGGTTAGCTTTAGAGTTATGGTTAGGTTTATGTTTAAAGTTATGGTAGGGTTAAAGCTGGGGTTATGGTTAGGGTAGTGGTTAGGGTTAGCTTTAGAGTTATGGTTAGGTTTAGATTTATAATTATGGTTAGGGTTAGACTTAGGACTAGGATTGAGGTTATGCTTAGGATTAGGTTCAAGGTTACGGTTATTGTTAGGGTTAGGATTATGGTTATGGTTACGATTATCGTTATGGTTAGGGTAAGGTAACATGGATGTTATTACATCATCTAACAGCATGGATAATGCCATGCTGCTGTAAAAACTGGATCCTACTCTCTTTATCATGGGCGTTGACAGATTCAAGGCATTTATTGATACGATGGCAGGAATAAGCGGTAGCATAAATTCTCGTCTATTTTTGCAGAATATTTGACACCTCTAAACTCTAAAAAGTAGACTGTGATGTCACTACCTCAGATTTGGTGCCAAAAATATATATTTCTTTTGTTTGAGGTGAATTAAAACGTAAACACTCATCCTTTCATATCGTATTACAGATAAAATCACCAGAAGACATATATATTAGTAAAGCGTATTTTCTTTTAAAAAAGTACACATCGTCTGATTACTGTAGTGGTAAAGTATTCGCTTTTCACAGCAAAGATCTGAGGTACAAATCCTGGAACCGTCATGTGTCAGAAGACAGAAAAAATTTGCCGACCGTTTATTTGTTCAATCCACTTCTAGCTGGCCTCAATAAGTCTACTCAGCCTACTGTTAATTAATTCATTGATGGTCTAAGCTAGGCCTCATGTATTCAATGGGTTCATTAATATTCCTGCTTAGGAAAAGTTTTTGTACAAGCATAAAGATGCATTTAAACTATTAATCATTATAATTTTAATGAAACAGAAAGAGCTCTTTACCAGCAGAGGTAGCAGTAGTAGTAGTAATAGATGTAAGGTAGTAGAAAATGTAGTAAAGTAGTAGAAAAAAAAAAAACACTTTAAACTGGGGCTCGACTTCATTGCCTCGGGTTTTTTTCCCCATTTTAGCTCGGTCTCTCTCGGGAGATGGGTACCCCATCTGTTGAGAGCATAGCACGAAGTACGAAATCTTTAGCTCCAGCGATGAACACATGGATCTCCGGAAAAAATTGACAGGAGGCAAACGGCTTGACCACTTCGCCACAGAGACCCCCAAGGTAGTAGAATGATTAGTAATAGTAGTAATACTATAGTAATAGAGGTATTAAATGCAGTAATAGTTGCAGTAATAGTAAGAGTAGCAGTGGTAGCAGTAGTAGTAGTATCATTTGTAGTAATAGTGGTACTAGGAGTAGTACTTGTAGTATTTATAGTTGTAGTAGTAATAGTAGTAATAGTGGGAGCAGCAGAAGCGGTAGTAATAGTAGTAGAAGACGAAGAAGAACTAGTACTAGGAATATTACTGCATAACATAAGTAATAATAGTAACAGCAGTAGTAATAGTATTAGTAGTAGTAGTAGCAGCAGTAGTGGTGGTAATTGTAGTAGTAGTAGTAGTAGTAAAAGCAGCAGCAGCAGTAGTAGTAGTAGTAGTAGTAGTAGTAGTAGTAGTAGCAGTAGTAGTGGTAATTGTAGTAGTAGTAGTGGTAGCAGGGATGATAGACTAGCATTACTATTAAAAAGTATCGTCATTCAACAGCAAGAGCAGCAGTAATGGCAGTAATAGTCGTAGTAATAGTAGTAGTAATAGTAGTAGTAATAGTAGTAGTAATAGTAGTAGTAGAAGTTATAGGAGATGCAGCAGTAGTAGAAGAGATAGCAACATCAGCAGTAATAGTAATTGTAGTAGTAGTAGTAGTAGTTGAGGTGGTAAAACGTTTCAAATATCTGGGGTCGTTGATCAGCGAAAAGGGATCGAAGCCAGAGGTAATTGCAAGAATAGCACAAACAACAGCGGCGCTGACTCGGCTGAAACCTATATGGCAAGACAAGCGGCTGGCCCTCGGCATAAAAGTCAGACTAATGCGCTCTTTGGTGCTATCAATATTTCTGTATGCCTGCGAGACCTGGACCATTACAGCAGATATCCAGGGCAGGATACATGCAATGGAAATGAGGTGCTATAGAAAACTCCTAAATGTTATATATAAAGATCGTGTCACGAATGTAGAAATACGTCAGAGTTGAAGACGCTATTGGTCCTTTTGAAGATCTGCTCACAGCTATCAAAAGACTAAAGATGGCCTGGTGCGGGCACGTCGCGAGGTCCAACGGAATTACCAACTCGATACTCTTTGGTTCCGTACCGGTAGTAGTAGTAGTAGTAATAGTAGTAGTAGTTGTAGTAGTAGTAGTAATAGAAGTAGTAGTAATAGTATTAGTAGGTGTGGTAGTAAGCATAGTAGCAGCAGCAGGAACAGCAACAGTAGTAGTAGTGGCGGTGGTAGTATGAAGAGTAGTAGTAGTAGTAGTAATAATAGTAGTTGTAGTAGTCGAGCGCTGTGACTGGCCGCTAACACGTCAGCTTCGGATATTCTGTGATATTTCATCTTCTTGCAAAACTCGAATGAATTCAAGAAGTGTTTTATCGACGGAACACCACATGGGGACCGCACTACAGTTAGTATATGTGAAATAAGATACGCATATTTTATAATGTGCCATATTCTAGTTGTAGTCGAACTCTAAGCCTATCGTCCTCTATTCTTGACAACGCGTGAGTCCAAAATCGCTGGAGCATGTAGCGAAAATGCACACGTACTCCAGGGGACCTTGCTGAAACTTAGACCGGAGGTGTGTAGGTGTCACTCGTTACCACTGGAGGTGACAAGACGTCTTGCCTACCTCGGAGTTTTTGTCAGTGAGTGCTCCAAACAAACGTACGGAATAAAATGGGCAGGAGAGGTGGTAAAAGAAAAAGTAGGAAGCCAAGAACAGAGAAAGCTTTACTAGATTTGCCCTGACCTGCTCAAGGCCAGTCAGCTAAGCAGGAAATTCGTCATCAGGCTACCAGGACAGCAAATGTGGTGTATGGTGTAGACTGCACATAACACGGCGAGGCATTTGAGCAGCCGTGGTCATCCACTGCTCCCGAGTCCATATCTAGTCGTCCTGACTTGTCTTGCCACTGGTTAAAGTTAGGCTCGGGCGAGAGAGTGAGGCCGACGAACTGCGCAACCCTTACTCACTTAAATCAAATTCATCGCGCACGTCATTCTCTTTTCATTTATCCAGTACTAAGACAGTCGAGTCCTGTGACGACGGGCGAGTAGGCGAAGCGGAGATCGTAAATCCGCCAACAAGCTAAACTACAGTCAAAAAGTGGCGTCAGTTGCGGGTCTCCTGGCTGAGCAATAACGCGGGTCAGATACATGGATTTGCTGACAATCATGATCACCATCTCGCGAAGCGAACTTTCCATGCTTTCGCTGCCTGCGAGTATACCAAATCAAACTCGTCAGCCATCTCCCCACCCATCCACAACCTGGAACTACAGAATACTCGACTGGAATGAGCTGGCTGGGTGAAAAAAGTCAAGGTCCTCATCACTCGTGTGGACAATCAACAGTCGGTTGTATCAGCAGCAGCAGTAGTAGTATTAGTAGTTGTAGTAGTAGTAGTTGTAGTAGTAGTAGTTGCAGTAGTAGTTGCAGTAGTAGTAGTAGAATTAGCAATAGTAGTAATAGTAGTAGTTGTAGTAGTGGTGGCTGACTAGAATTATTAGTTATAATGCAGCAGTAGTAGTATTAGTAGCAGTAGCAGGGGTAGAAGTATTAGTATTAGTAGTTAGTAGTAGTAGTAGACGTGGTAGTAGGCGTAGTGGCAGTATCAGTAACACCAGAAGTAATAGTAGGGGTAGACGTACTTGTAGGCCTTATCCACCACAATCCTCATTGGCTCCCGGTCACATTTCTCGTGAAAGTAGATTTATTTAATCAACTAGTAAACATCCGATTATCCAGCTGTTGAAACGAACACCTGACTCTAGATTGGGTTAAAATAACTGAAAGGAAACATGAAAGTATATTGGTCACCAGATTTCACGTTAGTTGACATCCTGGACAATAAATTCCCGAGCACTTCATCCGATACGGCAGTAAGAGCTTGAACTGATAAATAATATTGTGATATATGAATGAATAATATTTGCATATGTTTAAATACAGTGTCTAGCTGTAATGAACAAAATGAAATTGCATATTTACAGGAGTGAAATAATTACTATACACTCAACATAAGAGACACCCCCCCCCCCTTTCTCTCCCCCAACATTAGGCATTGAGCAATTAGACCAGTGATTCTCAACTTGTCCCACTTCGGGACCCACTTGGTTTAAGATGGTTCGTCCGTGGTAATTGTGACTTACTTTGTAATGTCGACACGTATTATTATCTCATATTGACTGATTAGAAGTTCTCTATTGTAATGGTATATTACATGGGGTCTTTCATGTTATGACCGCTTCGCTCAGTCGACCTAACTGTAAATGGGAACCTGACAAAGTCGAGGAAAAATTCGAGGCAACCGCGGAAAGCTACTATGATGGCGCTGTTCTCAGCACTCCCAGCAATGAAAATGACTGAGAACATTTGGTAATTAAGTCAGTTTAATTAGCCATATTATCCATTATAAAAACTTACTAAATGTAGAGACACACATAGAAAATGTGGAGGCACTGACTGGGAATAATAGAAATACAAGATGATATAAACATGACCTTGATAAACACAGTTCTGGCCAATGAACGCATTTCTAATGATTAATGAGCACAGTTCTGGCAAATGAACGCATTTCTAATGATTAATGAGCACAGTTCTGGCCAATGAAAGCATTTCTAATGATTAATGAGCACAGTTCTGGCCAATGAAAGCATTTCTAATGATTAATGAGCACAGTTCTGGCCAATGAACGCATTTCTAATGATTAATGAGCGCAGTTCTGGCCAATGAACGCATTTCTAATGATTAATTTGGAAACTTGTCAATAGAATGAGGGACTGATTCTGACATTTGAACTTCTTAAGTAAATCTGGATTATATGTGGTAGATCCATACAGCTAAAATAAAGGGTAGGTGGTGATCCAGAACTCATTTGGGTCACAACGCTTAAAATGTCATTAGTCCTTACATAAAAAGGCACACAAGATCGAAAGTGAAAGTGTACACAGCGACTTGGCTAGTTGCATAAGAGTCGTCGGTGGAATGACAAAGTTTTTTTTACATCATAATTTATATGCACAAACATTTACCTGATTGACTGACACTGATGACGTAACCCGTCTGGTTACTCTTGAAACATAGCATTGAAATAGATTTTCTTTTATTGTGTTTGTGTTCCACATTTTAGCCCATGATGCACACTTTGTCAATGGCTTATCTTCCTCCACTTTTCGCCAGGTTTTCTTGAACCTCTCATAAGGTACAAATGTCTTCTGTCCAACCACTTTTCTATACATTTTCTTGAACATTTCTTAAAACACAAAATGGCGTCACTCCCACCACTTTTCGCCACGTTTTCCTGAACCTTACTTGAGACACACATGGCTATTCTCCCACCACTCTTCGCCATATTGTCTTCAGTCATCAAATTGAGGCACAATGTCTTCTCTTCTATTACCCTTTTTCCTGTTTTTCTTAAAACACATGTGATACCTCATTAGACAACGCCTGAACTTTCTCCCGTCTTCGTCAGGTAAACTTTCCAGAAGACACAATTTGTCAATGTGTACTCTTCCACTGTTCTTTGTCACGTTTTCTTTAACTTCCCCATCTCCTCTCCCCATGTGGCGTGTTATCAGCACACATTTAGTTATATTGTTAACTTTCTTTCTCAGCGTGTATCTCATCCATTCCATGTCTACCCTAGCTCCATAATATTTATATGCAAGTGTTGCTGTCGGGATGTTTACCGAAGATCTGTATTATTTATATTTACCTATATACCAGAACTTACTTACTTCCCTTGTCCACGCATCCCTTTATACAGAATGCATCCAGTATCCATGGATTGCCTTGTCATTTGCCTCCAGCACGTCGCACTTATTGTATGTTTCTTCGAGGTTGAGGCAGGTCATCAGGTGGTCTGGGTTCTGTACTGCGCCACAATGACATGTGTCAGCATCTGTGTATCCCCATCGCTTCACATTCCTCTTGCGCCGTGATACACCAGTTCGGAGTCTGTTCAGCGACTTCCATGTTGTGTATGACTGATATTCGGAGGCAGGTTCCTCCGGAAGTTCCATCTCTGGTGCCTGCATAAATTCATGCCATCTCTCGATACAGCGACTTTTAGCGTTTGTCTGTATGGGTTGTGTTGATCTGATGAAACTATTTCTGGATTTGAGTATTGTGCTCTGTACCTTATACCACCTGCTTGAGGTGCAGTTATGTTTAATCGCGATCATCAATAAGTTGTATCGAATTTAACGATCGATTCCGTTCATAACAATCTTAATATGCTCTTTGTTTTCTCATCCAATTTGTCAGGTAAACCCATATCTCTCTCTGTCTGCCTCTGTCTCTCTTGGCCTCCATCTTTCTCGTTGTGACATTGTTTTTAAGGCCTGCCCTCCTGAGAATGTTTCCAATGAACTTCGCCTGTCTTATTTTTATGTTAGTTAAGCAGTATCTTTGTATATTGTCTTCCTGTAATATAACTCCACTTAATTTATTAGCTAAGAAATTTAATTTTGTTTAAATCAATAGGTGTTCAAATCAAACCGGGACTTTTTGTTTTAGTTCTACATGAATGGGTTATATCGTGCTGGAACTACTATCATTAGTTAGGGGTACTTGTGTCCTATTACTGCTAGGTGACCCACTTGCCTTGGGCCAGTCACGAGACCGATAAATAAAAATGGCTGACAACTCTGTTAGTACCTGCATGGAACAGTGTGTTGAAAGAAGACGCGAAAACATGCAGAAATTTAGTGAAGTCTGCAATCACAATACGGTAATGAGACACTTAGCCACAGTAAGACATTTAAATGGAGTAAAAATTTTAGAGAAAGCCGAATATCCGTGAGTGATGATCCCGGCTGCCGTGGCTCTCAGCCCACCACAGTAATTCCTTTGAGTATTCAGATTGTGGAACGCCTTATCTTGGAAAATCGAGCATGACCTGTCGGTTTGACAAAACTGACATAAGCGGCCTAGTTTGATCACAAAGGGGGTCCTGCTCTTGCAAGATAACGTTCGACATCATACGGATCACCGCACTATGTGCTATCTGCAACCACTCCGCTGGGAGGTATTGCCACATCTACCTTACAGCCCAGACCTCGCTCTAAGTGATTTCCACCTGTTTTGATCCCGAAAATAATTCCTGGGAGGTCAGCATTTCAGCACTAATGAAAAAGTGAAACAGGCTGTCCTAGATTGATTCAGATTTATTGACAAATCTTTCTACGCTGAAGCTTTTCAAGGATTACCTAAACGCCGGTATAAGTGCATAAACGTTGCAGGAGATTATATCAAAAAATAAATGTCATTTTTACTACACGAAAAAAAAAAATTCCTCAAAATAAAAATAAAAAGTAGTCTCCGATTGACTTGAACCGCTACTCTTTTCTACATTTGAAATACTTGTAATCCTGGTTTCCATACAGGCAGGTTGTATCTGCTTCCAGGTAGTCGAAGCCTATCCGTAGTCCTTTTTTTATTGTGCAAGGCTTACTTCCACTGGCTAATTAGGCCTACACTACAACATCCGAGATACGTTTAAGAAAAAAAATGTTTGCCCGCTGGACACTCCTAGGCCCATGACAGAGATCGTTATAAACGAACTTCTGAAACTGGTTATCAATCAAATAGGTAAGAAATGAAAAAATTTGATAAAGGAACGGTGCTTAAACTGGGGCAAAGATTGCAACTTGCGGCCCCTGAGTCCTTAAATGGAATGTAGAACAGCCAACCACCATCACAAATACGATATATGAAAATACAAAATATGGCATAAATTAGTGAACAGTTGGGGAAATCATTTTCTCACATGAGCATAGAAAACACACATGAAAATTTGAATTACTGCTGACATTTCTTAATGCATTCAATTTTTTTTAGGGAGCCTAAATAGAACCAGTTTTAAAATATTCACATAAATGGATATTCCTATTTGCTAAACTTGCTACATATTTAACTTTACATGTTACATATTAATCTAACAATTTTGTCCGAATTTAAGTATCATATCACCTCCTGACGCCCTACCTTGTTGACGGGTCTGCTGCTGTTAGTCGGAAAGTAGCATTATGTTCTCATTGATATCACTCAAGACTTTCACTGGGCGCGTGATTATTGTGGGCGGACCCACAGCCTTATGACACGAGCACGTCGCTCAAGATTTGTGTGTGTGTGTGGGGGGGGTGGGGGTGGGGGGGGGGGGGGGTGGTGGGTGGGTGGGTGTGTAGGGGGCATCACAGCCTTTGACATGAGCTTGTATCACATGATTATTCTGGGCGGACCAAGAGCCCTGTTACATGACCATTTGGTCAAAACTGACGAAATGTCGCCTTCTTCTTCAAGTTTTTGTGACGTCAACTGTACTTGATAAATTATTTATAATTTTACGAATGATAAAACATGGATATTTTCTTAATTGAACCAGTTCAGGAGAATTAGAATACATATTATTGAACAAGAATATAATTAACCAATCATACATACATACACACAAGAGTGTTTACAGTAAAGTTGATAAGCAGCAATGAAGTTGGACATCTAATTTAAAATGGTGTAAATCGATTTCGGCTGTTCATTATTGTCTCCCTTCCAGCTTGATGTTTGTTCCAGTTATCTGTGTATTTTCTGTCAATCTTTTATTTGAACTACTTCTCAGAATCAGCCATATTTAACCTGTTCAACTTTCGTGCCCTTGGAGCAGCAACATAAGTTGGCGATATCGGCGAACAGATGAAATAACTCGAATATGCCCAGAACAGAAAGACCGATGTACAGCCCGATAGTTCCTCCGACATCTGAGAGAAACTGGATCAGCTGAGGATAGAAGATGTTCACCAGATTAGCAGATAGTCCAACGAGGTTTTGTATGGACATATATTGCCACATCAAATTCACATTAAATCTCTCAACTGCACAAATTAAAGTTTATTATTTAAAAAAATAGAAAACAAAAAGCATTGAGTGTGTCTTCTGGATTTCAACAAAGCGATGTCGTGTCGTAGTTTACTTCTAGGCTGTATATCTGCGCCTTCCGGCTCTACACATCCGATTTTACCACGAATTTTTGGTACCGTGCTTACCTTCCTTCTTCGATCCCTAATCTCTTAGTCAGCCTCTTTGATTGGAGTTTCCATAGTCGCCAATCTGAGGTGGAATATAACCTATCATTGACCCTATAAGTAGCTGGCTGCTATCAGCTCGTTCATAATTAATTTATGAAACATAAAGAATGCGCTATTGAATCATACGTTTTCTTTGGAGAATGCGGCGGCGTAGGCGTTGTGGGCTCGGTTTACAAGTACAAGATTCAAAGTACATCGATCTTGGTTTGATGAGAGGCCATGTCCTGTGTATTTTTATGGTATCTCGCTTCTTCCAGTTCATCCAGCTGTATGTGGGTACCTGACGAAATCAGGGGAACATTTTTAACCCACCTAGTCTGTCCTCTGTCATCAACACCTTCGAAAATGAAAGGAACTAGGCATATATTGTGACGCCTGAGTCCAATTAAGTCGGCTGTTTTCTAATTTGTAAATTATACTCAATTTTAATAACAGATAATAGTTTTCTTTTAAATGCCAATGTTTCGGGGTAAAAATATAATTAAAATAAGTCTAATTTCAAACGATGTCATCAGGGATGAAGTGTTAGAGACTTCTGTAATAAGTCGTAGTTCCCTTCTTCGCTGTCTTCGTCTTCGCAAATTAACTTTTTACAACTAGGTCAACTGGTGCGTGCCGGGAGCCCTAGTATTATACTAATCAGATTGTAGGTATTTTTTGTGTAGGTTTTTATGTTAACCTTGAAATGTTTTTATCGTCAATGAAAATTTAAAAATAACGAACATGGGAAGAACCCCTCAACGCTGGGCCGATTCCCTGAAACTCAGAAACAACATCCGCGGGATCCTTGTGGCCCACCGTGGCCCAAGACAGAAGATAATGGAAGCGAAGTTACGACAGGCGACAGCCTAACCGCCTCAGAGGAACTGGTCGCCCAGTAATCCTGTAATCCTGTAATCACACCGCATCATCATCTAATATAATCCACTCACACCATTTATGTTACTAAAGATTATGTAGGAGTCATCACTCCATCTATTGTAATAACCTGTAACATTAACTGTAATATTAACTCTAACATTAACTGTAATATGAACTGTAAAACCAAATGTAACATCAACTGTAACATCAATTGTAACATTAACTGTAAGATCAACTGTAACATTAACTATACCATCAACTGTAACAGGAACTGTAACATGAACTGTAACATCAACTGTAACATTGACTGTAACATTACAGATCCAAAATGGACCTACAAATATTAGAGTGATTTGATGACTTGCCTACGATCTGTATATAGACTGGATGCGCAACTCGAAGAAGTCACATCAAAGCCTAAACAGTTGTAAATTGGTACCCAACTCTACTCTTAGTTAGAGGAAATAACTGGGCACTGCACCTTATACGCATGGAGACATGTAATTCAGAAGTAATTACCGCTTCATCTTGAGTGACAATATTTACTAACAGACTACCTTTAGTATAGTTGCAACTTCGATAATAAATACTTTGGCCAAGTTCTACAACAGCTGTGTTCAGGTGTTCGTTCACTTGTGCCAGTGAGGTGTCTTGGAAGCTTAAATAGCATTTCTTGGAACAAGTGTATTGCTTGAGACGTGCTAAACCCGTGTCGCTGAAGGATTATTTTTATATAATAAATCAAAGATTGATGTCTGACTGCGTACGATGAAGAAGATATCATAAATCCATCTTCAGCTCGATATTCCTCGTGTCCTGTAGCAATAACTTCTTGTATTAAAAGCGCGCAACCGGAGCTGATCAGGTCGTATTCAGCAGGATGACCGAAGATCGCATGTCTGTCTAGAAATGTATTCAACACAATGGACAGTTCACCCCCCACTTCTTATCTCCTCATCTCTTATGCTGTCCCTACTGGTTACACCGATAACTCCACTTAGACATTCCGTGTCATACGTCGCTATAGTCATCTAAGGCCTTGGATAAAGATCAAGTCAGACACGTTTTTATACTCTACCGGAAGTGCAAATAACAACATAATCTGCACACTATGAAGTGACTGCAGGTGGAAGTGACCTTTACTCTTCAACCTTATAAAACCTACCTGTAAAACACGGAAATAAACGCCGTAGTGATATTATTATATGTTGATAATCACTATACATTTTTTGTAATTGATCAATCCACTCGTGTGTTCTACGTCAAATTATCTAGCTTCATGACATCATTATTGGACCGCTGTGTCTGTTTTAAGCGATCATTGTTTAACGTCTTTGCCAAGACTTTCGTCAATTCTGACAGTACAGTTCGTACACGCTAGACACGATCTACTCAAGTCACACATACACACCTCGTAATCTGCAGCTTCAGTCATCTGTTCGTAGTTTAGATCTTCAAAATAGATATTCAGCTTGATGAACTCTTCCCTGCCAGAATATGAAGGAATTATATAATGGAAGAATTCTATAACGAAAGAATACTACAATAAAAGAATTCTTTATTGAAAGAATTATTTAATGAAAGCATTCTCTATTGAAAGGGATTATAAAATGAAATAATTATGTAATGAAAGAATTCTATAATGAACGAATTCTTCCCCTTCGGCTATCGCCTCAGCTGGAGTGACGTGTCCGATTGTTGTCTCAGCCTGTGCCATCCATGACGACCCTCTCTTGATTCGTGATCCCTTGATGTCTGAGATACTACTGTGCAGAGGGTGCCGCGTGTGTGTGGTGACACGCATATAGGCTTTGACTTGTGTCAGTTTATGTCTGGATGTCATCGATAACAATTCCAATATGTACCGCATCATCACAATCGGGGTGTCTCTAGTGCAGCCCAGAACCAGTCGCTTACCTTCATTCTGCATGCGTTCCAACCTTTCACACTCTGCTCTTGATAGTGTGAAGATGTCCGTAATCGATGACAGACAGCACGTCCTGACGAAATAGGATGAACAGAAGGCGTTGTTCCAAGTCGGCAGCAGCCATAGTCTTAAGTGCTCCTAACCCTCTCTTGCATCTTTGTACGATGTGGTCAACATGACAGTTATAGGAAGGACTGCGATCAAATGTCACTCCGAGGTATTTCAACCTGTCACACCTGTCAATGGTGTAACCATCAAAAAGTGATGCACGGGAGTTCAGCCGTTACTATGGAATTATTCAAAGAGGACCACGTCATGCAGGCCTTGTTCGGATTGATCTTGGAGCTTGAGTCGCCGCACCACTGTGAGATTCCTTGCAAGGTTTCCTGGATGTCTTTGACCAACTCTTTCCTGTCTGAGCCAGTCCTGTACGTTAGAATGTCATCAGCAAATGTCAACGTTCGCCCTGTCCCTGTGGATAGAATATTGGCCACTTTTACTGTGTAAATGTTGAACACACCGGTGAGAGGACCCTTGAGGCAGTCCTGGACATATTCGCCTTCGTTCTAATGTCCACGATCCCACGCGTAGCGCAGCTGTTCTTTCCATCACGGCAGCTGATATCCAACTAATCAGCCACATGTTTAAACCACACTGCTGCATACAGGTAATTAAGGTCCCAAATTCGACACGGTTGTATGCGTCTTCCAGGTCGAGTACCACCGCGACTGTTCCTTGCTTCGACTGAAACTCCTGGTACACATCATACGAAAGTTCCAGCGTTAGCCTAGGTCTCCTTAGCTGTTCTATAGCCTGCTGAAGTAATTATTTATCACTGTTTTCAAGGATTAAATAACTTGTTTTCCGAGAAAACAATACAAAGAAAAAGTGGTGGAAATAAAAGAAAGAGAAGACGACAAAGAGAAATATGAAAACGAGAAAGAAGAAGAAGATGAAGAAGAAGAACACAAAGAAGGTGAGAAACAAGAAGAAGACAAAGGAAAAAAAAGAAGAAGGCTAAAAAGTACAAGTACACGCAAAAGAAGAAAAAGAAGAACAAGTAAAATATTAATAATAATAAGAAGAACAATTACAAGCAAAAGGAGACGAAGCAAAAGAAGAAGAAGCAGAAGAGGAGAATGAATTCTACAGTCGCAGTGTTAACCAAATATAGTTTAATGCAATTATTTCTCTTTCGATTGTTTTCCTCAATAGTATTAGTTCGTTTATAAATCTTTAATTATTTTATTCCAAATACCTACGTTGCAGTAAGAGCATTTAGGAACCCTGGGTTACAAGCATATATGGGCTCTTCCCTGGTAGTTTGTATAGCATTGGGCTTTAGATAATGAGGTTATCTGACTCGAGCACCATTATCTTTAGTTTCTTTTTATGACATGCATAATGGAATCAGTGGTCCTATTTCTGCCTCCTCAATAAAGGGCCCAAAGAAAACTAAGGAAAACTTGTTATAATGCTACTAGCTAGTCCTAGCAACATTGACACTCATGTATAATGTTAGGCCAGACAATGACTCTTGGGCGTCGGACCGCTCAACACGGCGATCTGCATTAACACAAAGTGATCTGCTGAGCAGATGCAGCGAGAGAGAAGCGAGCCGTTCGATTCTCGACACTTGGGACGCTCCGGCTACCAACCTCACTCTCTCAATGATGTATCTTATTTAGACGGGCGTATTCTTCTAGTTTGAGTATTTGCATAAATAAATTATCATTAATTATCAAAACAAATTAAATCGTGCATCTGAAATATGTCCAGTCGTAATTTTTTTTTGGTGGCCGGAAGATCTTTGAACAAAAACAAATATCAAGCTAAGAGGGGTAAGGGAGGGCGCTAGTTGGAATGAAAGAACAGACAATGGGAAACATAGAAACGATAGATACGACAAAACGGTAGAGCAGTCGGAAATAAACATCAAAGGAAAGGGTTCCATGTGCGAACGTTAAATATATCAATATATGGTTGCATGTATGTATCAATATATGGATTTATGTGTATCAATGTATTGGTTGTATATATAAATATTTAATTGTACCTATGAATCAATATATACATGTGTGTTTGTATCATTATATGGTTGTATGTATGTAACAATATATGGTTGTATGTGTGTATCAATATATGGTTGTATATATCAATATATAATAGTATGTATGAATCAATATATACATGTGTGTTTGTATCATTATATGGTTGTATGTATGTAACAAAAATGGTTGTATGTGTGTATCAATATATGGTTGTATATATCAATATATAATTGTACGTATGAATCAATATATGGATTTATGTGTGTATCAATGTATTGGTTGTACATATCAATATTTAATTGTACGTATGAATCAATATATACATGTGTGTTTGTATCATTATATGGTTGTATGTATGTAACAATATATGGTTGTATGTGTGTATCAATATATGGTTGTATATATCAATTTATAATTGTATGTATGAATCAATATATACATGTGTGTTTGTATCATTATATGGTTGTATGTATGTAACAAAAATGGTTGTATGTGTGTATCAATATATGGTTGTATATATCAATATATAATTGTACGTATGAATCAATATATGGATTTATGTGTGTATCAATATATGGTTGTATATATCAATATATAATTGTACGTATGAATCAATATATGGATTTATGTGTGTATCAATATATGGTTGTATATATCAATATATAATTGTACGTATGAATCAATATATACATGTGTGTTTGTATCATTATATGGTTGTATGTATGTAACAATATATGGTTGTAGATATATATCAATACACGTTTGTAACAATATATGGTTGTATGTTTATATCAATATATGAATGTATGTATGTATAAATATATGTATGTGAATATGTGTGCGTGCGCGTGCGTGTGTGTGTGTGTGTTAGCTATGTATTCATGATGTGTGTGTGTATATTAGTTATGTATGTATTATGTGTGTGTGTGTATGTTAGTTATGCATGTCTGTATGTGTGCGTATACTAGTTATGTATGTATGTATGTGTGTGTTTATGTTAGTTATGTATGTATGCATATATGCATGTATGTATGATATAATAAACATATATATTGTATGCATGCATGTGTGTATTTTAATATAAATGTATATCTTGACTTGAATTGACTTCGTTCGTTATCAATCTCCCGCTACCAAGTCCTGAAAACGGCTTAAGCACCAGGATGCAGTCTATAGAGCGGAATGCGTTGTGTTGTAGTTTACAGCTTGACTGTGATATGTGCACCTTTCGGTCTGAATTCATCAAGTGTATGTCTTTATATAGGCATTTATGTTTACATATTTTTATATGTATGTGTTTGAAATGCAAGTACAGATTCGTGTTTGAGACGAAACATATGTTCTGCGCTGTTGGCAATGTAATGCGACAATAATTTTAAAGATGGACGATTAAAGGGAACATACAATAGATAGAAGTGACATGTCTTGAGTTCACAAACTTTTGGTAGGTTGAAAGTAAGAGACGAAAACTATTGCTCTAAATAATGTTGCTGCTATCTGTAATTCTATTGTTACATCTAATGTTGTTGCAACAGACAACTCTATTGTTACATCTAATGTTACAGCAACATACAACTCTATTGTTACATCTAATGTTGCTGCAATGGACAACTCTATTGTTATACCTAATATTTTTACGACAGATAATTCCACTGCACCTTCAACTATTACACCAATAGATACTTCTACTGTTACTTCTAATATTGCACCTATAGATAATTCTATTACTACTAGTTCAGCAATAAATATTTTCACTGGTCCTACTAACACAATAACTGTCGATTTTCATACTAACCTTTCCAACACTATTATCTGGATGTATTGTCGCTTCTATTTCTTACTTAAACATGTTACTATAACTACTGTGATTGTTACTATTACTACCACGAATATTACTTTAACTACTGCTACAGTTTTCATAACTGCTACTATTGTTCCATAACTACTGCGACAGTTACTATATATGTAATGTCTTGTTACGACCTTTTTCGTCTGTGACAGACGGCCAGTAAGCTAGTCTGTTGTAGAGAGGTCGGTGGCAGCATCTGTCCTGTAGGGACATCGACTATCGTGACTGATTTTGCCGATTCTCTATTGACAGGGACGACCGAAGTGTAAGCACAACAAGTTCGAATTGTGTGGTGGAAGCTCTTTTATTTTGCGTCGCTTGTCTTCCATCTTTGTCATCAGAACTAGCTCTGATGACTCGATGCCCGTTCTTAAGGTCGCTCTCCATCTAGCTCTATCCTCTGCAATCTCCTCCCAGGTATTTGGATTGATCGTAAAATTGTTCATGGATCTTTTGCAAATGTTCTTGTATCTTAATTAAATATACTGCAGCAGTTACTTTAACTACCACTACTGTTACTACTCGAATAACTAGACAGTTACTTTAACTACCCCTACTGTTACTACTCGAATAACTAGACAGTTACTATAACTACCACTACTGTTACTACTCGAATAACTAGACAGTTACTATAACTACCACTACTGTTACTACTCCAATAACTAGACAGTTACTATAACTACCACTACTGTTACTACTCGAATAACTAGACAGTTACTATAACTACCACTACTGTTACTACTCGAATAACTAGACAGTTACTATAACTACTTTTACTCTTACTGTAACTACTAGTACTGTTACTACATCTGCTACAACTGTTACTTTAACTAGAAGGATAGTTTCTATATCTTTTGCAACTGCTACTATAACAACTGAAACAATTACTATAGCTACTAGGACTGTTACTATAACTAATGCAACATGAAAATGCAACTAATGCAGCTGTTACGACTGTATACTATATCTACTACAAGTGCTATTAAAACTATGCGACTGTCACCGTAACTATTACGGCAGTTACTATAACTACTGTGACAATTACTACATCTATTAGAACAGCTGCTATAACTATCAGTACTGTTACTATAAACTACCACAAATGTTACTATAACGACTTCAACAGTATCATAACTACTAGGACTGTTACTATAACTAATGCTACAGTTACCATAGCTATTAGGACTGCTACCATAACTACTGATACAATTACTATAGCTACTAGGACTGTTACTATATCTATCAATACTGTTACTTTAACTACCAGTACTGCTGTTATATTTACTACAACTGTTACAATAACTACACCTACCGTTACTATATTTACTACAACTGTTACAATAACTACCCATACCATTACTATATTTACTACAACTGTTACAATAACTACCCCTACCATTACTATATTTACTACAACCTTTACAATAACTACCACTGCTGTTACTATATTTACTACGACTATTACAATAACTATACCTACTGTTACTATATTAACTACAACTGTTACAATAACTACCCATACCGTTTCTATATTTACTACAACTGTTACAATAACTACACCCACTGTTACTATAACTAGTAGGACTGTTACTATATTTATTACAACTATTACTATACTATTTTGTTCATGTCTTGACTTAATTCCTTTTGAAGCATAAAAGTAAAAGTCAAGTGGACATTCAGCAGAATTATCCGCTGGTTGAAAATAACGTTTTTTAAAGACTCCATTGGACTAAGCCGCAGCCTGTGAGAAGTGGGGTAGCCAGTGCTCTTCATTTCTTTTCCTTACTCGTGCGTCAGGTACCCATTTATAGCTGGGTTGACCGGAGAAGCGGTCCCCGATTAAAATCACGACCCGGATTGTTTTAGTTTCCGAACGCGATTCGAAACGAGGCACGCTGTTACCACTGAAAATAGCGAATTGCTGGCTATGAACTGAGCTAACGCGCCCCCTATAAAGCATATGATGACAATAATCCAATTAATAAAGCCTACCACAGAGTACTTTGTGCCTTCATTCAGTGATGGTTTTCTTAGTCATGTATGTTACATGATTAAGTTACTGTCCCATGACCAACATTCTTTTTGAAGGTATGTTACAGTGGTTCTATTTATTAGCTCTATCCCCACTACTACTACTGCTGATACGAGTACTGCTGCTGCTACTACTACTACTACTACTACTACTACTACTTCGAGTACTGATAGTATTACTACTAATACTATTACTACTGCTACTACTAGTACTACTACTACTGCTACTACTACTACTACTACTACTACTACTACAACTACTACTAATACTACGAGTACTGCTAGTACTACTACTAATACTATTACTACTACTACTTGTACTACTACTACTTGTACTACTACTACTACTACTACTACTACTACTATTACTTCTACTACCACTATATTCATTACCACTAATGTTACTACTAATTCTGCTACTACTACTGCGGAAATTGCTACTTCTATTCTCAATATTACACAAATATGTATGTTTACAGAACAAATCTTACTGCTTCTGCCACAACCAATTGGAAAAAAATAGGAGAAAAAAAATAGCAAAACTATCAGTCCCTCTACCAGAGGTGGATAGTTGAAAATCCCCAACAAAACCCAAAACACATTCATAAAAGGCGCTACAAAGTCTGCTACACATCTGCAAAATATCGCATTTAAACTTACCTCAATGGAGAACCACTAAAATAACAACAACAAATTGGTCATAGCATACACAAGTCATCAATGAGCCATATACAAAGTAACATATATACAAGCAAAAATGCTGTTCTAATGTTGTATGTGCTTTAATATGCATATAAGTGCATTCAAGGGGTCGTATTAGCTGATAGGAAAGGCGATCGCTCTGAAGAAACGAATGAACAAAATTGTGTAAGGTGGATAGTTTGAATTTAACAAGTCTCCAGCGTCACCTGGTCTTAAGGGAGGTGAGATCAGTTTCTAATCCTATTGGAGATTGACGAAAAATTATGAGTTCCCGTGTAAATGTTGTGCACGTCAAATAATCATTAGCAGTAGAAGAGAAAATAGCAGACTGTGCCTTTGATCGGGTCAAAATAATTATAGGAATACAATTAATGTGTCCACTGGTCCCGTCAATTTCAATGGATCAATCTCCGACCAGAAGCGGCACATGCAGCGGCCGCTGACAGAGAAGGGTGGTGTGGTGTTGTGAGGATGTCTTCATGTGTGCCCCAACGACTTCACAGGTTACGGGATGACCTGACCTGACTGAATTCCTACACATGGCTAACTGACATGAACAAAATATTAATAATTAATCATTGGGAAAACGCAGTCGGCCAACCACCTAAATATAGCTGTACAACCCTTACTGTGGTAGACGAGGGTTGACTAAATGAAGCGTTCTTAATCTCCCACTACCAAGTCCTGAAAAGAGCTTTGCAAGTAGCAGGATGCTGTCCGGAGAATGGAATGTGTTGTGTCGTAGTTTACAGATTGACTGCGATTTCTGCACTTTTCGGTCTGACACATCCGACTTCAACAGGTAGTGGGATACATTTATTTAGAGCTCGGACTGTGGCTTGAAAATTGGACTTTGTAGGTAGATCAGAATATGATTTTTCGTTTTACATTTGTTGACCAGAGGTTGCTGGAAATAATACAATTAATTGCTGGAAATGATGCAAGTGGATTGCTGAAAAGGATACAAATTGTTTGGTGGAAATTATGCAAGTAGCATGCTGAAAATGGTACAAATTGTTTGGTGGAAATTATACGCTGTTTGGTGGAAATAATTGAAGTTGTTTGGTGGAAATGATACAAGTCGTTTAGTAGAAATTATGCAAGCAGCATGCTGGAAATAATACAAATTGTTTGTTGAAAGTGATGCAGGAATCATGCTGAAAAGGATACAAATTGTTTTGTGGAAATGATACAAGTGTTTTAGTGGAAATGATACAAGTTTTTTGGTGGAAATTATACACGTTATTTGGTGGAAATTATACACGTTGTTTGGTGGACATGATATAAGTTGTTTGGTGGAAATGGCTTGGCTTGGCTTCGTTCGTTCTCAATCTCCAACTACCAAACCCTGAAAGGGCCTAAGTAGCAGAATGTAATCCAGAGAACGGAATGCGTTGTGTTGTAGTTTACAGCTTGACTGCGATATTTGCACCTTTCAGTCTAACACATCCGACTTCAGCAAGCATTTTTGAGTACCGGGTTAGCATTCCCTCTTCGATCCCTCCTCCTTAGCCAGTCTGCCCTGCTGCAGCCTGTTATCTAGGAAAACCGCGTGGAGGTGTAGAAGGGTCCTGGCAGCTATGGTTCGCTGGTCCTGACGCTAGTGATCAGCTATGGGTCGCTGACCACTGCAGCTCATGCGCTGCTCAGCATTTTGATATAAGCTGTTTGGTGGAAATGTTACATTCAAGTTTTTAGATAGAAAAGATACAAGTCTGCTGAAAATGATAATGATGCAAATATTTTGCTGGAAATGATACAATTAGTTTACTGGAAATGATACAATATAGTTTGTGGGAATTTAACACTTAGTTTGCTAGAAATGATACAATTCGTTTGTTGGAATTTAACACTGTAAAATGACTGGCAGATTGAGAGCACTTTCGTTGGGTCTAATAGGGAACGTGTGCTGGTATTAGACCCACGGAAGACAGGTCAGTTTTTTTTACTCTATTAATGAAAAAGCGTCTGCTACGATAATCTTGCTTAACCCTACAGAAATCGCAGGTTCCAGATACCTGGTCATTAACTGACGAAAAAGCCCTCTATTAATTATTTTGGTCTGCTGAGCATCTGCTGCAGAACTGCCCGACATACGAAGATCAGAGAGAGCAGATGTGGCCATCACCAGTGGAACCACAAGACAAGCTCTATGGCAGTGTCGACAGCCTCAGGATGACCGCCGCTTTTTTCGAAAAAATAATGGTTACTGTCTGACTGCGTACGAAGAAGAAGAAGATTTGTTGGGTCTAATAGTGAACGGGTGCTGGTATTAGACCCTCGGAAGACAGGTCAGTTTTACCCTACTAATGACAGGGCGTTGCTGCGGTAATCCTGCTCAATTCGAGAGGAGCCGCAGACATTTGGTTCACGTACTAGGCTGATAAGCCAATGGCGCGAGGCTACCATGTGAGGGATTGCGGCCGAACGCCTCTAAGCCGGAATCCCGCCCAAAATCCCAGCACCACTGCGATGGGAGGCTACGATATGGTCGGGACCTGGGGCTACCGCTCCAGCCCCGCCCGGTCGAGCCGCAGAAAGATGTCTCTGCCGTCCGCCGATCAAAGCGGGCGGGAAGCTGCTCTATATTCACCACACACGGCGATGAGGTATGAAACCATTTGTAGAAGACTTAGTTCTCGGTCGGGGTGTCATAAGCAGTACATCAGCTACCTCACTGCGAACTGCTGAGACTCAACCCTTGACCATGAGATATGAACGCACTCCAGGCGAACACCATCTCCGTGTCGTGACCAGGCTTGTCCCCTGGTCAAATGCACTCCTTCGAGGGAAATCACAGGTCGCTGACATTTGGTCCACGTGCTTGGCTGATAAGCCAATGGTGCGAAGCTACCATCTGAGGGACTACGGCCGAACGCCTCTAAGCCAGAACCTCTTCCTAAATCTCAGCACCGCTGTGATGGGAGGCTACGACATGGCTGGGACATGGGGATTGCGTCTCAGCCCTATTGTGACAACCTTCCAGGTGGCGGGGAATGCTAGGCGTACCATCACTGCAGATGAGCCGAGAAAATACAAGGAGCAAAGAGATACCTCACTCACATGCATATGCTACGTTTCTGGCAGGACGTGACGATCCTGGGACACAGTCACACTGGACTGCCTCTCTTCCGGGATAGTACAAACTAGTACATAGTCCATCATATCATATCATTGCCAAACCCTATAGACACGAGTGGGGAAGACTCGATAGTCCTGCAAGACAACTTCCCAAAGAGAGACAACTCTGACCAAAAACAACTGCTGCCTTGCAGTTAGGCTGGGGACAGCCAAAGGCTAAGGAGGGCAACCCTGCAGAAACGCCTGTTGAAATCGGATGCACTGAGCCCCAGGCTTAACAAAATAAAACAGTGCAACGTAAATATCGCTGTAAACAGCGTACGATGAAGAAGAAGAAGAAGACTTCGCACTGGCCACATTAGACTGAGGTACCACCTATTCAACAAATTGAAGATATGTGGCACCGACGAATGCACGTGTGGTACCGGGAAAATGACCGCAGAACATTTGCTGCAAAACTGCCCGACATACGAGGATCAGAGAGAGCAGATGTGGCCATCACCAGTGGCAACACTAGACAAGCTCTATGGCAGTGTCGACAGCCTCAGGATGACCGCTGCTTTTTTCGAAAAAATAAAGGTCGACGTCTGACATCGTAAAAAGAAGAAGAAGAAGTTTGTTGGAATTTAACATTTAGTTTGCTAAAAATGATACAATTAGTTTGTGGGAATTTAACATTCAGTTTGCTAGAAATGATACAATTAGTTTGCTAGAAATGATACAATTAGTTTGTGGGAATTTAACATTTAGTTTGCTAGAAATGATACAATTAGTTTTCTAGAAATGATACAATTAGTTTATGGGAATTTAACATTTAGTTTGCTAGAAATGATACAATTAGTTTGCTGGAAATGATACAATTAGTTTGTGGGAATTTAACATTTAGTTTGCTAGAAATGATACAATTAGTTTATGGGAATTTAACATTTAGTTTGCTAGAAATGATACAATTAGTTTGCTGGAAATGATACAATTAGTTTGTTGTATTTGTAGCTTCAGATGTGAACAAAAGAAAACATAACAGCTGGGTTGAGATTTGTTTTTTTTTAGTAATGATCACCAGGAACGCCTGGCCGATCGGTTTTGTTATCAGTCCTTTACCAAGAGTTTATACGTTCAAATCCTCAGTACGGTATATATTATTTTTGTCGAGTTAAAATGATAATCTAGTCTGAGCAGTGCCGGGGGATTGCAGTTACAACCCATCTCTTCAAATCCTCCTAGTGGACTTCAGGAATGGTTATAAACACGGAAGGGATAGACGGATGTTAGAGAGAGAACTGATACTATTTACAATGGTAGAGATTAATAACAGTTAACCGTTTATGGTGTTAAAGCTGGAAGGGATTGGTGGAAATGAAACACTTTAGCCATTGTATCTGCAAATAAATGTAAAGCTGTAACTGTTAGAACAATATATCTTAACGGGCAGGTAAGGTTAATATTAGACATGGAATAACATATTTGTATTACCTGCAAGGAACTGATAATATTAGAGCTGGCAGGAAATGATAATGTTAGATATAGTTTGAAAAGATAATACTAGAGATGTTATGAATCGATAATATTATAGGTGATGTGAAAGGATAATATTAGAGATTGCATGAACTGATATTAGTACATATGGCATGGGAAGATAATATTCGAGATGTTATGAAAAATAAAATGTTATAGATGATATGAAAAGATAATATTAAAGATTGTATGCAAATCTAATATTATAAATGGTATGAAAGGATATTATTCGAGATGGCATGCAACTATAATATTATTGATGGTTTGAAAAGATAGTATTCGAGATTATACAAAAAGATAAATTGAGAGATGGTATGAATATGTTGAGAGATGGTATGAAATGATAGTATTAAATATGGCATGAAAAGATAATATTATATATGGCATGAAAAGATAAATTTATATATGGCATGAACAGATAATATTAGAGATGGCATAAACATATCCAATTATATATGGCATGAAATGATAATATTATATATGGCATGAACAGATAATATTATTTATAGCATGAAAAGATAATTTTAGAGACGCCATGGAAAGATAGTTTTATATATGGCATGAAAAGATAATATTTTATATGGCATGATCATAATATTAGAAATGGTAACATAATATTAGAGACGGTGTGAATTGATACTACTCGTATTAGAGATTATATTTTTAAATGTTAATATAAGAGACGCCGAGAAATGAACACGTGCGAGTTGCTAGGACCTGAAAAGGAATTAAGGAAAGATTACACTGAAATCTACCATGTATGAAGCGCTTAATGTGGATTTGGCAAGGCGTCGGCTCTTCTTTCTAGGAGAAACTACAACCAACGTGGATCACAGAAGCACATTCACATCTCACGATAGAGGTAGAGCGTATAATTCGTAGCTGGATATGACAATTTAAAGCCAACAATACGGAAATCTAGGTAATTCAGCTAATGGTGTATAATTTAATTGATAAATTTTGCAACAAATAGCAAGATTATAATAACCAACACAACGACACACAGATGAATTAAGTTATGTATGCCTGCATAGATGCTCAGATACGTTCACTGCCATCTCTCATACACAACTACTGAGCACATGTATGCGTGATTGTGTGTCAGGGCGTTATGTGTATTTGTGAGCCTGTATGTATGTAAATGTTTCTTTGTAAGACGTATCCATATGTTTCTTTATACGTTTGTGATAGACAATCATTATCTGTGTGTATGCTTATGTATCTGTGTGCATATTTCTGTGTGTTTGTGGATATAAGCATGCACTAATTTAAATAGCTTTTCTTATGATACGGATCTAATACAAGAATATAAACACGCTTGCATGCAACAAATATATATTACATGTATATATACAATTGGATTACACATACGCATGTACATATAATATACACGTCTAGTTAACTGGTACACATTTCATTGAAAGGTTAAATATATGTAAACCAACTTACGATAAGTCCACATTTGATTTGCCCTTGTTCAGATTGACGCACGCTTCATTATTATCCTTGCAAATCATTTCCACCATGACTTTCTTAGAAATGGACAGGTAATGTGTATTTATAGGTGTATATTAGTAAGTATGTGTTGGTATGAGTGTGCATATGTGTGTCTGGGTAATTCTGTGTTTTTATATGTACAGAGTTGATATCTGTGTGTGTGTTCTATAATGACATATTCCGTGTATTTACCAGTTTAGATTTGATATCTGTGTATGTGTTGTATAATGACATATTCCGTGTATTTACCAGTATAGAGTTGATATCTGTGTATGTATTCTATAATGACATATTCCGTGTATTTACCAGTATAGAGTTGATATCTGTATATGTGTTCTATAATGACATATTCCGTGTATTTATTTCGGTTGTTGATGTCTAGCATGCTTCCATATACAAAACTGCTTCTAGTTTTGTTTTTTGTTCACAAACATCATCACAGTTTGGTTGAACTACTCTCGCTGCCTCTTGTACGTTTCGGTCATGCCAAATGATGTACGCTTGTAAGAATTGAGAAGAAGTGACTCCATTTCTGCCCCAAATGCCTTGTGGGATATTTGATCGCAGGAAAGCTTTTGGGGAAAACCCAATGAAAAATCTGCATCCTCTTCTGCCCTCAGTCGTCTTGACTATGCCTTGCCACTGAATCATAGTATTGATGGACGAAAGAGTGAAACTGACATGCGCAAATCTCCTTCACTGTGATCCAATTCATGCGCAAGTTCCTCTGTTCTAATATCTCGCTCGTTACACCACTCTCTACTATACAGTGCACCATAGAACTGCATTTGATATTTGGTGCATGGAAAATTCTTAACATAACATAACGTCCTTATCCTGGTTTAGAAGACTCTCCAGGATCTGTATACAACTAGTTTTATTTACATTACCTTGCTCTAAAAACTATGTCCATCCAATTTATTTTTAAATGCATTAATTGCCCATGCCTCCACTATCTCCTCTGACAATGCATTCTAAGAATTCACCACTCTCTGACTAAAAAAATATTTCCAAATATCTAATCTAGACCTCTCTTTAGTTAATTTGTAGCTATGCCCTCTTGTTCTTGTGGGTGGCTGTATTTTGAAGAAACAAAACTTGTTAGTCTAATTTATCCATTCGCACCCTCATGAATTGTGTACAAAACATCTCTCTCCCTGGTGATTGTGTGAAGGCGACAATTCAGGACTCGTATTGGCTTATTTCGCGGATTTAAACTTCAACGAACAGTGAAAGCTGACAAAGTAGTCCTCATCAATTACGACGGACGAATAACACTGCTTTTATTTTGCCTTGTTTGTTCCTTTTTATGAACCTATGCCACTTCACTCCAGGCGAACCATAGTCGCTTCACTTCAGGCGAACCATAGACGCTTCACTTCAGGCGAACCATGGATGTTTCACTTCAGGCGAACCATAGACGCTTCACTTCAGGCGAACCATAGACGCTTCACTTCAGGCGAACCATAGACGTTTCACTTCAGGCGAACCATAGACGCTTCACTTCAGGCGAACCATAGACGCTTCACTTCAGGCGAACCATAGACGCTTTTCAGGCGAACCAGACGCTTCACTCTCTTTCAGCAGATGACGACGAGTGTGAATACTGACAGTTCCCGAAGCTCGCTGCTTGTGCACACTCGAACACCTTGCTCTCACACGCCTTTCTCTGCTCGAGCAACAACTGGTTTCAAAATTTCGCAGTCTGTAGTGTGCCGACTCACCCTTTGCCGTCTCACCATCAAACGGGCGGTTATTGATCCGCTCCAAAACTACAAGTTTGTCCAGATCCAATGACTTAATTATGGATTTTATTACCGCAGTGAAATAAGTTTTTTTCATTTTGTATACCCAATTACATCATCATCACATCATGTATTGATGTATTGGCAGGCACAGAGAGGGAACTCCCGGAATTGATTGGAAGATTGGATATAACGGCCCTGAGTTTTGGTATGGAAATAAATGCTGATAGAACAAAACTCATGACCAATAACGTTACAGGGTTTCAATCTGTCATAGAGGCAAATGGGCAGGTACTTGAGGTGGTGAAACGTTTCAAATATCTTGGATCGTTGATCAGCGAAGAGGGATCAAAGCCAGAGGTAATTGCAAGAATAGCACAAACAACAGCGGCGCTGACTAGGCTGAAACCTATATGGCGAGACAAGCGCCTCGCCCTCGGCATAAAAGTCAGACTACTGCGCTCTTTGGTGCTGTCAATATTTCTGTATGCCTGCGAGACCTGGACCATTACAGCAGATATCCAGGGCAGAATACGTGCAATGGAAATGCGGTGCTATAGAAAACTCCTAAATGTTACATATAAGGATCGTGTCACGAACGTAGACATCCGTCAGAGAGTTGAAGACGCTATTGGTCCTTTTGAAGATCTGTTCACAACTATCAAAAGACGAAAGATGACCTGGTGCGGGCACGTCGCGAGGTCCAACGGAATTCCCAACTCGATACTCTTTGGATCCGTACCGGGACAGAGAGGGCGAAGACGTCCAAGGAAGAGATGGGTGGACAACATCGCTGAGTGGTCAGGCCTTCGTCACGGTGAGATACGTCAGCCGGCGACAGACAGAGAGAGCTGGCGTGGGATTTTCATGTCTTTATGTGTGCCCCAACGTCCTGATGGGTAACGGGATGAACAGAACTGAACTGAATACCCAATTCATGTGTATGTTATCTACGCGCGTGTGTGTATGCGTGAATGTTTTTCTGTGTGTGTGTAAGTGTGTGTACATGTATGTATGTATGTATGTATGTATGCATGTATTTATGTATGTATGTAAGTATGCATGTATACATATACCATTTTTTTAATTAACATAATACTGACTTCTGATGCACAGATGCACACTTCATACCAAGCTGAGACATTTAATGAGAACATGATGCGATATAGGATAAGTGAACCACGCTGTTAGCTAAAGAAATCTATTGACATGCACTCAGAATAGAACCTCAGAACATCTTGTAACTACGGGGGCGATTCGGGGACTGCACACAGAGACATTATATTCTACGCCCTCTACCAGTGTTTATTCTTGTTTCTTATTTGTAGGCGACTATTTCACATATCTTGTGGTTGCCTTGGTTACATCTTCTACGCTGCTACATAGGAGACAGGGTTCTCATTTAAAGTTCTTTAATTAATTACTTTGTTTCGTTTTTTAATTGTGCGGGTTAAAAGCGTTTCAAGTTTTGCAATTTTAAAATGTGAAAGCTGCCCCAATTGCTAACATTGCTGTCGAGTATGAAGTGTTAAAGATGTTACTGTACTAGGTTCCATCATTTAGAAAGATAGTGTAGCAATGGCCTTTCTAATTGCTTTTCTTATACTAATTGTAAATTCGATTTCCATTTTCAGCGGAATTGACAAACGTACCGAGACATGGAAGCAAAAACTATATGCACTCTATGTACTCATCTACCTGGACGGTCCCATACGTATAATTGATTTCCTGGGACTGATTTTGTGTTTTCCAATCCTTAGCGAACGTCTGTATTGACATAATAGCTCCACTTGTATCCTGATGTATAGACGGTTGCCAGAGAGACGTCCTGGTATTCTATCATCTTTCATCCAAGTTATCAAGTTTCAACCAAGTCCCTACTCTCCAGAGACTTTTTATGACGACTTACTCCAGTGCGTTTTGAGTCGTCTTGATGGTCTGAATCCTTGGATGTTTAATTCCCATAAAAAGCTACCACGGACATATTTCCATACGTTAGAGAACAGTTACCCCAGACAGTTGAACAGGCAAAGATATTAAAAGCAAATCAAACAGAGTCGGAATAATCGTTGCGAATTTAAATAATGTCTGGAAGTCTTCGCAGCACAGCACACGCGCCAAACAAAGAAGATATGAGAGCTATGCGCTTGCTGTGCGTCAGAATGGTGCAGAGTGTTTGTGAGCGAAAGAACAATACGCATCCACATTGTCATATTTTCGCACGTTTAAGAAAGATTCATAGAGCTGTCAAACAGAACACCATCATCAACTGAGAACTGTTAGCCGGGAGTAGTCAGGGGACATGTACACGATCATAACAAGTCAACGCTGGACTTAGATCGGCCATGTCCTCAGTAAAGAGCCTGACGCCTTCATGAGAACCACTATCGTATGGACACCTGGGATCAAGATGCTGAGCAGCGCATGAGCTGCAGTGGTCAACGGCCCATAACTGACTGCTAGCGTCAGAGCCAGCGAACCACAGCTGCCAAGACCCTTCTACACCTCCACGCGGTGATCCTGGATAACAGGCTGCAGCAGGGCAGACTGACTAAGGAAAAGGGATTGAAGAGGGAATGCTAACCCGGTACTAAAAAAATGCTTGCTTAAGTCGGATGTGTTGGACCGAAAGGTGCAAATATTGCAGCCAAGCTGTAAACTACGACACAACGCATTCCGTTCTCTGGATTACATTCTGCTACTTAAGCCCTTTCAGGGTTTGGTAGTGGGAGATTGAGAACGAACGGAGAAGAAGTAGGGACACCTGGGCTAGGACGAAAGAGAGACCAACCTACGACAATGTGGCGAGGAACCGTTGAGGTCGACATGGCAGTCGTGAACCAGAACTTAGACACTGTACGAAGCCTGGCCGCATACAGATTTTGGGGGGGGGGGATTTTGTCCTTTAAGACGCCATCAGTAGTGATAGTAACTGACCGCTTTGACCAGTCAATGACCAAGGAAAGGAATATACCAGTTGTGGTAGCCTCATTGATTTTATTTTGCAGACATAACCCAACAACGGCGGTTTAGATTGCTTTAGTCGAATCTACAGGCACTGGGCTGCTAACTAAAAGCATATTTTGATCCTCATGTCGGTCCTTCCCAATACCTTTTTATAAACATATTTACATTTTTACTCGCATGTTAGTCATAGGCCGAGATGGGGATACTGCAGTTTGGGCAGCCCATATTATGGACCCAAATTGCGCTATGGATAAGCCACTCAAGTCTCGCTCTTCAGTAAGGACACATCACGGAAGTTATCCATTGCCCAAATATAGGCGACAGAGCTGAACATTACTCCCCGGGCACCACGCGCATTGTCTACAGATAATGAGAAGGACATGAATGAATGAATGAATGAATGTTTTTGCCATAGTCGTTTTTAAAATACATTTTTATACATATGTCTATTTTGTCCATGGGTTACCGAAGCACGAATTGGGAACAACAAACACAGCAATGTAAACCGCACAGCATGTCGGAAGAGGCGAAAAAGGAGGGTAGACATAGGGTCAGTTACTTTGCCCTTTAGAAACAGACAGTAAGTCCCAAAGAACCAATAGAGAAAACGTCGCCACTCCATTGTAGAAACAGAGCCCGCAAAAGTCAAGTGGCATTTGTCAAAATAGAGAAATTACGCAGAGACAATAATACTGTCTGCATAAAGTCTTTCTTCGAGAAACTTGGAGGCAGGAGTGTTTAGGACGTTAGCGATTTCTTTCTCTGTTTCTTGGAAAAATAACTAAATTAAACACAACTCACTAATATGCACTGTCAAGGAGAACGAGAGATAATTAAAGCAAATGCACACGTTTAAATGCCTGTGAACACACACACACACGCACGCACGCACGCACACACACACACACACACACGCATACACACACACATACATACACACACACACACATAATCTGATGGGATATTCAATTATGAAATAAGCAACAGTATAGCCCAGCCAGGATCTGTCTTCCAGAGCATGAAGGGAATCTTATGCAACAAAACCCTATCACCGGAATTAAGAAAGAGGGGTTATTTGGGTATTATGTAGAACCAGCAGCGATATATAGCAGTGGATCATGGATAATAAGCAAACAGTAACAAAGATAATTAGAGGCGATGGAGATATCGTTTGACATAATTCTGTTTAGAATTCCATGGACCTCGAAGACGACTAACGATGCGGTACTTGAGGAAGCTCAGACACAAAGACGTTGCAAAAGTCAGGCCAAGGCAGTCATTTGTATTCGGGCATGTCATGAGAAGAGGCTGGTTGGAATATAATGTGACACATAGCAGGGAAGAGAGACATGGGGAGACATGGAGAGAGAGAGAGAGAAAGAGAGAGAGAGAGAGAGAGAGAGAGAGAGAGAGAGAGTATAGTGGACAGAGTGAAGGAATGATACGGGGAACCATCAACAACAGAGTTGATAAATGACACACGTGATAGAAGTGGATGGGGATCCACGATCGCCACGTCAACCGGCAAGGCACATGATGACGATGGTAATAAACGAAAAGAAGATAGAACTCAGTGTCCCAATATGCAAGAACAGAGTAACACAGCGCGCACACACACACACACACACACATACACACACACACACACACACACACACACACACACACACACAGGCACATGCTGAGTACAAGAACAGAGTAACACATCCCCCACACACAGGCGCATGATCAGTACTTACTGCAAAGTCGTTGTTTGGCCATTGTCGACTGGATATTGTTTTATCAAATTCCATTTCCCTGAAAATGCAAAATATTAGCAGAACAAATGAATTTTGTGATAAAATGTTGGGCAATAGGAAGGAGAAAATAGGCATTAAGTGTACAGGCGACAGGATCAGACAAACAAACTTACTAATGCACTGACTAACTGAACAACATCCAGACGTCCTAAGATGTAGGTTTATTTTTTAGATACATTGAAAAATAGACAAAAATGCGTAACAAACAAACAGACTTTCAGACAAAAACAGACAGATTCACGGGCTGTAATGTAGATAGATACTTAATACGAGAAGTCAAGAAATAAACTTAATTTGGCACAGGCTTCTAATAACAAAAATGTTTAAGTCAAGTTTTGAACTCCCTTCGTATATTGTCAACTAGGCAGACAGATAGGCAGACAAACATATAAGTTGTTAAACTGAAAGACATCTTATGTATGTATGTGTGTATGTATGTATTTATGTATATATGTATGTATGTATGTATGTATGTATGTATGTATGTATGTATGTATGTTTGTATGTATGTATGTATGTATATATGTCAATACGCACGTATGTACGTATGTATATTACATGTCTTTTTCACTAAATTAGGAGCATAGAGTCCCTACTACAATTAACCTCCACGTAGAAAGGCCTAAAAGCACTTGCGTTTTACTGTAAAATGACATTTTATTGCGTCCTATTTACAACCTTACAAATCGTCTTTTACAACAATGTATATTAGTATTTACTGGCACATTTCTTGTATCCTAACAACAGGCACTTGCATTCACGGTGAAGCGCACTAGTATACCCAGCTTTAAAAGAGTATTTCGCTTACAATTTCAGAAGACAAAAAAAAAAACAGGCGATCGGAACTGGTCAGTCTAGATCTCAGAAAAGCTAAACTATATTGCAATGTAGTATTTAGCGCTTCCTTCGAGACAGCAGTGACTGCTATGAGACTACACTACAGCTATCTGCCTTGATCTTTACTTACGTGCAAGGGCTGTTACAGTCACACGTGCCGTTGGCGCCGTTAATTGTCCTACGAACTGTTTCCAGACAGATCATCTCTGTAAATACACCACGAAACAATAATTATATTTATAATTGCGTTAGTGAAACATGGCTGCTAACGAAAGGATTGGAGAACCCACGTATCACGTGAGTGCTGTCTCGTGGGAGACACATTCAGGAAGCAATGCCAGATTTTCGTCCCGAAAAACTCTACATCGTAACAACATAGATTAAATGTCTGCTAAAAATATTGGGTGTAACAAGGTAAGACATGATCAGAAACGATGACATCCGGAGACTGGTAAGCACAGCACCAGTAATGGACTACATTAAAAGACAGCAAATAAAATGTTTGGTCAAGTAACAAGCACACCATCCACACAGCTCCCAGCAATGCTATTGAGGTCACAATGGATACAAAGCCAAATGCATACCATCAAAAACATGGCTTACATAAATTCATATGATGCAGTACATGCTACTGTGCATGAAGCACACAGAGCGGTCAGTTCTAGAGATCCCTTCATAACCTGACGCTGAAAAGCATAACAAGATAAGCGAAAAGAAAGACGAATGTCAGATGGGCATTCACAAAAGTGGCATTCGGAGAATGTCATAAGTCAAAGACATTCCACATCATATCAGTGATTCCAAACATTAATAGACTGGTCATACTACAAAGAGAAGAAATAACAAACTCTAGAGTTAAAGAACTACCCTATTGTACACGCTCAAAAATTAAAATTAAAAAAAAATATACGTCGGGACTGTCTCCAATCCGATAGAAGGACTCGCTAGCAAAAACAACATAATCGTCCCTAGATCGAACAACCTTCTCGTTCACTGATCACCTCGTGTCACCGTCCCTAGATCGAACAACCTTCTCGTTCACTGATCACCTCGTGTCACCGTCCCTAGATCGAACAACCTTCTCGTTCACTGATCACCTCGTGTCACCGTCCCTAGATCGAACAACATTCTCGTTCACTGATCACCTCGTGTCACCGTCCCTAGATCGAACAAGCTTCTCGTTCACTGATCACCTCGTGCCACCGTCCCTAGATCGAACAACCTTCTCGTTCACTGGTCACCTCGTGCCACCGTCCCTAGATCGAACAACCTTCTCGTTCACCGGACACCTCGTGCCACCGTCCCTAGATCGAACAACGTTCTCGTTCACTGATCACCTCGTGCCACCGTCCCTAGATCGAACAACCTTCTCGTTCACTGGTCACCTCGAGCCACCGTCCCTTGATCGAACAACCTTCTCGTTCACTGGTCACCTCGTGTCACCGACCGTTGCCATTGGAAACAGAGTTGGTACCAGTACAAGGCCAACCATTTACCCGAAGTAAAACGGGTAGATTAAGACAATGATAATGATTCAGCCGTCGATTCAGTTGAAGGATTATTCCCCAGTACAGCTGGTCCATCTAAAAGAAGTCTGCAATTTTCAGTGACGGCTTCAGCAGTAATTTTTTTTAATAAAGAGGTTTCTAGTTTCTGTGGGAAAATCTCTTAATAGTCTTATTCGATATTATTGGAAAGTACCAGAAGGCATATTTCTTTCAAACATGGAACTAGTCATGTAGTTTACAGTCAAGCAGTATATATATTTCATGTTATCTTAAAACCACAATCCAAGTAATCTCTTTTTAAGTTTAGAGTAGCAGGGTCAGATAAACATATTGACCAAGACCATATGCCCAGTCATCTCTCGTATTCCAGGAAACATGATGTGTCCCAGCAGTCTGCCATTGACCTGTAGTCCCCATAGAAGAGAGCTTACTGAGGACCTTGGCATTGCACTACAGTAAAGAGAACAACGGTTCACTGTCTCAATGTCAAAAGTTAACTCAGCTCAGCACGAGTAACTTAGAACAACAACAACAACAACAACAACAACACAAGCATCTAGTATCTGTATTAAACAACAAGCACACTTTCTAACATTTACTAAACAACGGTGAGAAATTCAAAGTATCAACCACTGCAGAATGTGGTGGGCCATTTATGAACGATGGAAAGTAAGTTCGCTTTGGCGTCTACGACCCGGTGCGTCGATCGGCCACATCCATGCCCACTGCTGCGACACGGTTCCAGGCCTCGTTCAGATATGATGGACTTAAACTTAACTTAACGTCATTATACTGGCTTATAAGACTTGTATACAACCAGTTTCTTGGAGGGTGGTTTAATAGACTCCCCACTGTAGCTAAGTAGACCCGCAGCCTGTTAGGCGTCATCTATAGCTGTTCAGAACAAACCACCTGGGGGAAGGTACACGTAACGTTTCGGTAGGTTTTAGATATAATTTTGAATTTTGTGCACGCAGCGGCCATTTAGCCTACTCTTTTCGATTTCCAACTTCCAATGAAAGGCATTGAACAAATATTGGGGCACTCATGTGCAATGAAGTCGGGTTTATGAGTCGCTTTCTATTTTCCAATTAAAAGCTCAAGGCCGCTACTGCATTCAGCCTTGCTTATATGAGTGTTGCCGATTATTCCTGGTGCCCTAAGGTTGGCCTGGGTTACCAGATTAAATATGCTAACACACCTGGAAGTTATGTGAACGAGAGCTTTACTACTTCTAGCAAACTCTACGAGGCCGTGTAGGTCTACGGAAGTATGCATCAGGCAAAGCTGACACCTCAGTCCTCTAGGTTCGGGGTTTTTAGAATGAACCCGACACACACACACACACATATAAACAGTTAAATACATGTGTAGCGATAACAACCATACAGACTAGCCATAAGAAAACATATACACCAGATAACAGAAACGAAAGGAGAGTAATAGGCTATTCAAATTCGATACACGGCCCGCAAGGTGATAGTAGTGCCATGCAGAAAGGAAAGACATCAAGCAGAGTATTAGACTAGCAGCCCAAAAGAATGGCTCTATGTCTAATAAAGAATGGCTATGTTTCTTTCGTTACTTGTACACAAAAATTCCATACAAGAGAAATATCAACACAATGTTTGTCTATCCGTCCATCGGTCCGTCCGATCGTGCGTCTGTCTGTTAGTCTGTTTGTCCGTCTGTCTGTCTGCCCATCCGTTTGTCCGTCCGTCTGTCAGTCCATGCGTCGTCCGTCTGTTAGTCTGTCTGTCCGTCCGTCTGTCTGTCTGCCCATCCGTTTGTCCGTCCGTCTGTCTGTCCTTGCATCCGTCTGTCCATCAGTCCGTCCGTCCGTCCGTCCATCTTTCCATCCATCCGCCTGTCCTTACGTCCGTCTGTCTTACTGTTTGTCTGTTTCTAAAAAAGAACAAGTTGTATTTACGCCGACAAGACCAGACTACCTATGACTTACCTGTTTCATTTCTGCAAGGAGGAAGTCCACTTGTTGAATTCTTCATGATAGTGTTCATCTGCTGAGCTATCTCGTCGTAACACTTGCATTTTGTCCTGATTAAGTCCTGTTCACAAACCTTCTGGCACGTCTGAGACATGAAACAAAACAAACGGACATTGGACTGTAAGGAAGCCGTATAGAATTCAGGTATTTTCGTGCTGTGGCCTCTCTCTTCGTCGTCTGCGTTTGTACTGATAAAGTTAAAGGTCCGTTCCATGGCAGTAGTTGCCGTCGGGGATGAAGTTTCACATCGCTTCACTTTATGTACTAAGCCGCAACCTAAGTGAGGTTGGGGGGGGGGGAGGAGTTCCTTTCCTTGCTGTTTTTTTTATCTTCCCCAACTCATATGTCAGGTACCCATGTACAACTGGGTCGACTAGAGGAGCAGTCATACCAAGTCACGAAGCACAGCCTGAATTTGTTTCTGTCAGTCCGGGAATTCGAACGCTGGCACGTTGGTATCCCAGCTCGTCGACTAGGCTACACGCTGCACTTTTCGGACTAAAATGGACGTTTCGTTACGCCGTGTCGTAGTTTGCAGCGAGGTTGCGATATCTTCGCCTTTCAGTACGACGGATCCGGTTTCAGCTCGCCATTTTTACGACCGAGCTAGTCTTCCCTCTTCGATTCATCTCATCTGTAACAGACGGCACTGGTGCAGCCTGTTTCCTGGGCCACCACTTGGTAGCGGCATTGGATTTTCGCCAGATTAAGGTTTGGAGACCCTGACGCAAGCAGACGCCGGCAGACATGTGTCCCTACACCTTCAGCCCTGGTGCCCTGTCAGACTGTCTGAGCAGTAGAGTGGTCGAGGGCTAGCTTTTCATGACAAGAGGACTCTAGTCGACCCAGCTGTAAATAGTTACGTGACTTACTCTTAGGGAAGAAACAGCAGCGAGGAAGGGAACTGCACCCCCCCCCCCCCCACCTCACCTCATAAAAATATGGGGTCTAACACAGTGACATTTCTAACACTTCCTCCCCGACTGCAGTATCTGACATGGCTACCTTAACTAGAACATACCATAGTTATTCAATCATGGATTAATGAATTGATTGTTGTGTATCCCAACCTACCGTACGAGTGTACATAACTCCATATTTTCCCAAAAATGACTCAGGCGGAGTGCACGGCCCGTAAGGATCTCCCAGTCGAGTCACTTCAATCTGAAAAACAAAAAATGAAATCCATTTTTCCAATTCCTCAATTAAATAATCGTCAAATATAACTGAAACAAATGAATATATGGCAGAAATAGTAACCAGTTCTCGAAAATGGAGACAGCACATTTTAAAACGTCCAGATAAACTGTTGTAAATTCACACATCTTAAATAAGACTGGCAGGTAACATGTGACATAGTAGAGCTTTGAATGGATGTTCAATAATGACAGATTAACATAAGATATAACAATGAAGACTCACGTAAGAATAGTAACAGATGTATGTTGATGGTTTCACCCGTATGGAGTTTAATGTGGATAAATGTACAGTCATCCCCATGGGTAGATCCAATATGGAACATAATTACAGAATGGGAGAGAACAATATTAGAAAGATAGATAAGGAAAGAGACCTAGGGGTTATAATAGATCATACAGGTAAGGTGAGTGAGCAAGTTAACGTAGCAGTGAAAAAGGCAAATGCAATGTCAGGTATGATAAAAAGAAATATTAAACATAGGAGCAAGGAAGTCAAACTGTATAAAGCTTTAGTTAGACCTAGTTTGGAGTACTGTGTACAGGTGTGGAGTCCTTATCATAGAGGGGATGTAAACATGCTGGAAAGAATACAAAAAAGAGCGACAAAGATGATAGTGGGATTCCACAATTACAGTTTTGAGGAAAGACTCGGAAAAACCGGTCTAGTGTGTCTAGTAAAGAAAAGAATTCATGGTGACTTAACACAGGTTTATAAGATGATCAGAGGAATGGATAAATTAGACTATAACAAGTTTTTTAAAATACAGCCACCCACAATAACAAGAAGGAATAGCTACAAGCCGACTAAAGAGAGGTCCAGATTATCTATTAGGAAATATTTTTTTAGTCAGAGAGTGGTGTCTGCTTGGAATGCATTGCCAGGGGAGGTAGTGGAGGTAGGGACAATTAATACATTTAAGAAAAAACTGGATGCGCATAGCTTTTAGAGCAAGGTGATGTAAATGTAACTGGTTGTATACAGACTCTGCAGGGTCCTCTAAACCAGTATAAAGACGTTAAGTTAAGTTAAGAAAAGCTTTTAATTAAGTACTGCGCACACTGGAAGGCACGCACAAAACAGCGAGAAGAGACAAATTAGTAAAATCGATCGTATTTAATAAACATGAATTAACGTATCAACATCATCATCATCAAGTGCTGCCTGCCGGGTGGTGTTGCCTTTCATGGACCTTAATTTTCCCTTATCACGTGTATCGTTTATCAGTTTTGCCGTTGATCGCCTTCCATGTATGCCCAATTTACGTGAGAACTGAGTTCGACATTTATACTGTAGGAGCCACGTGTGCGTTCAACGGGCATTAGAGAAAATATCGGCATCGCCCTATGCATCGCATATAGTATGTAGAAGCACGTGGCAAGACCTGGTCAACAATGGCACTGAACTTCTTTATCTAATCGTCTTCACTTGTTTAGCCACTGGTTCCAAGTGAACTCGGAGGAGAGAGTGAACGTGACTCTTCCTCACGTCAAACCGAATCATCCGGTAAGTCACTCTTTCAATCATTCATACCCAGAGATGACTGAATATATTTAAAATGGATGGAACGAGTAGTCTTCATAAGATGTGACGAACAATAGGATATACTTTTCTTATCAATTGCAGTCAATGTCCCATCAAAAATAGCAATTCCATAGTCACAAGAACACGATTTAAATAATCAACTCTTCACTGAACAATATCTAAATAATCAACTCTTTACTAAAAGATATTTAAATAATGAACTCTTCACTAAACAATATTTAAATAATCAACTCTTTACTAAAAGATATTCAAATAATGAACTCTTCACTGAACAATATTTAAATAATCAACTCTTTACTAAAAGATATTCAAATAATGAACTCTTCACTGAACAATATTTAAATAATCAACTCTTTACTAAAAGATATTTAAATAATCAACTCTTCACTAAACAATATTTACATAATCAACTCTTCACTAAAAGATATTTAAATAATCAACTCTTCACACAACAATATTTAAATAATCAACTCTTCACCCAACAATATTTAAATAATCAACTCTTCACTAAACAATATTTAAATAATCAACTCCTTACTAAAAGATATTTAAATAATCAACTCTTCACTGAACAATATTTAAATAATCAACTCTTTACTAAAAGATATTTAAATAATCAACTCTTCACCCAACAATATTTAAATAATCAACTCTTCACTAAACAAGATATCATGCGATCAACTCCCAAAGCTCTCTCTAGTCAATAATGAGCTAACAGACTGACGAACCTGTTTAAGGCCAATCACAGTCTGGGTCCCAGCAGCGATTGAAATTCCTTCATCGTCAGGAAAGGCCAAAGTGCCTTGCTGGTGTATGACCAGCTGGAGACCTTTGTCAGTAGTAATTCCTGGAATGTATTCGTCTGTTTCCAGGAATATGATAAGTTCCAGACCTGAAATGGAGTGTTGCTATTTATGTTTCTGCTGCTGTCGAGTCACTGTATACATTGGTGGTTCGTTTGTTGCAGTGTCTACATTAAAAGAATGCCAGTTATAGACGAAAGAATATCGCTTCTACAAAGTCTGTCAAAGATCATCATCTCGATCATCACCGCCGTCATCCATATCATAACCACCCTCGCTATTATTCACTAACATCATCAGTATCGATTCTGTAGCAACAATGTCGTCCATATCCTCAACAAACGAATCATTAGGATATAACCGATAAAAAATGAGTTTTACATTGTCATCAGTTCCACGGTTATCTGCATCAACATCAATCTTGCTACATTTCCACCGCATTCATCACTAATATCATCGCATTCATCACTAATATCATCGCATTCATCACTAATATCATCCGTGTTATCACTAAATATCTTCATCTTAAATCCACCATCAACATCATTATTTACATTGGCACGTCATGACTACATCAATATAATTAATAATATTAAACACACAAGAAAGGACCTCTATTAACTACCACTTTGCGCCTATAATTAACCTATTTACAGAGAAGGAGGAAGACAGTGTGACGTGTGTTAAAATATAAATCTCTCAACGATACCGTCTTGTAACAATGTAGGACAGCATAGAAGATACATTGCAGTTTTCTAAGATGTTTAGTTATGTAATATGACAGAATACATCAAGTAAACAGTTTAAAGTACAGAGAATAGCCACACGAGGGAATATAACATCAGTGTCTGGCACTTCACTCTTTTGATTAATTTACAGAAGACAAAGGAAAGTAACATCTGGTCACGTGCGGAGAGGAGACTAACGTACGGCCAGGAGGGGAGAGGAGACTAACGTACGGCCAGGAGGGGAGAGGAGACTAACGTACGGCCATAAGGGGAGAGGAGACTTACGTTCGGCCAGGAGGGAAGAGGAGACTAACGCACAGCCAGGAGGAGAGTGGAGAAGAGACTAACGTCGAGTGAGAGAACGTTCAGGGCTTGGTAGCGGGAGCGAGAGAACGTTCAGGGCTTGGTAGAGAGAGTGAGAGAACGTTCAGGGCTTGGTAACGGCAGTGAGAGAACGTTCAGGGCTTGGTATGGGCAGTGAGAGAACGTTCAGGGCTTGGTAACGGGAGTTTGAGAACGTTCAGGGCTTGATAACGGGAGTTTGAGAACAAATGACGAAGAAGAAGCAGATTCTCCTTGAATAGTATTTAAAAAAAATGTAAGGTCTTGATGATGGGTTCCCTTTATTCAAATCGCATACAAATGTTTCTTTACGAGCCTCTGACTAAGCATTTCCTGTGAGTACACCTGTAATTATTTAATGGAAAGATAACAACTTACCTTTATCAGGACCACTGCCACGTGCCAGCCACTTGCTGTACTGTATTGTGTAGCAGTTACCGTATGAGGCAGATTGGATGGGAGTGAAGTTACTATTGTAAAGAAATGTAGACATCAAAACATTTGAAGGTGATCATGTATGGAGCAGGACTTCACAAAATACGAAAACTCTGTCAAAACAGAGCCCACCCAAATAAAATAAATAACAAAATCTATTTTAAAAAGAGCGCGTTTATTTAATTCAATTCTATTAACTTAGCTTAACTTTTACATATTACGTGAATCACTCATTATGTCTCATCACAAAAATGAAATGAAAGTGAGGGGAGCTCATCGAATACGTTCGTTCTTCACGGAAAAACTGTTAGATAATATATTTGGTATAAATGTAGTAAGTATTCAGTGTTCCATGTTTTTATTTCCAATTAGTGATGAAACATAATTAGTTCTTCGCGGAAACTCTCCTCTTGGTGTAAACATCTATGGTCGATGACATTCTATAGATGACATTCTATAGATGACATTCTATAAAAGAATGCTTTTATTTGAAAATCCACTAAAATATATAAAGTAAAGAAACCCATATCATTTCTGCCGTAGGGGTGTAAGGTGTTAGCGATCTCACATTTCAAAGGCCCGGTTATATGAGGGCGGTAGTCATCTCCTGGTTCGACCTTGGAGCCATTGTGGTCTGAAAAAACATTACCGCCTCAACTGGGAAATGAACCACTCAGATGCGAAGCCAATGCGCTAACCACTGCGCTACGCGGCTCCAATGTACACAACAATTCAATTACATTAACTTAAATAGTTTTAATTTTGCGTGTCATGCCAATCACTCATTATCTTTCATCACATTTATTTATTTAAATGTATCAATTTTTGTTTCTCAGAAACAATCAATCTTTCTCATATTAAATTATAATATATAATGAAAAGAAATTAGCTCTTTTAATTATGGGGCATTGTCCGTTTTAACCATAGCTAACAAGTTCCGTTTTTTTCTTAAAAGCGTTTAATTTAAAAAGGACTATTAAAAAGTTAGTTACCCATCGCAAGCGACTCCATCATACATTTTCTTCTTGATGATAAAACTTGCGCTGCATTTGGGATTTTAGTGAGGAAGTGACTGCGCTTGTCATCAACTTTACTCTCTGGTTCCAAGCTACTTAGTACCAGTGGCAAGACATAAGTCAAGACGACTAGAGTTAACTCAGGATGCAGGCCCTCTGGTCTTATCTACTTTGAGACCATTGGTTGCTGGACACTTTCGAGATTTACCTTTCATTTGGAAAGCGAGTGTATTACCACTCGACAACAGCGAATTAAAAAACGGACATTGCGCAAATAATGCTCAAGGGGAAGCTACCACTGTGTTACAAAACGTCTACCAGGAGATCACAAGTGACCGCCCTTTGATTGTTTGTTTCGGGGGAATGCTCAGTATTTTAAAATGATCCTAATATTGTCCCAAATTGTCGCTGGCATAGTGTCAAAAATATCATGAATGTGTATTGTAGATGGATTTGTATCTGTCGTGACAGTGTCAGCTCTCTGGTTGTTTGGGAAGTGTCTGAATTTTCAATTACAGGATTTGGCCTTGACTAACTAACTGACTTGCTGACTGACTAAATGACTGACTGACTAAAGGACTGACTGACTAAAGGACTGACTGACTTACTGAATGGTTTACTGAGTTACTGATTAACTGACAGTCTGACTTGCGGACTGACTTATTACCTAACTGACTAATTTGCTGATTGATTGACTGAATTATTGACTGACTGATTGGATGAATGTCTGACTGATTGGCTGACTGACTGATTGAATGAATGATTGACTGACTTGCTGACTGACTGATTAATTAGCTGACTTATTTGCTGATTGACAAATTGACTGCCTGATTGACTGACTGACTGACATGGTGATTGACTGACTGAATGATTAATTGATTGACTAACTTGGTGATTTGCTGATTGATTGAGTAAGTTGCTGGCTGACTAACTTGCTGGCTTACTGAATTACTTACTGACTAGCTTGCTGATTAATTGATTAACTAACTGAATGACAGAATGATTGACTGAAAGACTGATTGACTGACTGACGGATTGACTAATTATCTAATTGACACACTAATTGAATGATCGACTGATTGATTGAGTGACTGATTGACTGACTGACTTTCTGACTGACTTACTGAATAGCTGAGTGTGCCTGATTGACTGAATGACTGCCTGACTGATTGACTTGGTGATTGACTGACTGAATAATTTACTTATTGATTGATTGACTGACTGACTTGCTGACTGACTGGTTGATTGACTGCCTGACTTGGTGATTGACTGACTGAATGATCGACGATTGATTAATTGACTGACTTGCTGACTGACTGATTTATTGACTGACTGATGTACTGAATTGATGACTGACTGAATGATTGACTGAATAATTGACTGATTGATTGACTGACTGATTGACCAACTTATTAGCTAATTGACTTTTTAATTGATTGACTTACAGACTTGCTGACTGACTGACTGACTGATCGACTTCCTAGCTAACTAACTAACTAACAAGTGCAATTGAATGAGAGCTCTAACAAATATGACGTCTATTTAAAAACAGCCAGCCAAAAAGTATCAAGACTCAACACATAACAACGGTGAATGTAGTCCCACAACAGAAACTGCCGTCGGAGGTCAAGTGTTAGAGTCTTCAATGTACTAAGCCCTAACTTTGTGAATAATTGGGACCAATTCCCTTCCTCGTTGCCTTTTTGCTTCCCTAGCTGTCAGCCAGATTTACAGCTGGATTTACCTTTACCATTACCATGACAAATGAGGGCTCTGTAATTGTTCTAACATGACGATCACAGTAAAATAAGATACATACAAAAATCCGCTATTGATTCAACATTTTTAAAAAACCCACTGGATTCTGGTCTCCATAATCGATTTCTGTTTTTATCATTTCTCTCCACTTTTTGGTAATGATTGATTGCTCTTTGGTAGTGATTGATTGCTCTTTGGTAGTGATTGATTGCTCTTTGGTAGTGATTGATTGCTCTTTGGTAGTGATTGATTCATTGGTTGACCATTTGATTTGACCTTCTACTCCAAGGGAAGCCAAAAGGGTAACTACAACTTCTGACCCAATTAAAAGAAGCCTCTACTAAATATTTACTGTGAGGTACACTGGTTATGGTTTTAGATGATGATGTTGCTAGTCACGTGTACAACGCTCTTTAGTCACCATTTACGACATGCTATGAAGGTTACAGTAAATCTTTTATTATCAACCGACACCACTCGGATTTCTATATATATGCATCCATCTGTTATAGTACTAGCATCTGTATACACATACTATAATTATCTCACGCTATAAATAAACACGGGAAAGTGCTTATATTGCATGTTAACGTACCCACTCAAACATTACCCACTCAACGATTCTCAACTTATTCATCCATTAAACAACATTCAACTTACGAACTTACATAATATCCAGCCAACAATTCTTAATACATGCAACATTATAACTAATCCGGTCATACGTTATCACCTCAGCGGTTCTAAACACGTTGAATAACTAAACACATGATGTAAGCAAGATCTATCTATTATACTTACTCCACCAAAGACTGACTAATTTGTGGTATCGATTGACGAATGAAAGACTCACTGATTAATGAAATCAATCACATATGAACGGTCGTCACGTAAACCATACTCTTGGTTACATACCAAATAATTCACGCCGATGTAATTCAACACTTTCTAGTAAAATCATGAAATTATTGTCAATTCACACTTTTCCAGTCAAACACAAATGACATTATCAAAACAATTCTCAAATAATTACTAATACAATCATCAATATACCACGTTGGTACAATCAAACGCCAATTGAAGAAATCAACATTTAAAAAAATTCACATTAATATAACAAAACATAGACCAATCAAATCCAACAAAAGAATACATTTTCACTCTACCATCATAATACATTGACCCCCTGTTAATCAACAAAAGAACACCAATTCACACTAATCAAATACAGACTGAAAAAATCAACAAAAGGACAGTCATCACACTAATATTATCTCTCCTCAACCACACGAATCAACAAAAGAATCGCCGCGCCCTACTTACCCCATCAGACACTGACCGTCATGGCCACTTACCCTACCAGACAATTACCATCACTCAACTTACCCCATCAGACACTGACCACCATGGCCACTTACCCTATCAGACACTTACCATCACGGTAACTTATCCCATCAGACACTGACCGTCATGGCCACTTACCCTACCAGACACTTACCATCACGGCAACTTACCCCATCAGACACTGACCTAATGGCCACTTACCCAATCTTACACTGACCGCCATGACCACTTACTTCATCAGACACTGACCACCATGGCAACTTACCATACCAGATACTCCCCACCACATCAACTTACCCCATCAGACACTCCCCACCACACCAACTTACCCCATCAGACACTCCCCACCACATCAACTTACCCCATCAGACACTCCCCACCACATCAACTTACCCCATCAGACACTCCCCACCACATCAACTTACCCCATCAGACACTCCCCACCACATCAACTTACCCCATCAGACACTGACCGCCATCGAAAGAGCACTGCAGCAACATATCCTCGATTTGATGACCAAGTTGTACTCGTAAGGAACTGGTATGGGAACACAAGTTCAAGGTTACATGAGACAGCCGCGACATAAATTGTGAATAGATAACACGTATTGTGCATATTAGTGCAACATCCTAATTCTCACAGCTACAGCCCTGACTAACCTTCAGTATTTATTATTATTTATAAAACGGGAATGTGCTATGCTGCTGTATCATGGACACTAAAAAACAATGCAGAACAAACTGCTCGTGAAGCAAGCCTCGTTTGAAAGACGCATAATCTGTTTTACTTTTCACGCACAGCGCGTGCTGAACGTCATCACTTCCGACCTATGGCAATCATCATTGCCAAGCGATGCAGTTTATCGAGCAAACAGGGTGAACCATCAGTGGGCATGCCACATACTCTGATGTAAGGATGAACTTTGGAGTACGTTCACAGAAGTTTGGTTCCAACGAGGCGGAAAGAAACTGAAAGGTAGATATCGAATGAGCTGGCCAGACTCACTTGCATTTCACTACACCATATAAGACATGTTATTGTTGTTACCGACCCAGCAGGTTCTGGGCTGTCGATCTTCGGTCCAATGTAATGGTGTATGCACGTGTTTATCAGTTGTTGTCTAGTGCAATGCAAAGAGTACCTTTTCTCTGGCCTTGCAGGAAAAAGTATTTTCCTAACATCGTTAATGCTTTGCACGTAAAGAGAAAAAGAGAAGATGATCAACAATTTCAAACTGCTGTGTATATAACTGACACTCAGGAGTGTGTTGTGGTTGGATTATGTTCAGTTGCTTCGTAAGTGAGATGTGTTGGGTTCTCAGTCAGAAAATGGTCTTTAATCTTTCCTTATGAGTTGATCTATACTGTCATTTGGATACAAGGTGCGTTAAAAAGAAAGCTTTTTGAACACAGGACCACCATAGCCTATGATAGAGGTCGTTGAAGACTGAATTGGGGACCGCAGTATTACCGTCCGAGCACAGAACTGGGGCATCAAGTAATCAAGTGAATCAAAAACAAACAGGAATGGATGTCAATATTATTTTGTTATAGTAATACACAAAACCCAGTTATTCATGTTGCTACAACCCTTGTATTGCCACATTAGCCTTCATCGCTTTCATTCTCAGCCAATGCTTTCTTCAGAGTGAGCAAGACACACCGAAGTTATGCTATTCTTTGCTAGATCGCATCAGATAAATTATACAACGCAATAGGATTTGGCTACAAGGCAAAAGGAAGTCCACATGACAGATGGATATATGACTTAACAGACATCCTACAACAACGTGGACTTAATTACAACCAACTCAACTTCTTTCACATGAAAGAAAGTTTAAAGCTCCCCAAGGGATTTAACATTAACTATGTGAGCAGAACAATAGATACGTTAAGAGGTACAAATGCAGATGTAAGGACCAGCATTGGAAAGACAAGAGGGGAATTCTTGACACAAAAGAGTATATGGAAATACCGAGAAATCAGTATTCACGTCAAAGTTAGAATAATCAACCACAGTGTCACGTCAGATCTGCTGTTTGGAGCAGAGACATGGAGATCGACCAGGACCATACAACACAGACTCAAGTCCTTCGTTAACAGATGCCTACGAATGATAATGGGAATAAAGTGGCCGGAAATGGTGAGGAATGAAGACTTGTGGGAAAGGGGTCAACAACAGCCATTGGAACAACAAATTAAGCGAAGAAAATAGGTTTGGATATGACATACGCATCGGAAGGCAGTCCAACCTAGCTAGACAGGTCATTTCATGAAATCCTTAAGGAAAGGGAGAGAAAGGTACACCCAAACAAACTTGGAGAAGAGAATGAGAGAAGAAACAACGATTACATATTTACACCTGGAGAGATGCAGAAAGAGCAAATCAGGACCAAGCATACTGACGGGATATTGTCAATGGGCTATGGACCGAGACAAGCGACGAGCTTTGTTTGATTAATTGATTGCTTTATTGATGTGGTTTAATTGCACAAGCCGATGGAAAACTAAGTTAGGGCAAGTATGTAATGTTAAAACGAACTAACATTACCGCACTCCTGGTGAACTTACAGCGGCTCAATCTTTGTCGCTTAAAAACGAAATGCATGGATACTGCTGGTTTTTGTGACCCAATAGTTGCACACAAATGCACGATGATCTCTGGCTCTTTCACCATCATTCCTTCATACCCATATTCAATGTCTCCACATGGGATCAAGATTCTGAGCAGCGCAAGAGCTGCAGTGGTCAGAGACCCATAGCTGACTGCTAGCGTCAGGGCCAGCGAACCATAGCTGCCAATACCCTTCTACACCTCCACGCGGTGATCCTGGATAACAGGCTGTATCAGAGCAGACTGGCTAAGGAGAAGGGATCGAAGAGGGAATGCTAATCCGGTACTCAAAAAGTGCTTGCTGAAGTCGGATGTGTTGGACCGAAAGGTGCAAATATCGCAACCAAGCTGTAAATTACGACACAACGCATTCCGTTCTCTGGACTACATTCTGTTACTTAAGCCCTTTCAGGGTTTGGTAGTGGGAGATTGAGAACGAACGAAGAAGAAGAAGAAAAAGAAGAATGTCTCCACAGGACGTCAAGAATTGCACATTGACAGCACATTGACCGAGGTCTCACCTTACGTCTATGTCATGTACCTAGAAACAGGACATCTTACAGCAGCCGGACCAACGAGATGGAGATCTTCTTTTGTGTTCAGGTATTTGGTCATACAGGATCTGCAGTACCGTCGTAAGGACGAAGTTCCCAGTCGGGATCAAAACTATGATCCTCTTTATCAGGGGTCACGAAAAACGGTTGAACGGTCCCAATTCGAATAAATAAATATAGGGGGCAATAAATACTGACATAATATAGATGAATGTATACTTAAATTGGTATACTGTTTTATATTACACAACATGCGACATTTGTTTAAAATGACATTTATTTCATTTTTAAAAATATAAAACTACTGAACCTACAGCAATGACCTTATGTAGGTCCAATGAAGTCCAATTAAAATCACATGATTAGTTTCCAATTTGATTTGGGAACAAAACAAGATTGCCAATTTTCCAAAGATAGCAGATTGTTTTTTTTAAATTTGAAGATTGTTAAGATCGCAGCCTTTGTGACATCAAGGAGTCATTTACAAGACATGTATCGACACTAACAAAATGTAGTTCTCTGATTACTTTCCAGGGCTTGGTCTACATAGTGTGAGTTGGATTGTAAATCCCTTCAAAGTTAATTTGCTGATGTGGCTGGACAACCTGAACGATCGATAGATGCATTATTTGAACTTCTTTCAGTACCAAAAATCCAGAAAAATACTGAACTTAATGATTTAAGAGCAGTACTCTGTCAACTATGCCAGCAGTCCGCACCAAAAAGAGTAGTGGTACAGAGGGTTACATCCCACTGTAACATCCAAGGCAACGAGGAGGCAGAAAGACTGGCAAAATAAGGTGCAAGATTACCACAACCAGATACTAGTATGACGTACGAAGAGTCAAAACGGCTTATTAAAGCTAGATACATGACCAAATGGGAAACCGAACATACTGGCTACACAAAAAACGATGCATATTACCAGTTGAACAGAAGAGAGCAGGTCGTGGTCTTCAGACTTCGCACTGGCCACAACAGACTGAGGTACCACCTATTCAATAAATTGAAGATAGGTGGCACTGACGAATGCTCGTGTGGTACCGGGAAAATGACCGCTGAACATTTGCTGCAAAACTGTCCGACATACGAGGATCAGAGAAAGCAAATGTGGCCATCACCAGTGCCAACACTAGACAAGCTCTATGGCAGTGTTGACAGCCTCAGGATAACCGCTGCTTTTTTTCGCAAAAATACAGGTTGACGTCTGACAGCGTACGAAGAAGAAGAAGAAGAAGTTCTTCTTTCAAATGCACAATGACTTTCAAAGTATATTTCCAAGCACAATGTACACTGGTTCGGTCACCTTAAGAGAATGCACCCTCATCAAGTTCCACTGGTGGATTACAGTGCTGGTAGATCTGGCTGTCGTGTAAGAGGTCGGCCCCTAAGCAGGTTCATAGATAACATTAGAGTGAGTGTTCAACGACACAGGCTCACAATGATGGACACAGCGCACTTAACTCAGAACAAACGACCACACCCTCTCCCACACCCTGCTCTGCACAAAGGCACAAATAAAAATAAAAATAACTATCTAGCTAGCTAACTAGCTTACTATCTAACTAAATAACCAACTTTGTATCTAACAACTAACTAGCTAACCAACTTACTAATAATCCAGCTTACTAATTAACTAACTAACAAACTTTCGAACTAAATAATTAACTTTCTAACTAACTAACCAATTAACTAACTTACAAATTTTCTTATTAACTAACTTACTAACTTTCTAACTAACTAACTGCTCCCTTTTGCAACAGGATTTTCTTCACTTATGAACTTGAAAACAAAGTACATGAGCCTGTTGGACCAAGAAGACAGCCCCCAAGTTGTTCTAACACCAAACAGCTCTGACATGGATGTTGTTTGAACCAAGATGCTCTGACATGGATGCTGTTTGACTAAAGTTGTTCTAACACCAAACAGCTCTGACATGGATGTTGTTTGAACCAAGATGCTCTGACATGGATGCTGTTTGACTCAAGTTGTTCTAACACCAAACAGCTCTGACATGGATGTTGTTTGAACCAAGATGCTCTGACATGGATGCTGTTTGACTCAAGTTGTTCTAACACCAAACAGCTCTGACATGGATGTTGTTTGAACCAAGATGCTCTGACATGGATGCTGTTTGATTCAAGTTGTTCTAACACCAAACAGCTCTGACATGGATGTTGTTTGAACCAAGATGCTCTGACATGGATGCTGTTTGACTCAAGTTGTTCTAACACCAAACAGCTCTGACATGGATGTTGTTTGAACTAAGATGCTCTGACATGGATGCTGTTTGACTCAAGTTGTTCTAATACCAAACAGCTCTGACATGGATGTTGTTTGAACCAAGATGCTCTGACATGGATGCTGTTTGACTCAAGTTGTTCTAACACCAAACAGCTCTGACATGGATGTTGTTTGAACCAAGATGCTCTGACATGGATGCTGTTTGACTCAAGTTGTTCTAACACCAAACAGCTCTGACATGGATGTTGTTTGAACCAAGATGCTCTGACATGGATGCTGTTTGACTCAAGTTGTTCTAATACCAAACAGCTCTGACATGGATGTTGTTTGAACCAAGATGCTCTGACATGGATGTTGTTTGAACCAAGATGCTCTGACACGGATGCTGTTTGACTCAAGTTGTTCTAACACCAAACAGCTCTGACATGGATGTTGTTTGAACCAAGATGCTCTGACACGGATGCTGTTTGACTCAAGTTGTTCTAATACCAAACAGCTCTGACATGAATGTTGTTTGAACCAAGATGCTCTGACACGGATGCTGTTTGAACCAAGATGCTCTGACATGGATGTTGTTTGAACAAAGATGCTCTGACATGGATGTTGTTTGAACCAAGATGCTCTGACATGGATGTTGTTTGAACAAAGATGCTCTGACACGGATGCTGTTTGAACCAAAATGCTCTGACATGGATGTTGTTTGAACCAAGATGCTCTGACATGGATGTTGTTTGAACCAAGATGCTCTGACATGGATGTTGTTTGAACCAAGATGCTCTGACACGGATGCTGTTTGAACAAAGAGGCTCTGACATGGATGTTGTTTGAACCAAGATGCTCTGACATGGATGTTGTTTGAACCAAGATGCCCTGACACGGATGCTGTTTGAACCAAGATGCTCTGACATGGATGTTGTTTGAACCAAGATGCTCTGACATGGATGTTGTTTGAACCAAGATGCTCTGACATGGATGTTGTTTGAACCAAGATGCTCTGACACGGATGCTGTTTGAACCAAGATGCTCTGACATGGATGTTGTTTGAACCTAGATGCTCTGACATGGATGTTTTTTGAACCAAGATGCTCTGACATGGATGTTGTTTGAACCAAGATGCTCTGACAGGGATGCTGTTTGAACCAAGATGCTCTGACATGGATGTTGTTTGAACCAAGATGCTCTGACATGGATGTTGTTTGAACCAAGATGCTCTGACATGGATGTTGTTTGAACCAAGATGCTCTGATATGGATGTTATTTGAACCAAGATGCTCTGTCATGGATGTTGTTTGAACCAAGATGCTCTGACATGGATGTTGTTTGAACCAAGATGCTCTGACATGGATGTTGTTTGAACCAAGATGCTCTGACATGGATGTTGTTTGAACCAAGATGCTCTGACATGGATGCTGTTTGAACCAAGATGCTCTGATATGGATGCTGTTTGAACTAAGATGCTCTGACATGGATGCTGTTTGAACCAAGATGCTCTGACATGGATGTTGTTTGAAACAAGATGCTCTGACATGGATGCTGTTTGAACCAAGATGCTCTGACATGGATGCTGTTTGAACCAAGTTGTTCTAACACCAAACAGCTCTGACATGGATGCTGTTTGAACCAAGATGCTCTGACATGGATGCTGTTTGAACCAAGATGCTCTGACATGGATGCTGTTTGACTCAAGTTGTTCTAACACCAAACAGCTCTGACATGGATGTTGTTTGAACCAAGATGCTCTGACATGGATGCTGTTTGACTCAAGTTGTTCTAACACCAAACAGCTCTGACATGGATGTTGTTTGAACCAAGATGCTCTGACATGGATGCTGTTTGACTCAAGTTGTTCTAATACCAAAAAGCTCTGACATGATGTTGTTTGAACCAAGATGCTCTGACATGGATGCTGTTTGACTCAAGTTGTTCTAACACCAAACAGCTCTGACATGGATGTTGTTTGAACCAAGATGCTCTGACATGGATGCTGTTTGACTCAAGTTGTTCTAATACCAAAAAGCTCTGACATGATGTTGTTTGAACCAAGATGCTCTGACATGGATGCTGTTTGACTCAAGTTGTTCTAACACCAAACAGCTCTGACATGGATGTTGTTTGAACCAAGATGCTCTGACATGGATGCTGTTTGAACCAAGATGCTCTGACATGGATGCTGTTTGACCCAAGTTGTTCTAACACCAAACAGCTCTGACATGGATGTTGTTTGAACCAAGATGCTCTGACATGGATGTTGTTTTAACCAAGATGCTCTGACATGGATGCTGTTTGACCCAAGTTGTTCTAATACCAAACAGCTCTGACATGATGTTGTTTGATCCAAAATCAAACTTGGTTATTTGTCAAACTTTAAGTATAAATGTTTTGAAACGAAATGCTTCAGTTATTTTTCCTTCCTTGTTATTAATTGTGAATGTGTACTGTTCTTTTATTTGTCTGTTATTTTAAAAGTACGAGTGGCTTTAGAATTTAAAAAAGTAAATTCTTGACTTTTATATCAATTATTGTTCTTTCTAATAGCCATTAGCTTGCTTTTATTTACTTTGAAGTTCTGGTAGTGGTTGGGTGGCGGGGGCGGGGGTGCACGGTTGACGCGGATGATGGTAGATTGGAGTAAACATAATTTTACAGGATTTTTGATAATTTTTATCTTAATATGGTTCTTGACATTGATCTTGACCCTGATCTTGACCTTGATCTTGACCTTGATCTTGATCTTGATCTTGACCTTCATCTTGCCATTGATAGCCCGTTCCTCAGTACAGCTGTAGGTCCCAACTTCGTCTTCAGTGAACCCTGTCGTGGTCAACGGAAGTCCAGTGGGGTGGGGTGGGTGGGTGGGGGGGTGTGTTGGGTAAGGACTTTTCCAGAGGCGTCTCTGATGTAGTTGCGTACAGCAAGGGAGTCTGGCCAACGCATTGGGGGTCTTCTCCGCGGTCTCTTTTTACTCCATGGATACCAGAGTGCTGTCGCCGTGCTCCATCGACCATCGTTTCGTCCCATCATCTGACCTACCTATCAGTAAATACCTAACATAAATCATTAGTGATGAAAAAGAAAATGATAAAACGCCCATAGAAAAATCATGGAAAGCTGACAGAAGTATTATAGAGGACTAACTAAATACAGAAGAAAAAATTGTGCACAATATATCAACATCGACAACACTACAGAGCTAGAAGCGGACAACATAATCAGAGATCCAAATGCGCTACAAGGGACATCAGCAAACAAGTCACCAGGGCTGGATTAGATTCATGCCGGACTAATCAAAGCAAGAACAGATTTAGGGATAACCTGGCTACACAGACTGTATAACCTAGTGTGGACAAAAAAGAAGCACCAGAAGACTGGAGATGTACAACAATAATCTCCTTGTGGAAAAAAGAGCAGCAAGAAAACCTGCACACTATAGAGAGGAAGACCATTACTTAGCCATACTTGAAAGATATCCTATAACATGCTGGAATAAAGGCTACACCCAAACATAGAACCACAGCTTAGCGAAGCGCACGTGGGATTGAGGAACAATAGTAGCTGTACAGATGCAATCTTAGCACTAACAAAAACTAGCGGAGAAACCATTACATTCAGGCACTACATGCTGTTTTCGTGGATCAAGAGAAGGCATTCAATCGAGTGAATGGATACCAACTGTGGACAGCATTATAACTTATGGAGTAAAAAAACATTTGATCAACCTATGGAGTAAATAAACATTTGATCAACCTATGGAGTAAATAAACATTTGATCAACCTATGGAATAAATAAACATTTGATCAACCTATGGAATAAATAAACATTTGATCAACTTATGGAATAAATAAACATTTGATCAACTTATGGAATAAATAAACATTTGATCAACTTATGAAGTAAATAAACATTTGATCAACTTATGGAGTAAATAAACATTTGATCAACTTATGAAGTCAATAAACATTTGATCAACTTATGAAGTAAATAAACATTTTATCAACTTATGGAGTAAACAAACATTTGATCAACTTATGAAGTAAATAAACATTTGATCAACTTATGAAGTAAATAAATATTTGATCAACTTATGGAATAAATAAACATTTGATCAACCTATGAAAAGAAACCGTTATGTAAATGTATACTAAGAACCATCATCATCATGTAGCATGTCCTATAGCACGTCGCTCCCATCACAGTCTGTATGAAAGAAACTCGTTCCCTTGACAAAACTTGAACTTCTCTTCAGTGTTTACCAAGCAATGATAGCAACCTCATTAATCACCTAAATGACCTCTTCAGTGTTGACCAAGCAATGATATCAACATCAGAAAATCAACTACAGAAACATATAAACAATATTAATGAGGTTTCTACGGAGTACAGTATGAAAAGCAACATAAAGAAAACCGAAGTTGCAAGAAAATTAATGGAAACAAAACATATTCTTACAAAACCAACAAATAAAACGTGTGGCAGATTTGACGTACGTGGCTAACATACAAGATAATATTCCTACGGACATTGTGCTTGCTATGCCAGATGTAGAACTTAACGAACAAAGATACAAGGGACATTGTGCAAGCTATGTCAGATTTAGAACTTAACGAACAAAGATACAAGGGACATTGTGCAAGCTATGTCAGATTTAGAAATAAACGAACAAAGATACAAGGGACATTGTGCTTGCTATGTCAGATTTAGAAATTAACGAGCAAAGATACAAGGGACATTGTGCTTGCTATGTCAGATTTAGAAATTAACGAACAAAGATACAAGGGACATTGTGCTTTCTATGTCAGATTTTGAAATTAACGAACAAAGATACAAGGGACATTGTGCTTGCTATGTCAGATTTTGAAATTAACGAACAAAGATACAACGGACATTGTGACAACAAAGATGACACGGCTGGACGAATGGAGTAGCTAAAAAGAATTGAATCAGAAACCAAACAATTATGCCTATTACCAGTTGAACAGAAGAGAGCAGGTCGGGGTCTTCAGACTCCACACAGGCCATGACAGACTGAGGTACCATCTATTCAATAAACTGAAGATAGGTGGCACTGACGAATGCACCTGTGGTACAGGGAAAATGACCGCCGAACATCTGCTGCAAAATTGCCCGACATACGAGGACCAGAGAAACCAAATGTGGCCATCACCAGTGGCAACACTAGACAAGCTCTATGGCAGTGTCGACAGCCTCAGGATGACTGCTGCTTTCTTCGAACAAATTCAAGTTGACGTCTGACAGCGTACGAAGAAGAAGAAGTAGAAGAATCAGAAACGAAGATATTTGGACACATGTAGACACAACACCAATGAAAAGCAATCATTGTAATAAATCTTGGCATTTTGCCTAGTGGAAGGACCAAATAACTTCATTTTTCCAGGTATTCGCTATAGGCGTAAGATGAGGTCTTAGTTCGAACGTTATAAATGACATTGACGTTAAACGTAGGACCCCACACAAAATATGTAACAATAGATACGCTGATGTGAACCCAGTTTAAAAACAAGATAGATATGACAAAAACAGTTATTCTTACTAGTTCATGGCCACCCAGTGCTCCTTGAATTGGTCCTGGACCTCATCGAAGGTGGATTTCTCGCATTCACTCTCCCAGCTGTCTCCGTAATTCTGGACAATATGTCACAAAGGGGTTGAGAAATGGTTTTAAAAAATGTCACAAAGGGGTTTAAAATGGTGGAAAATATGTCTCATGTGGATGAGAAATGATGGGAAATAGGTCTCGTGGTTGAGAAATGATGGTATATTGGTCACAAAGTGGTTGAGAAATGGTGGGAAATAGGTCTCGTGGTTGAGAAATGATGGTATATATGTCACAAAGTGGTTGAGAAATGATGGGAAATAGGTCTCGTGGTTGAGAAATGATGGTATATATGTCACAAAGTGGTTGAGAAATGGTAGGAAATAGGTCTCGTGGTTGAGAAATGATTGTATATATGTCACAAAGGGGTTGAGAAATGATGAGAAATAGGTCTCGTGGTTGAGAAATGATGGTATATATGTGACAAAGTGGTTGAGAAATGGTGGGAAATAGGTCTCGTGGTTGAGAAATGATTGTATATATGTCACAAAGGGGTTGAGAAATGGTTTTAAAAAATGTCACAAATGGGTTTAAAATGGTGGAAAATATGTCTCAAGTGGTTGAGAAATGGTGGTATATATGTCACAAAGTGGTTGAGAAATGGTGGGGAATAATACCACACAGTAGTGGAGAAATGGTAGAAAATAATGCCAGAAGTTGTGGAGAAATGGTAGAAAATAATGCCACATAGTTGTGGAGAAATGGTAGAAAATAATGCCACAAGTTGTGGAGAAATGGTGGATAAATCTTCTCGGGCAGAGTTCATGTAACGGTAGACCAGCTGTGTATATCGCTGTCGAGGATGACGTGTTTGATGATTCCCTGTGTGGGTTCTTAGGAAACGCTAATTTATTATGAACAACAATTGACAGCACATGTATATGAGCTTGATAATACGCGAGCTTTGTTTTATGTGCTCAATATTATGTACAAGAACAACATATACAGCTGTACACTTGCTGAGGATCGCAAATGCTTGTTATATAATTGTTTAAGTTAAGAGTACCTATAACAGAATGTCGTGTCAATGCCTTGTAACAGTATAAGCAACGTGGAGCTGGTAGATGGGGATATTACAATAACAATACAATAGTAAGATGAGATATCAATGCATTGGGATAAATATAGACAAACAGCAGTGTCCATAGCATAAGTGTTTAAATAATTCATTGTAATGTTTAGCCGGGAGAAGAAAACTAACTTCTGGTCTGGTGAACATACTGATCAGACAATGTTAGTCAGGGTCAGGTGAACATACTGATCTGACAATGTTAGTCAGGGTCAGGTGAAACATAGTGTGAAACATAGTGATCAGACAATGTTAGTCAGGGTCAGGTGAAACATAGTGATCACACAATGTTAGTCAGGGTCAGGTGAAACATACTGATCAGACTATGTTAGTCAGGGTCAGGTGAAACATACTGATCAGACTATGTTAGTCAGGTTCAAGTGAATATATTGATAAAGACACCACCTCACTTCCATGAAGTTATCCATGGAAATAAACTGTTTCAGGACAGTCTGGCTAACGAGGTGGTGATTGATGTGAACCAGGTAGTAGTGAGCGTCACGCAGATGAAGCCAATCAAAGCAAAACATCTTGAAGGATCTAATCTACTTTCAACAGTACGCTCTGGATGTAAGAAAAGCTACTGCAACCCTGCCCATTTTAGGGGGCATGAAGGAATACACATAATCATTGTGAGCATTAAACAACAACAACGTTGAATAACTAATGCTGTGAAGTAACTTTGAAAAAAATGTGAACTTAAACAATATTTTATAAGACATATACTTTTATAATTAGTTGCATGCCACGCACAGAACATGGCCAGATTAGTAAGGACGTGTCAGCAATCAGGCGTCTCTTGGAAACGACTTTTCAGTCGTTCAATCCTTGCACTACCGAAGCGTCATGAACCATAAAACAGTCGTCATGTTGATTTCAATCAGCATCAAATGACTCTAAACACAAGACCTAGACCACCTGATGATCTGCTCAAAACTTCTGGACACATGCAATATTCTGAGGATGACTGACACGGCCATCGGATACATGATGTCTGACGCGGTACACAGGACAGGGGAAGTAACTAGTAAGTAGGTCGGTAATGTTGAACTGTTGGAAAAAAACAATTAAATATCATGGGGATAGGAGGTGGGGAGAAGATCCTGTCATTGGATTAGAAAACCAGCTGATAACACTACAAAGCAGCATCTGTTTTATAATCATTTGTGTAAGAAAATTAGAGGGACACTAAAACACGATTGGACAGCCAGCTCAAGACATAGGTGTACAGGAAAAGAGGATTGAAACGGATGACGCAGGAAAGGTGAACTTGATACGTAGTTGTTGAATTCCTGTGCTCCACTCGGAGTTGACATGTTTTGATGATCCTGACTTATATCCAATAGGTTAATCAATTTTAAAATTAGATTTAGTCACTGATTTTTGCTTTATTTACAATGTGTGTAACAGAGTTACAAGGGTCCAACGGACCAACGTTAGGGAAGCCCTGAAACACCGTTCGTGGTACCCACACATAACTTGAGAACCCTGCCCGAGAGGTTCAGTTCATTGAACGGGACATTGTCCTTAATTCTCAAACAATACAGTTTAAGACTGTCCAGCTAAAACAGTTACCTTACCACGATTTCTACTGGGAATTCCACGACATTCTAGGTCACAGAGTCGGTTATTAAAAAAAAAACAAGCTATCCGTTCTCAGGCGACCGGGAAGGAACTCAAAATAAACACAGGGCACTGACCAAAGCGGGCAGCTTAGAATATAAGCTGGCGTATGAGGGTTCCGGTGGAGAGATCAGAAAGAGCAGAGAAGAGAATACTACCATGCAATTAGTGGGTAGGAGATAGACCAGAGCAGTAGCTAAATAGACTACAGAACATAGTCAGTGAGTGACAAGAATAGAGAGATAGAATTAGAAGCCACAGAATCAGACCAACATTGAAAGACAACGACAGACCACGCACGTGCAAGAATCTGTGTGGGATGTTCTGTTCGAGTCGTCACTAACATCTGTCACTCGTGACTCGATTTCCATGTCCCTGAGTGTTATTCGTCTGCATTCTCGTCAGAGGGATACCTGTTGCTTCAGCACGAAGCTGTCGTCATGTACAACACACATGTTACCTTTGCCTGAAAACCAAAGTAATTTAATTTCTGTCCTCTGTCAAACGCACGAACACAGCTGCAGTCACCGAGTTCCTGACGTTGACGCGAGACAGGAGGCTCATTAGACATCTTCCTGACGTTGAGACGAGATAGGAGGCTCAGAAGACATCTTCCTGACGTTGAGACGAGATAGGAGATCAGAAGACATCTTCCTGACGTTGAGACGAGACATGAGGCTCGGAAGACATCTTCCTGACGTTGAGACGAGACATGAGGCTCAGAAGACATCTTCCTGACGTTGAGACGAGACAAGATGCTCAGAAGATATCTACGTTATATAAGCTGAGAGGTGAGAGATAAGGCCACCAGACGAGCGAGGATAGAGATATTAGGACGGAGAACAAGTAGCTAGATAGCACTATATCAATGCACAATGATTTAGACGGTGAATAGAACAAAAGCTAGATCTGACCACGTGCTTAGAACTCTGGGTAATTTTAGTGCAAGATGAAGCATTGTGCCAATTGCACGAAATTCTTGAAAGTCATTATAGTTAGTTAGAGAAGTGTTGATAACGAAACTCTAAACGATTCTCATCCTTATTCGTACTATTATTATTTGTATACTATTCAACAAATAAACATTCGTTTTTTTGCTGTTGTAAGAAAGAATTGTTAGTGGTTTAATTAAAGTGGGAGTTAAGGAGTGATAGTGGTAAGGAAGAAAGATAGTAATACCTGGTGATAGAATACCCTGACATATATAAATCAATAATACTGTAACACACGAAAGCAATCACATTAACCCTGCCACATATATCAATAAATGGTACCGTGACTTAGGATGATAGAATAACCCTGACATTTAAATTAAAACAATTCTGATCCATTCTGAATTTAATGACTGCACGAGCAACCGTATTTCCTAACTCCATGACTGAAGAATTGAGAAATCGATTGCCAGACATTTGGCTTGAATGATCTGTAACGTCCGCTGCGCTACTTACGGATGAACCCTACTGAGATAGTTGGTGGCAGGTAGGTGGCAAGTAGGCGGCAGTTAGGCGGCAGGTAGGTGGCAGGTAGGCGGCAAATAGGTAGGCGGACGTGGCAGATTACAGCCACATGTTAATTTACATGTTTGCTGAAATGATGAACGTTTACTTATTTGATAAGGTAAAGAGAACTTTAATCAATCAATCAATCAATCAATCATAGCCCATCGCTCCTCTCGGTGCACAGACTTTTGACTACATCTCACCTGCAAACACGATCTGAGCTGGCCTTTCTTCCTCCTTCCAGGTGTAACCCTTCACTCTTAGTTCTTTCTCACATTCTCTTTTGCATTTACTGTTGGTCTACTTTTCTTTCTTTTCCCCTGAGGATTCCATGTAAGAGTATGTCTAGTTATGCCGGACGGTGCCTTCCACTCGTAAGTTTTATCCAGTCACATTTACTTCCCCTAATTTGTTGTTGCAGTGGATGTTGTTGGGACCTTTCCCATAGGTCTTCAATCCTCACCATGTTCTATCACTTTACTTCCATTATCCATTTTATTTATCTGTTAATGAAAGACTGGCAACTTTGCTGTATGACCTTGGTAATTTTCCATGTTTCCGCTCCGTTCAGTAGCATGGACTTGACACTAACGTTGAATATTCAAACGTTTGTGTAAATCTTGATACCTCTGGATCCACATGAGTTGTTTATTGACAGGAATCTCCCTCTTGCCTTTCCAATTCTGGTTCTTGCATCTGGGTATGTACCTCAAGTTGGATCAGCTGCTCTGCCCACATGGGTAAATGTATCCACTTCGTCCAACTGCTCTCCATCCAACATTGTTTGAGGAAAACGCATGTATGATAATGTAATGAAAACTTAACTTTTTGATAAAATAATGATAGCTTTCATGTTGGATGAAGATATGAAAGTATTTCTATTTGGTGAAGTAATAAAAGTGTACCTCTTTAATGAAGTAACTGACATCCGCTCGTGGAGATTTCACGGTCAAGTTCAAGGGCATGTCATCAAAGAAGTTGCTTTTCCTGAGCTTGGCTTGTGGTGGGCCACTATAAAATATAGAAAACGTATCTTTCTTCTGCCCATAACAAGACACAACTGGAGTTTTCCATTCAGACATATTTTATCATTTAGTAACTCATTTCATACATGACGAATGAGTTGGTGAAGGTATAAATAGCAAGGAAGGGAACTGGCCACCCCACCTCACATAGGCTGCGGCTTAGTCCATGAAGAGTTATCTTCATCCCCGCCGGAAGTTGTTGCCATGGGAGCCACCTTTCCCTTTATCTCATTCATCTGTACATTTTAGTCTCGTAGATCCGCGTTGAAGAATTTTGAAACAGGCCTAGCAATGGATTATGCTGAAGAGCCAGTACCGAAAGGGATCTGGCACTGCTCTGACTGGTCTAGCAGCCGACAAGCAGTATAGCTAACATGAGACTAACACAGCTTAATCCGACTGATGGTATAGAAACATGAACTGGATTCGTAAAAAGACTACATAAATAGGAAGTCAACTCAAAGTGACAGCTTCAGATTGCAGTGAACTAAGTTGGGAATGAGTCAGCCTGAATCGTTATGGGTCCGACCCCTTTGAAAAAATAGACCCCCATACCCACTTATCTCTCCACTCCAACACCCCCCCCCCCCCCCCCCCACACCCCTCAACCAAACCCTCCAACGAAGAAGAACACGCATTCCGACAAAGCATGGAGAAAGAAACAGACCAGCGACCCAAGACTCCAAGATACCAGTTGTCTAATATGAGGCTAAAGTCTAGACGGAGTTTCATACCAAAAATATCTCCAAGGAAACCCCGGAAATTAGCGTCCTGAAACACAACAGATCCCCACCGATAAACCCGCAGGAGGAGGCTGCACCAGAAACACAACAGATCCCCACCGATAAACCTGCAGGAGGAGGCTGCACCAGAAGCACATCAGATCCCGCACCGATAAACCTGCAGGAGGAGGCTGCACCAGAAGCACATCAGATCCCCACCGATAAACCTGCAGGAGGAGGCTGCACCAGAAGCACATCAGATCCCCACCGATAAACCTGCAGGAGGAGGCTGCCCCAGAAGCACACCAGATCCCCACCGATAAACCTGCAGGAGGAGGCTGCACCAGAAGCACATCAACTTTATCCAATATGGAGAACCTTAACTAGACTCCCGCTTGGAGTGACCCGATGTAAAAAACAAAACCTTATGAGATGGGAATACAGTGACGCCGATATAGTTGCGAATGCGATTCTGTCCAGGACAAAGAACACCTCATGATATGCCCAAACCTAGCACACACATGTACGATGGAAGATCTGCCCGAGGTAAACGACATGGTGCTCAGGATGGCTAAAAGGCACGGGAACTGAGAAGGGAAGTAAGTAAGTAAGTGGGGGAAAAAGTCAAAAATGGAAGGCATAAATGTCAGTACTATAGCTAGTAATGTAGGTAGATGGGGAAAAAATGACCAGTCATCGCAAGCGGCGCTGGCGGAGGATCGTAACTAAACTGGAAATCTTTGATGTCGTTGTTTGCCACTCTATGAAGTCCAAGACCCTAAAGTGTCGAAAATGAAAAGCATTTTGCCTTTTTTTCTTGCAAAGTCATAGAAAGAACATAAAGCACTCTAGAAGATGCTCAACTGAGGCGCTGCAGAACAAAAAAAGCAGGTATTTTTTTTTAAACATGTGCGTTTACGACCTGTCATACATCCCTGTAGAAGTGAGCGAGCGACATGCAAATGAAGCCAAGTACAGCACATCCGCCTTGAGGGCCGCGGTACACCTCCATCAGCAAGCTCGGGGTGTGAATAAAGCTACTACAATTCGCTACCTAACACCTTTTTCATGGCGCACAGAAGAGTAAAGTTACTTCAACACCAAAAAACCAATGGCCTGTCCTAATTATGGCGGTGAGGCGTGACGGAGGGGGTGGAAAAAATAGATGGGGAAGGAAGGGGATGGGGTGGAGGGGTGGGTGGCACAACACATCGTCTAAAGATAGGCAGGCATTTATCGTGGTTCGGGATCGTGTGATTCCGAAGGGATGTTAGATATGGGGACACAAATATATGTCAAACTGGGGAGACAAATATATGTCAAACTGGGGAGACAATTATATGTCAAACTGGGGAGACAAATGTATGTAAGACTGGGGACATAAATATATGTCAAACTGGGAAGACAAAGGTATGTCGAACTGGGGACACAAATATATGTCAAACTGGGGAGACAAATGTTGGTCGAACTGGGGACATAAATATATGTCAAACTGGGGAGATAAATATATGTCAAACTGGGGACACACATATATGTCAAACAGAACAGTGCTATTTATTATCATATATTTATACCAAAACTTGTCAGTTTTAAAATTTGCCAAATTTAGGCAGAATATTTTACAAATAAGTTTGAGATTGGTTTTAGAAATTAAACTGGTATTGACATATCTATACCATTCGGAATTAAAGTAGAGCAGAAGAGTATTGTTGTAGTCTGAGTCAAACTGATTTTATTCCAGTAAAATCCGGTTATATATTTAAGATGGCATATGTAAAGAGAAAATGTCCACAATATTAATTTAAATATTTGTAAAAGCGTTTTATTGCTTTTGTCACGAATAAGACCTTGCCGGGGACACATAGTATAGTATGAGGCCTGTAATTTCCGGATTCCAGTAAGAAGCACTTTTCCTTGTAACTAAACTTAACTGAACGTCTTTATACTGGTTTAGAAGACCCTGCAGCGTCTGTATACAACCAGTTTAATTTACATCACCTTGCTCTAAAAGCTATGGGCATCTAATTTATTCTTAAATGCATTAACTGTACCTGCCTCCACTACCTCCACTGGCAATGCATTCCAAGCATTCACCACTATCTGACTAAAAAAATATTTCTTATATCTAATCTGGACCTCTCTTTTGTCAGCTTGTAGCTATGCCCTCTTGTTATAGTGGGTGGCTGAATTTAAAAAAACAAACTTGTTAGTCTAATTTATCCATTCTACATGAATATTGCAGATTGTACATGAATATGATTATTCCGTCTCTCCATGACGCAGGAATATGGCCAGTGTTCTAGACCGTTGCGAACGGGTTTTGATGGGTGGTAGTCATCTGACATAGCCTTGGCAAGGTCTTCACACACGTCCTTCTATTAAGACTGCATCTCTGTTAACGAGTTATCGTCGCTCCCAACAGTCTGTATTCATCGCCTTTCGTTTCATCATTGGTGCCAACCTCGGGCTCCGCCTCATCATGAAGTTACATTGCGAATTTAACAGGTAAGGGGTCCCGTCTGGTATACGGCAATTACAGGCCTATTACCCTACTGTCTCTACCTGGCAAAGTCTTCGCACATGTGCTCCTCTCCAGACTGGATCCCCTTTTAACGAGGCATCGTCGGCCCCAACAGTCAGGGTTCACAGCTTCTCGCTCCACCATTGACGGCATTCTCGCCCCCCCCCCCACCTCCTCACAGTACTGCACAGTGAGTTTAACCACTCTCTCTATGTCGCCTACATTGACCTACCGGCTGAATTCGATTTTGTGGACAGATACGACTCGTGGAAGGCCCTACAAAGAGTGTATATACCAAGCACCCTGCCTGCCCCTAATTCAGGCGCTTCACAGTCACACCAGCGCAAAACTTCAGCTCGGGCAGAAATCTCACAAAGGAGTTCTCTACATCTTCTGGTGTCCGACAGGGCCACGGCCTGGATCTCACAAAGGAGTTCTCTACATCTTCTGGTGTCCGACAGGGCCACGGCCTGGATCTCACAAAGGAGTTCTCTACATCTTCTGCTGTCCGACAGGGCCACGGCCTGGATCTCACAAAGGAGTTCTCTACATCTTCTGGTGTCCGACAGGGCCACGGCCTGGATCTCACAAAGGAGTTCTGTATAACATCTGGTGTCCGACAGAGCCACGGCCTGGATCTCACAAAGGAGTTATGTACATCATCTGGTGTCCGACAGATCCACGGCCTGGATCTCACAAAGGAGTTCTCTACATCTTCTGGTGTCCGACAGGGCCACGGCCTGGATCTCAAAAAGGAGTTCTCTACATCTTCTGGTGTCCGACAGGGCTGCGTCCTCGCCCCTGCACTTTTTTGCTGACCCATGGAATGGATCCTCACAATCTTCTGCACACAAGCTAGGGGTCCTAGTTGGTGACTCACAGGTAGCCGATCTCGTCTACGCTGATGACTACCTCGTACTTAACCACGACTTGCAAGCTCTGGAATGCCCCCTGGAGTCACGGGATCAGTCGCTTCCAAACTATGCTTGCACATCTTCTGGAAGAAGACGAAAATATAAAACCTCAGCAGGGGCCTCTCTGCGTTGAGCACTACCATGAATGACAACCCTGCTGCAGCCACATATGACTTTAATCAGCAGCACTCAATAGCCAGACAACATATCGAACAACTGATTACATCAAAGAGTTTAGTTAAACATGTTATTATTAATTAAATCAATTCACATTTTTTGAACGACACATTGTTTCGTAGATTGTGCAATATGGACGATGAATTTGAACGACCTTTATGGAGTTGTTTTTTTTTTAACTTAATGAAAGAACAATTTTCGCATTCAAACAAAAGAACTGAGAAGTGCTGTGGTCTATCTTTCAGGTATATTTGAACAAATTGTCTTTCTTAAGCTGCAGACAAACGACATAAGTTGTATGAAAGTGAAAAGAGTTATCATTGGATTCATCAACAAATTTTCATTATTTAAAAACAGGGATCAAGATGCTGAGCAGCGCATGAGCTGCAGTGGTTAGCGACACATAGCTGACTGCTAGCGTCAGGACCAGCGAACCATAGCTGCCAAGGCCCTTCTACACCTTCACGCGGTGATCCTGGATAACAGGCTGCAGCAGGGCAGACTGGCTAAGGAGAGGGGAATGAAGAGGGAATGCTAACCCGGTACTCAAAAAATACTTGCGGAAGTCGGATGTGTTTGACCGTAAGGTGCAAATATCGCAGTCAAGCTGTAAACTATGACACAACGCATTCCGTTCTCTGGACTACATTCTGCTACTTACGCCCTTTCAGGGTTTGGTAGTGGGAGATTGAGAACGAACGAAGCCAAGTCAAGCCAAAGCCAAGCCATTTAAAGACAATTTGAACTGTCTTAGTTCTAATTTTTGCCGCAGTAGGACAAGACAGGCTGAAAAACATGTTTCCGCCATTTGGAGGCTATTTAGAAAGATATGTTAATTATATTTAAAGATTTGCAGATACTCAAAATAACAGAATGTGTGGCTGATCTGTTTGAAATAGAAGTAAAACGTATAGTCAACATCTACAAGAAGATCTAACTGAGCTAAAAAATGACTTTGGATTCAAAAGCACGGTTTAGTTAAGTGCATTGGCAAAGATGTTGATCTAGATTATAATGTTTTTGAAAAGAAACAAAACTATTTATTACATCATTTCTGACATCATTTTTAGTAATTATAGGGTTTAGTTCAGAAGTGATACTGGTGACAATGATACCGTAATCTATTTCTTCTCCTCCTCCTTCTTCTTCTTCTTCTCCTTCCTCCTCTTCTTCTTTTTCATCGTTCTCAATCTCCCGTTACCATACCCAGAAAAGTGCTTTACAAGTACCAGGATGTAGTCTGGAAAAAAGAATGCGTTGTGTTGCAGTTGACAACTTGACTGCGATATTTACACTTTTCAGTCCTAATTATCCGACTTCAGCAACCATTTTTGAGTACCGGGTTAGCCTTCCCTCTTCTATCCCTTCTCCGTAGCCAGTCTGCTCTGTTGCAGACTACTATCCAGGTTCACCACGTGGAGATGTAGAAGGAGCTAGACAGCTCTGGTACGCTGGCACTAACGCTAGCACGAAGTTATCAGTAGCTGACCGCAGCTCGTACACGCTCGGCATCGATAACGTAATCGATTACACACGCGTGATAGAGGTGAGGTTTGAAACCTCATTTAACAAACATAGAACCAGCTATTTGTTTTCATTTATCTGAGTTTCTATGAATCGCAGGGATAATTACATTCCTCAGTAAAATACAAGTTATCTTTCATGCGCCGTATTACTATTATCCTGTATGACTTGTGGAAACCGTAATTGAACGCTGAAATATTTATTTAAACTTTTTTAATATGTAATCTACTTTTAATATAATCTTATATTTGATAATTTCAGAGATTTCCGTGAGAATTATTCAAAGAAAATCGTGGCCTAGGAGTGAAGCGTCCGTATCACAATCTCAACGTACCCGGTTCGAATCCAATTCGTGTCCTATTTGGCAGAAATTGGTTGTTTTTTTTGCTCATCCATGTACGGAAAGTAATGGCAACCTTCCATACTGCTCACTTTGCCAAGAAACGTATAACAGCCAAATAGGTTGACGGTTGTAGGAAGCGACGTTCTCTAAAGGACCTGCTATTTACTTTACTGTGTATGTGTATGAGGGGTATGGGTGTTATTGGCAGGGGACTTTCAAATGATTTGTTCTGAAGGTTATTCTAGCTGAGATAGGGTTGATAAATAGTATCTGAATAAACTCCCAGCATCAGTATACCATCGACCAGTAATAAGGACAAACACACACCCTCACAGATGAAAAATAATATAAAAAGACAAAAGCAAAAAATCGTAACAAAGCAACACAAATAACAAGGGTAAACTATCTGAAATAAATTAAGCAAGTTATTTATGAAGGCTGAACGGAGACGAATAGAGGCTGAACGGAGACGAATAGAGGCTGAACGGAGACGAATAGAGGCTGAAAGGAGACAAATAGAGGCTGAACGGAGACGAATAGAGGCTGAACGGAGACGAATAGAGGTTGAACAGAGACGAATAGAGGCTGAACGGAGACGAATAGAGACTGAACGGAGACAAAAGGGGCTGGACGGAGACGAATAGAGGCTGAACTGAGACGAATAGAGGCTGAACGAAGACGAATAGAGGCTGAACGGAGACGAACGGAGACGAATAGAGGCTGAACGAAGACCAACAGAGGCTGAACGGAGGCGAATAGAGTCTACACGACTACTGCCAAACATGAAAACTGAATATCACTTGTGAAAAGACAGTGTACGCATTCTTCACAAAAAGCAACAAAGTTATCTAATCAAATGACAGATTAGAAGAACGTTAAATGTTAAGAGTGGAACACCCTATATATCTTGCAATCAAACTAAATCGATAACTCAGTCTCAAACATCACATTCAGATTTTTAAGAATAAAACAGTGACATGCTTACATAAGTTGCCGAGGCTCGCTGGCACTGAATGAAAATCAGGCACACGGAATATAAGCTACTTGTATGTCTGTTATATCCACTCAACAACAGAGTATATCACCAACAATTACTATGAAGAGTTTCTCTCCAATTGTGAGGCCAACTACAACTGCATAAATATAACAACAGTATTTACTTATAAGGCACAATGTAGACCAAGTGGTATATAGATAGATGAAATGACAGAAATCCTACAGAAACAGGGGATCACAACGACCGCTACAACCTAGTTGACCAAAGAAAGGCTGGTTCTTTTCGATAAACAATGGCTTTATCGTTATCATCATTAACATCATCGTCATCAGCATTGACATGTGGATCATTATAAACTCTACTACTAACATCATTATTATTATAAACTCAACTACTAACATCATTATTATTATAAACTCAACTACTAACATCATTATTATTATAAACTCTACTACTAACATCATTATTATTATAAACTCTACTACTAACATTATTATTATTTTAACTCTACTACTAACATCATTATTATTATAGACTCTACTACTAACATCATTATTATTATAAACTCTACTACTAACATCATTATTATTATAGACTCTACTACTAACATCATTATTATTATAAACTCTACTACTAACATCATTATTATTATAGACTCTACTACTAACATCATTATTATTATAAACTCTACTACTAACATCATCATTTTTATAAACTCTACTTCTAACATCATCATTATTACAAACTCCACTTATAACTACATCACTGTTATAAAGTGCACTTTGAATGTCAACATTATTAACTCTACTATGATCATCATCATTAATATAAACTCTACTATGACCACTATCATTAATATTAACTCTACTACGGCCATCATCAGCACTATTATCTCTCCTAAGACCATCATCATTATTAGCTCCCCTATGACAATCACCATCATCATTATTATCTCCCCTATGACAATCACCATCATCATTACTATCTCCCTTAAGACCATCAGCATCATCATTATTATCTCCCCTATGACCATCACCATAACCATTATTATCTCCCCTATGAAAATCACCTTTATTATCTCCCCTATGACCACCACCATTATTATCTCCTCTATAACCATCACCCTTATTATCTCCCATATGACCATCACCCTCATTATTATCTCCCCTATGACCATTACCATCATTATTATCTCCCATATGACCATCATCATCATTATTATCTGCCCTATGACCATCATCATCATTATTATCTCCCCTATGACCATCATCATTACTATCTTCCCTAAGACCATCAGCATCATCATTATTATCTCCCCTATGACCATCACCATCACCTTTACTATCTCCCCTATGACCATCACCATCACCTCTATTATCTCCCCTATGACCATCAGCATCATCATTATTATCTCCCCTATGACCATCACCATCACCTCTATTATCTCCCCTATGACCATCACCATTATTATCTCCCCTATAACCATCACCCTTATTATCTCCCCTATGACCATCATCATCATTATTATTTCCCCTATAACGAGCATCATCATTAGTCTCTCCCCTATGACCATCATCATCATTATTGTCTCCCCTATGACCATCATCATTACTATCTCCCCTAAGACCATCAGCATCATCATTATTATCTCCCCTATGACCATCACCATCACCATTACTATCTCCCCTATGACCATCACCATCACCTCTATTATCTCCCCTATGGCCATCACCATTATTATCTCCCCTATAACCATCACCCTTATTATCTCCCATATGACCATCACCCTCATTATTATCTCCCTTATGACCATCACCATCATTATTATCTCCCCTATGACCATCATCATCATTATTATCTCCCCTATGACCATCATCACCATTATTATCTCCCCTATGACCATCACAATATAATTACTATTATTTCAACTTATTGTTATTTTGTTAAAACCTCACTATAGCCATCTTCATTAATACTCCTCAGTAACCATCATCATTGTTACTAACTCAGGAATCATCATAATTATTACTATCATTATTACATTTTTATTGATACAATTATTTCCAGAATCGGTATCTATATGATAACCACAATAATATGGCTGGTAATCAATCAAGCATGTCAGTTGTCTGATATCAGATAACCAAATATTGCCTAAACTCATTTCGATCCTTTGCCCTGGAGTACCACGTTAGACCAAAGACTTTATTCAGGGCATCTCTCATTAATTATATCATCAATAACATGAATATTATCATCACATCCACCATCAGTATTATCATCATCATTAACTCTATCAACATCACCACCCTTACCATCACAATCATCATACCATCGACATCATCACCTTGACTATAACCAATAATTTCCATCATCACCATCATCATAGTCACTAACTCCTTAATAATCATCACAACCATCATCACTATCAGTTAGTTCACCATCATTTCAATTACAATTATCAAATTCATTAACCCATCATCATTAGGTATCAGTAACTTAATGCCTATCTACATCACCATCATCATAATCATTAACTACATCACCAACATTATTTGTAACTCTATCATCCTCACTCTTACCTTCGTAGTGATCACTAACTCTTACCACCATCATTACTACAACCTCTACCACCATCACTACTACAACCTCTACCACCATCATTACCACAACCTCTACCACCATCATTACTACTAACTCTATCACCATCATTACTACGAACTCTACCACCATCATTACTACCAACTCTATCACCATCATTACTACAACCTCTATCACCATCATTACCACAACCTCTACCACCATCATTACTACTAACTCTATCACCATCATTACTACGAACTCTACCACCATCATTACTACTAACTCTATCACCATCATTACTACAACCTATATCACCATCATTACTACTAACTCTATCACCATCATTACTACAACCTCTATCACCATCATTGCTACAACCTCTACCACCATCATTACTACTAACTCTATCACGTTCCCCGTAAACATTCTCATAATTACTTACGCCATCATTAAATATTTGTTTTTCTTTTGCGTTCGTAAAATTTTTTTATTTCCAAAGTCGGTGTGCGTTCCACTATGATTTTGTTTTGCTCCTGTCAGCCAAGTGCCTCCGACTTCGTCATTCATTTTATGTAAGGGTATGCTTCCTCCGATATTTTCTAAGGCTTTGCTTCCCCTTGATAATGGCCAGGGCTGTGATTGGGGAGCGAACCCATCACCATCGGATTGTGAGCCGTGTCCCTTTACCACTAGCACACGCCGTCCCCTCATCATCAAATATTACGTATCACAATCGTTCTCTGCATCATCATCAAAACAACCACTATCATCATCATTATGTTCATGAGCATCGTCAGCATCATTATCTTCGCCAACAGTATAACCCCTCAGTTATCGCTGCTATCATCAGCCTTATCTCCATCATCATCATCGTATCATCAAATCTCCTCTCGGTGCATAGGCCATCAACAACATCTCGCCAACGTACACCATCCTGGGATGCTTTCTTTGCCATTCTCCAGGTGAAAATTATTTAATTTTAGCTTCTTCTCACATTCTCTTTATCATGTATTTTTGAGTCTACCTCTCTCTCTTTTTCCCTGAGGATTCTATGTGTGAGCCTGTCTGGCTATGTTAGACTGTGCCTTCCGCAGCGTATATCCTATCCAGCCTCATTTTCATCGCTTAATTTGTTGTTTTAATGGCTGTTGTTGGCTCTTTTCCCACAAGTCTTCATCCCACACCATGTCCTGCCACTTTATGCCCGTTATCCTTCGTAGATATCTGTTAACGAAGGACTGGAGTCTTTGTTGTATGACCTTGGTCGTTCTCCACGTCTCCGACCCATATAGCAACACCGACTTGACACTGGCGTTGAATATTCTAATTTTGGTGTGAATCTTGATATCTCTGGATCTCCATATATTGTTTAGTGTCAGGATTGCCTCTCGTGCATTCCCAACCTGACCCTTACATCTGCATCTGTACCTCCTGATGTGTCTATGGTGCTGCCTAAATAGGTCAAGGTATCCACTTCCTGCAACTGCTCACCCTCCAGCCTGATTGGTTCTTTGCTGTTAGTGTTGAGTTTAAGGAGCTTAGTTTTCTTCATGTTGATATTCAGTCCCAATTTGGTTGATTGTTCTTTTACCCTATCAAGTTTCTTTTGCATTTAACAATTACTGTGTGACAAACGTACCAGAACATATGTGTAGTCCAGGTCCTCTAATAGTGACAATAGTGCCCACTTAATACCAGTTTTGTTTTTCCTGTGATTAATGTTTTCATTATCCAATCTACAGCCAACATGAACAGGAAAGATGAGAGCAGGCATCTCTGTCTCACCCTTGTTTGCACCCTGAAGCTGTCAGTCAGTACTCCTTCGTGTCCCAGTTTACTAACTGTGTCTTTGTACATACTCTGGATTAAGGTTGTATACTTTTCTGGTATCCTATAGTATCTCAACAGTTACCATAGAGTACTTCGATCTACACTGTCAAACGCCTTTTCATAGTCTACAAAATATGCGTATAAGGATGATTTCTATTCAATGCTTTGTTTTACTATGATGTGTAGCGTAGCTATATGATCTGTGCATGGTCCTCTCTGGCGAAATCCTGCCTATTCCTCTCTGAGCTTTTTGTCTACTTTAGTTTTTAATCTGTCCAAGATGATTCTGTTGAACATCATGCCTGGCACCGACATCAATGTAATCCCTCTATAATTGTTGCAATCTGCCAGGTCCACCTTCTTAGGTAGTTTAATTAGAGGTCATTCTTTCCATTCCGTTGGCACTCTCTCTTCTTCCTGTATCTTCTTGAATAATCCTTGCAATGTATCTATATCTGCCATTATGGCTTCTATTGCTAATCCATCTGGTCCTGCCTCGTTTCCTTTCTTAAGTTTGGATATGACCCTTTGGATTTCTATCTTACTTGGTGGGTTGCCGTCCAAGTTCAGGGCCTCCTCTGCTGGTAGGATGTTTGGTGTTTCTTGTGGTGGGGGTCTGTTTAGACTTTCTTTGAAATACTCAACCCATCGTTTCTGTTGTTCCTCCGATGATGTCAACATCCTGCCTTCTTTTTCTTTGATTGGTTTGTCTGTCTGTAAATATCTATTTGCTATTGTCTTTGTTAATGAGTAGAGATCTCTCACGTTTTCTCTCTCTGCTGCCTCTTCTGCCAGCTTGTCAATATATTCCCTTTTATTTTTCCTTATACATGTCTTGACCTCTTTGTACGTAACAGTATAATTACTATGTGCTTCTTCTTTGGTGGCTCGGGTTCGGCAATTGTTGAGTACAGCTTTCTTCTTTTTCCTTTCTTCTATTTTATGTAATGTCTCTGTTGTGATCCATTCTTTATGTTGGTTTCTCTTGAGTCCCACAGTTTCTTCACATGTCTTATTCCACATACTATTAATATCCGTTATGACTATCGTCACCATCAATAGTATCACAACAAACGCTATCGCCACTAACATCACCGTCAACCTTATTATCATTAAATTATCATCAACATCATCACTGTCATGACCATTTCATAATTGCCATCATCAATAGCACCATAATCATTATTATAATCGTGATTATGGTTATTAACAGTACCCTTAACAACATTATCATCACTCTTAAATCAATGCTAACATCATTATCTTCATAATAATAATAAAAATCAACATAATATTTGTAACCATCATCACCAACATCATCATTACTATAATCATCGCTATTATTGATTATTGATTTTTTTAAAATTATCTATAACATAACATCCTTTTGTTGCCATGACTATACCTACGTTACTATCATTACTACTATCACCACTGCTAGACTTTTGTCAGAGTACACACAAATAAACGATGGGGCATCCTAGACGAACACGGTGTACAGGACCAGCTATTAGAGAATACTAGAGCACTGTACCATGGGTGCCAAAGTGTAGTAAGAACAAAGGATGGCATAACCGAAGCATGGTTATAGAAGCCGGTGGGGACGGCGTGGGCTAGTGGTTAAGTTGCACGGCTCACAACCAGAAGGTGCTGGGTTCGATCCCCATCACAGCACCGGCCTTTACCCCGGGGAAGCAAACCCTTAGAAAATGCAGGAGAAAGCAGGCCCTTACATAAAATACATGCTGAAATCGGATGCACTGGGCCGACAGGCGCAAAATAAAAACCACAGTGCAACGCACACTGCCTTGGGGATTAGAGAAATAAGGCGAACGCAAAAAAAAAAAAGAAGCTGGAGTGCGACAAGGATGTAAGTTGTCCACACTTCTCTTCAATACATCAATGGACAGAATAACCCTGGAGGACAAAAGGGAGCATCTGCTAAGGAAGAAAGAGTCGAGGCTGGTCAGTTAAATGAGCTCCGTATGGAATATGATCAATGATTACTATACGAAAGTGAAGACGATCTGCAGCAACATCTGACTGTGTGCGAAAAATACTTACTTAGTCGCTCCTCTTCTATCGTGAGGTGTAGAGGTTTGCCAGAGAGAACGTCACACTGCTCTATCCACCGTCTTTTTCCTTACCTCTTTCCAATCCAGCTCTCTATCACTTAAGGACTGTCATATGTTGTCCTCCCAACGTACTTTGGGACGTCCTTGGGGTCTGCGTCCTTGACTTTTTATCTCTCATGACCCCTTTGGTATCCGATCTTCTTCCATTCTACAGACATGGCCAAACCACTGTAGTTGGGACTGCTCCACTCGTGTCTGCAGGGGTTGAACTTCAAGATTGCTACGTAATGTCTGGTTACGGATCTTGTTCCTTTTCGTCACCTGAACCTGCTTTCTGAGGTACCTCATTTCTGAAGTTTGTAGTTGCCTTTCTTGGGCTCTAGTCATTGCCCATGACTCACATCCATATGTCAGGACAGGCACATAGGTCGAGCAGTATACATCCATTTCTGTTTTCCTGCTTATTTCACTTTTACTGAAACCTCTGGAAAAGTCTACCTGCTGTTGCCCTAAATACGGTACGAAAATTAACACATCCAAAACAAAAACTATGCAGATAAGCATATCGCCAGAAAATATAAACATTATGGTAAACTGGAACAAAATTATACAAGTGCAGAAATTAAAGTGCATGTGTCGTGTTATCACACATGATAGAGGTGTAGCCAAAGAAATTGAGATCAGGTGTCAAAAGTAAATGCAATTGCATACCAGCTGTCACCATTATTGACACAACCTAACATAAACATGTCATACCAGCTGTCACCATTATTGACACAACCTAACATAAACATGTCATACCAGCTGTCACCATTATTGACACAACCTAACATAAACATGTCATACCAGCTGTCACCATTATTGACACAACCTAACATAAACATGTCATACCAGCTGTCACCATTATTGACACAACCTAACATAAACATGTCATACCAGCTGTCACCATTATTGACACAACCTAACATAAACATGTCATACCAGCTGTCACCATTATTGACACAACTTAACATAAACATGTCATACCAGCTGTCACCATTATTGACACAACCTAACATAAACATGTCATACCAGCTGTCACCATTATTGACACAACCTAACATAAACATGTCCACAAAAAGAATGCTAATCAACAATATATTCATGCCAACTCTCTGTTACCAGCGTCAAACATGGACTTTAACAAAAACTCTAAAGAGAAAGATACGACATGTGAGATGAGATGTCTCCGGAAAACAATCAACGTAACTAGGAGAGGCAGAATGCGCAATGAAGATGTGCGAAACATGGTTGGAGCAATACCTTGCTCGGAACTTATTAATGATTTGAGATGCAACTGGTTCGGCCACCTAATGAGAATGTAACCTGACCAACTACTGTTGTGCGCCTATAACCTATTACGATCGAGTTTTTGCAACAGCAGCTGACCGAGAACAGGGTGGAAAGAAAATATTGCGGAAATTATAAATCATCATGGAATGACGATTACTTCAGCGATGGGTCTGGTCCTGGACAGAAAACTATTGCTCCCCACTACGCTCCACGGCACTAGTGGATAAGACTGCCATTATCTTTAAATCAATCATCATCATACATAAAATCATTTTCATCCCTCCAATGAAAATCGTCGGGGTTATCGTCACCATCATCATATTATCATCGACAAGAGTATCATCTTTAACACAATCATCATCACTGCCCTCATTACCAGAATCAGTTTCACAAATAATATAAACATCACACACATATAATGTCATTCTAATTGCCTCACAATCAATAATATCATCATAATAATAACCTCAAGCATCATCGCTGTAATTTTCATTATTATTATCATCATCATTAATACAATTAACTCAATCATCCACAATCGTTACCATGATCACAGTCATCAATCTACAGGTATCGCCATCGCTTCTATCATCAACACCCTTTTCCAGACAATGGACTTATCATAATTACCACCTTCATCAACAATCTCGTCCTATTCATCATTCTCATTAGTTGGCCCAGCAAGCGATGATGATCAAATCGTCAGACACTTTTTTTTCTTGATGATGTAGCTTGCGCTGAGTTTGGATTATAGTGAGGGAGAAACTGCGCTGGTCATCAACCTCACTCTCTGGTCAAGAGCTACCTTTGACCAGTGGCAAAACGATCAGTCGAGACGACTTGAGGTAACTCATGATGCAGTTATTCTGGTCCCACCTCGCTTGAGACCAGGGATCTAGAAACTGACGGCATTAGATTGCCCAGCGATTCCATGTATCGCTTTGAAAGGTGAATGCATTACCTTTCGACCACAGCGACCACTTTCATTTCCCTAAACATTGTCTTCGTCATCATCCTTCACATCATGATCATGGACATCATTTCGATCATTATCATCATTATCAACATTGACTCAGTCATCACAATTATTACCCTCTTCACGACCATCATCATCATCTTAATAACATCACCATTATGAGCATATCATCAATTTAATTACACCGCCATTACATACATCAAAATCATCATTTTCGTTGTCATTATCGTCTCCACGTCATAATTACAACATTCATCACAAATCATCATTACCTTAATCATCATTTTTATGACCACCATCATAATTGCTATAATCATCATTGCAGAATGTAATCATTATTATTTTCAATAGTATGGACACATTTGTCTCAAATATCATTATTAATATCATCACCCCCATCTTCATCTTAATCAAAATCATTATCATTAGATTCATTATCACAATCATCGTCTGTATCATCATCACCATCTCCATCGCCTTCTTTTTCTTCTTCATCGATCACCTCATGTTATGGTTCTTGTCCGGTGAGGTTTACGAACGAGACTGCATTTCAAGTTTTCGCCGGTCCCCCACAGCTTAGAGAGAGAATCACCTTGGAAGTTGTATAAAGCGATTCGTAGATTATGCAAAGGCATTTAACAGCTTAGAGAGAGAATCACCTTGGAAGTTGCCCAAAAAGATTCGTAGATTATGAAAAGGCATTTGATAGTTTTTAAAGAGAATCATCTTGGAAGTTGTATAAAGCGATTCGTAGATTATGCAAAGGGATTTGACAGCTTAGAGAGAGAATCACATTGGAAGCTGCCCAAAAAGATTCGTAGATTATGAAAAGGCATTTGATAGTTTTTAAAGAGAATCATCTTGGAAGTTGCCCAAAACGATACTTAGATTATGAAAAGGCATTTGACAGCTTAGAGAGAGAGAATCACCTTGGAAGTTGCCCAAAAAGATTCGTAGATTATGAAAAGGCATTTGATAGTTTTTAAAGAGAATCATCTTGGAAGTTGTATAAAGCGATTCGTAGATTATGCAAAGGCATTTGACAGCTTAGAGAGAGAATCACCTTGGAAGTTGCCCAAAAAGATTCGTAGATTATGAAAAGGCATTTGATAGTTTTTAAAGAGAATCATCTTGGAAGTTGTATAAAGCGATTCGTAGATTATGCAAAGGCATTTGACAGCTTAGAGATTGAATCACATTGGAAGTTGCCCAAAAAGATTCGTAGATTATGAAAAGGCATTTGACAGCTTAGAGAGAGAATCACTTTGGAAGTTGCCCAAAAAGATTCGTAGATTATGAAAAGGCATTTGATAGTTTTTAAAGAGAATCATCTTGGAAGTTGCCCAAAACGATTCGTAGATTATGAAAAGGCATTTTACAGCTTAGAGAGAGAATCACCTTGGAAGTTGCCCAAAAAGATTCGTAGATTATGAAAAGGCATTTGATAGTTTTTAAAGAGAATCATCTTGGAAGTTGTATAAAGCGATTCGTAGATTATGCAAAGGCATTTGACAGCTTAGAGAGAGAATCACCTTGGAAGTTGCCCAAAAAGATTCGTAGATTATGAAAAGGCATTTGATAGTTTTTAAAGAGAATCATCTTAGAAGTTGTATAAAGCGATTCGTAGATTATGCAAAGGCATTTGACAGCTTAGAGAGAGAATCACATTGGAAGTTGCCCAAAAAGATTCGTAGATTATGAAAAGGCATTTGATAGTTTTTAAAGAGAATCATCTTGGAAGTTGTATAAAGGGATTCGTAGATTATGCAAAGGCATTTGACAGCTTAGAGAGATAATCACATTGGAAGTTGCCCAAAAAGATTCGTAGATTATGAAAAGGCATTTGATAGTTTTTAAAGAGAATCATCTTGGAAGTTGTATAAAGCGATTCGTAGATTATGCAAAGGCATTTGACAGCTTAGAGAGAGAATCACCTTGGAAGTTGCCCAAAAAGATTCGTAGATTATGAAAAGGCATTTGATAGTTTTTAAAGAGAATCATCTTGGAAGTTGTATAAAGCGATTCGTAGATTATGCAAAGGCATTTGACAGCTTAGAGAGAGAATCACCTTGGAAGTTGCCCAAAAAGATTCGTATATTATGAAAAGGCATTTGATAGTTTTTAAAGAGAATCATCTTGGAAGTTGTATAAAGCGATTCGTAGATTATGCAAAGGCATTTGACAGCTTAGAGATTGAATCACATTGGAAGTTGTCCAAAACGATTCGTAGATTATGAAAAGGCATTTGATAGTTTATAAAGAGAATCATCTTGGAAGTTTTCCAAAGCGATTCGTAGATTATGAAAAGGCATTTGATAGTTTATAAAGAGAATCATCTTGGAAGTTGTCCAAAGCGATTCGTAGATTATGAAAAGGCATTTGATAGTTTATAAAGAGAATCACCTTGAAAGTTGCTCACGTACTATAGAATACCTCTGAAGTTCACTAACAAACTCGTAATTTTAAAAAAAAACCGTCAAAAAATATGAAATGTAGAGTCATCCATGAAGAACAGTTTTCTGAACACTTTGTGATAGGAACTGGTGTGCGATATTGATGGCCATTACCAGCATATCTATTTCTGTTAGCTATTGATCGTATTATGAAGACCACAACTTCCATCAGGGAAAACGGAATTTGATGACATGCGACTAAATAACTTTCTGACCTGGACTTTGACGACGGCTTTGTTTTTCTGTCTCAGGGCAGCAATCAAATGCAAAATAAAATAAGTATACTTGGTTAATGGTCACAGAATCATGGACTGAGGATACACAATGAGAGAACAAAGATTATGTGAATAAATACACGTATCGATGATCAGGTTGTGTTTGGAGACAGTGCTACACAATGTAGACTCATTCATGTATTTTAGTAGCAATATAGATAAACTGTTGGTGCGGATACAGAACAAGGAAATTCAACATCAAACATTGTTTCGGGATGTTGTGGAAGCAGCGATATCACTCAAACAACATAGGACTGGGCATGTTGTGCGCATGCCTGACAACAGACTGACACGTATAACAAAGTTTTGGTGGCCATACGCTTGCACACATCCACAGGGTCGACAACTATACGATATATAGCCAAAGATCTAGGCCCTTATTAGTGCAGCACTGCATTAGAAAAACGGGAAGCATACATCATTGTAATGGCTTCCTAGCATCTGATGGACTGACGCTGGGGACAATGTGATCTGGGTCTAGATGTTCAATTGAGACTATAAAAGGAGGTGAGAGCTTTAGTACCATTAGGGAAACTGAGACGTTGGTCCGGTCAGGTAAAGTATACTGACCAGGACGTCGTGTCAGAGCCAGGCACAATATACTGGCCAAGACCACCATCTCTCTTCAATGCCGCGTTCCCTGGAAACAGGCGGTTGTTAAGGCTGATTCGCTGACTAGATATGGATCGAGGTGATCCCCGTAGTAGTGAGCGTCACGAATATGAAGAAGTTAAAGCATAGACGCTTGGAGTAACGCGGTCCTTCTTCATTAGCACGCTCGGGATGTAAGGAAAGCTACTGCAACCCGCCACTTAACGCCCTTTTCAGGGCACACAAAAGGGTAAACTCACTCATTGTTGACATTCAACAACAACACGGCCACAATCAAAATGTACATTTTATAACTGCCACTTTATTGTATTGCTCTGTATCGTTGGAGGAAACTGAAGCTACAAGGATGAGATCCGATTTTCATCAACGGGCCCCATTGTAGGATAGGGGAATTAGCATAATAATGTAGCTAATGAACTAATCGACCTGGCAGATATTAATTCTCCTTGATGGGTGAAAAAGGCACTGGTCCTGAATAGCGTATACCTTTAGAAGACCGGCTAATACATTACAATCTCTGTTCTGGAAACCACAAGGCAAGGGACGTAAAGGTAGGCTGAAACAAACATGTTAAAAATAGGCTGTGACAAACATAACAGAAACGAGGACGACATGGCATCAGTTGGAATGGATGCCGCAGGGTTAGAGGACTTGCCTTGTTGAAGACCAGTGCTACACAGAGCTGAAATGTTTTGATTGATTGATTGATTGATTGATGGATTGATTGATGGATTGATTGATTGATTGATGGATGGATTGATTGATTGATGGATTGATTGATTGATTGATTGATTTATTGATTGATTGATTGATGGATTGATTGATTGATTGATTGATTGATTGATTGGTGGATTGATTGATGGATTAATCAGAATCATTAGGACAGTCGTCACTAATAGTATCACATGAGCAACAAGTAATCAGGGATGATTGAAACATTCTGATCAACACATCACCTCCTGTTCTCGATCGTGATCCTGGGAGCAAGACTGGCCAATGTGGTGGGGATCGACACTGAAATCCCCACAGTTGTGAGCGTATTCAGGAGCCACGCATTGCACTACAGGGATCGTCTCAATAACACAGATGGGTGTAAGAGGAGCCCCTGTAACCAGCGACTAAAACAACATCAAGGGGTAACTCATCTCACTGTATGTAGCTTGCTGACAAAACAGAATACCATCATCATCAGTATCATCATTACCATCATCACCACCATCATCATCATCAGTATCATCATAATCATCATCAGTATCATCATTACCATCATCACCACCATCATCATCACCAGTATCATCATAACCATCATCATCATCATCATCAGTATCATCAAAACCATCACCACCATCATCATCATCAATATCATCATAATCATCATTATCATCATCATCATCATCAGTATCATCATTACCATCATCACCACCATCATCATCATCAGTATCATCAAAACCATCACCACCATCATCATCATCAATATCATCATAATCATCATAATCATCATTATCATCATCATCATCATCAGTATCATCATTACCATCATCACCACCATCATCATCATCAGTATCATCAAAACCAACACCACCATCATCATCATCAGTATCATCATAACCACCATCATCATCACCTTCAATCACTACCTCGTCATTATTATTATCATCATCATCATCATCATCACCGACAACTCTATAATCGTCACATTACTACTACGATCATCACTATAGTCAACATTGTCATCATCACCACAAACATCAACAACACACTGATCATCACCATCATCACCACCATCATAACACCTATCATCAATCTCACCATTATCAATACCATCATTACCACTATCCACCACTATCGTCATGCTCACCATCCTCACTATCAACGACCATCATCCTCATCATCATCACCAACACTAGCACCATCATCATCAACCAACACTAGCACCATCATCCTCATCATCATCAACAAACACTAGCACCATCATCATCAACCAACACTAGCACCATCATCCTCATCATCATCAACCAACACTAGTACCATCATCATCAACAAACACTAGCACCATCATCATCAACCAACACTAGCACCATCATCCTCATCATCATCAACAAACACTAGCACCATCATCATCAACCAACACTAGCACCATCATCCTCATCATCATCACCAACACTAGCACCATCATCATCAACCAACACTAGCACCATCATCCTCATCATCATCAACAAACACTAGCACCATCATCATCAACCAACACTAGCACCATCATCCTCATCATCATCAACAAACACTAGCACCATCATCATCAACCAACACTAGCACCACCATCCTCATCATCATCAACCAACACTAGCACCATCATCATCAACCAATACTAGCACCATCATCATCAACCAACACTAGCACCATCATCATCAACCAACACCAGTACATCATCATCATCCCAATTATCATCATCATCACCAAACAATTATCACAACTATTATCACTGTCACCATCATCGTCGCTGGTTAACATCAGCTTCACCATTATCATCCACACCATCATCAGCAATATCATCACCATCATCAGCACTATCATCACCATCATTTTCTTAAATTTCATCATCTCTATCATCATCATTTTCATCACCATTATCGTCATCATTTTAATTACCACCACCTTCATCCTCGTCATGATCAAAACAACATCAACAGCATTATCACCTTCAATTATAACCACCTTCCTCACTAGCACAAACATCATCATAATGATCCTCGCCATTCAACAACTCCATGACCGCTATTACCATCACCAGCATCATCCTCACCGCAGTTATCTTCCTCCCCATCAACATCTTTACCTTCCTCCCCGCCATCACCACTAACACCATCACCACCCTCATGTTATTGATAACACCATCATCACCATCAGCTTGACATGATCATTACCACATCAGCAACATCTTCGCCATCACCAGCACCATCATCACTTTCACCGTCACCATCACCATCATCACTATAGTAATGTGTGTCATGATCATCATTATTATTATCATCATCATCCTCATCACCATCATTATCTTCACCATCACCATTACCATAAGCATCATCATCACAAACATTACTAGCAACATCTTAACCATCATCACCCCCATTCAACATCAATTCATCACCATCCATCATCATCATCATCATCATCATTAACTCCACCAACATCTATTATCAACATCTATTATCAACATCACCATTAACTCCACCATCATCTATTATCAACATCATCATTAACTCCACCATCATCTATTATCAGAATCTATTATCAACATCACCATTAACTCCACCATCATCTATTATCAACATCACCATTAACTCCACCATCATCTATTATCAACATCACCATTAACTCCACCAACATCTATTATCAGAATCTATTATCAACATCATCATCATTTCCACCAGCATCTATTATCATCATCACCATCACCATCATTATCATCATCATCATTATCGTTTACACCACCAACATCTATTATCAATATCTATTATCCTCATTATCATCATCACCCTCATCATCCATCATCATCATCATCATCATCATCATCATTAACAACGCCAACATCTATTATCAACATCTATTATCAACATCTATTATCAGCATCATCACCATCATCAGCAATATCATCATCATCATCATCATTATTACCACTAAAAATTTTTCTCTAGAATACCTTTTCCTGCGACCTTGAACATCACCATTCTTGTCGCCATCATCATCAAAATCAACATCACCATTATAACCTGAACCCTTCATGCCTTGTGTTCTGGAATACCTTTTCTCTGTGCTACTATCTTCATCACTTTCAGCAGAGGTGAAGAAATCTCGCTCCTCAAACTCAGGACTCCAACTGTTTAACATCTGCTTCAGATTATCGGTACTCACAGCCTCGATGAGTTCCTGCAGGTCTGCGCTGGCATTGTCAATCTGTGGTAACAGCGAGCAAGGTCATCAAGTAGATAAACAAAGGGAATTTATCACGATTTAGAGAGCGCATTCATGATTACAGGTTATGATTGCTCTCCTGTTGAAAGCCTCACAATCATGGCTATTTGTTACGGTTCTTGTCGCCCTTTCGTTGTGATTGTTCCAGCCAAGCATGTCTCTTAATCACCATCATCATCAAACAAGGTCTATTACCGCAAGGATGTCACCATCACGACAGCATGAAGGCCACCATCACGACAGCATGAAGGCCACCATCACGATAGAATGAAGGCCACCATCACGACAGCATGAAGGCCACCATCACGACAGAATGAAGGCCACCATCACGACAGCATGAAGGCCACCATCACGACAGAATGAAGGCCACCATCACGACAGCATGAAGGCCACCATCACGACAGAATGAAGGCCACCATCACGACAGCATGAAGGCAACAATCACGACAGCTTGAAGGCAACAATCACGACAGCTTGAAGGCCGCCATCACGACAGCATGAAGGCCACCATCACGACAGCATGAAGGTCACCATCACGACAGCATGAAAGCCGCCATCACGACAGCATGAAGGCCACCATCACGACAGCATGAAAGTCACCATCACGACAGCTTGAAGGCCACCATCACGACAGCATGAAGGCCGCCATCACGACAGCATGAAGGCCACCATCACGACAGCATGAAAGTCACCATCACGACAGCATGAAGGCCACCATCACGACAGCATGAAAGTCACCATCACGACAGCTTGAAGGACACAATTGACCTAGTCGTACGGTCTCAAGTCTAAACTATCGTTCTATGCCTGGGGAAAACTTTCCATGCGCAAAATGTTCCTTAGTCCTTAGTCGACCTGTAGTTCTACAGGGACAGAAGCCCACGTGCAGGTCCCAGCTCTGGAATGAGCTGGATGTAGCCGGGAGAATGGTTTCCTGCTTAGCCGGCTAGGCTCGAGCAGCTTAATACTCCGCTGAGTTGGGATAAGTGCTTATGGAGGATGATTGGCGGATGTGCGAGTCCATCTCAATTGACTCAAACACTAGAGCAAAGTAGACCAACAGCCTATTAGGCGTCATATATGCTGCTCTAAACAAACCACCTAACCAAGATCGGTGTTATACCATGTCACACAGTTAGTCGCCTCTTACGACATGCTCTCTGTGAGGCAGTGGTGCTATTCTTGTCCTCGTCATACACCCCTCGGGCTCAAAAGGATTTTATTTATATACAAAAGAGACTGTCATCGCTTTCAGATTACTAAAGCAAAGATTATCAAATCTTTTTCTCTAGGTCACATTTTCAGAATGAATATTTCATAGCGACAGTAGAAATTGTGATCACATATGTCTGACATTGGGCGTTGTATGGTTGGGAAATACGGACAATAAATAAAAGAGTGGACAAATAATAGATAGTTAATGAGATGTAATGCTACCAAAATATGAATAAAGTGTTGGATAGAGAGAAAATCAAACGAAAGAGTGTTGGCGGGAGTTTGTCCATCACAAGTGATGAAGACCACTCTCTTTGTGTAGGAGAGGAAAAAAAGCTGTTACAAACGATACAAAAACAACCACTGGCCTGACTGGGAAACAATATACAGCACTAGGGCCCAGTGAAGGAAGTCTTGGTAAACACAACACAATGAAAGAGAGGAAGTGGCAGAGACAGGTGACACAAACAAGCACAGGCATGGCAGTGAAGACTTACGGTAAGCTGAAGACGGTCAAACATGATGGACAGAAATGTAAAGACAGAATCCCGGGTGTTCAAACCTTTCATTCTTACTTCACACACACTCGTTCCTTAAAATTACTTTCCCCATGAAACAAAATCGACAGCCGTTCAAGGCACAAAGGTAGCAGGTAAACATGTTTTAATTATTAATTTGATGTGTCTTTGACATTCCTTTTATGACAGAAAATTATTTCATTCGCTTCGGAAAAATTATTTATATAAATGTATTCTTCTTTTTCCTTTTTGTCCTACTTGTGCTTTTTATGAAGATGTTTCTTGACCAGGGCCAAGTAAGTTCTTGTGCCAATCACAGGTCAGGCAATGAAGATGTTTCTTGACCAGGGCCAAGTAAGTTCTTGTGCCAATCACAGGTCAGGCAATGAAGATGTTTCTTGACCAGGGCCAAGTAAGTTCTTGTGCCTATCACAGGTCAGGCAATGAAGAAGTTTCTTGACCAGGGCCAAGTAAGTTCTTGTGCCTATCAGAGGTCAGGCAATAAAGAAGTTTCTTGACCAGGGCCAAGTAAGTTCTTTTGCCTATCAGAGGTCAGGCAATGAAGAAGTTTCTTGACCAGGTCCAAGTAAGTGCTTGTGCCTTTCCTCGCCAGGTTATGAAGAGGTTTCTTGACTACGGCCTAGTAAGTACTTCGTACACGGAGAACTTTACTGATTCTGTTATTTCTACTATCCATCTTTTGCTTGGTCGACCCCTGGCTTTGTATCTATTATATCTGTGCAGCATTGTTTTCTGGGAGATACTATCTGGTGTTTGACGTGTCATGTGGTCGAACCATTTGGTTTTCTGTTTCTTGATGAGGTCTAGGACTGGTGTTGTACCTACTTGCTTCCTAATATCTTCGTTTCTGATTCCATAATTTCTTGTTACTATTAGCATTCTGTGCAGCTATTTCATCTCTGTTGTTACAATGTTTCTTTTATCTTTCCGTGTCATTGTCCAATATTGGCACTGATAGCACAATACGAGTAGGAATATTGTGTTGCATAACGTCCTTTTTGTATCCATTGCCACGTTCTTACATTGTTATATCAAGGACATTTGCCCATTGATTTGACTTGCTGTGTTACTTCTGTTTTGAATTTTGGTGTTGTCTTTGATATCTACTGATATTATGTTACCCAGGTACGTGTAATTTTTACCTGTTTTACTTGTTGGCTTTGTATGAAAATTGTTGTTTCATTGATCATACAAAATATTGTGAAATGTTTAAGTCAGAAAATATTTGATTAAGAACTCGATTTTAAATGGCCCAAAGAGCGCATACTAAGCAGGAACAATGCATCAATATCATGTGTCGATATCTGTGTCGTAGCAACTGTTTCTGTATGGCGGGGCTGGCTTACAACACGACTCAACTTAGTTGGGGGCGGGGAAGGGGGGGGGGGGGGACAAGACAAACAGCCACGAGTTAATGGTCCAATACAAAACAACACAAAAGACTGACATACATCAATAGCGATAGTTGATCAATGCTGGAAATCGTATGTAGCATAAGGTTGTCGATTCAAATCTGCAAGTTGAAACAAATATTTCACATTCCAACTGCTGATCAATATTGGAAATCGTCTGCAACATTAGAGTGTCGATTAATATTTTCATCATCATCATGTAGCATAAGGTTGTCGATTCAAATCTGCAAGTTGAAACAAATATTTCACATTCCAACTGCTGATCAATATTGGAAATCGTCTGCAACATTAGAGTGTCGATTAATATTTTCATCATCATCATGTAGCATATCTTTTGCAGAACGTCGATTTTAATTAATACAGCCGACATATATCTTCTTCTTTTTCTTCGTACGCAGTCCGACAGTAACCATTATTTTTTTGAAAAAAGCGGCGGTCATCCTGAGGCTGTCGCCACTGCCATAGAGCTTTTCTTGCAGTTCCACTGGTAATGGCCACATCTGCTCTCTCTGATCCTCGTATGTCGGGCAGTTCTGCAGCAGATGTTCAGCGGTCATTTTACCAGTACCGCACGGGCATTCGCCGGTACCACCTATCTTCAATTTGTTGAATAGGTGGTACCTCAGTCTATTGTGGCCAGTGCGAAGTCTGAAGACAACGACCTGCTCTCTTCGGTTCAACTGGTAATAGGCATCGTTTTTGGTGTAGCCAGTATGTTCGGTTTCCCATTTGGTCATGTATCTGGCTTTGATAAGCCGTTTTGACTCTTCGTACGTCATACTAGTATCTGTTTGTGGTAGTCTTGCACCTTCTTTTGCCAGTCTGTCTGCCTCCTCGTTGCCTTGGATGTTGCAGTGTGATGGGACCCACTGTACCACTACCCTTTTTGGTGCGGACTGCTGGCATATATGACTCTTGATCTTCGGCCAGCTCTCCCGCCTCTGTCACTGTCATCCTCAGAATATCTGGAATGTCCTGTATCCATCTTCTCCTAGGTCTGCGTCTTACCAAGTGCCATACCCTACAGTAATTTTTTTTGTACGGAACATTATTGCGTTTGATGTGGACACATTATTTGAGGCATTGTATTGTTTACTAGTCAATTGTGTTCTAAATTCAGCTCTTTTAGGATTTCTGTGTTTTTCTTTTTCGCTGTCTCTTTTATTTTGAGCACTTTTCTGTAACAATAAGATCTAAGGATTCAATCTTCTAATGTAAGGCGTGTGTGTGGGTGTGTGTTTATGTGTTGTTGTTGTTGTTGTTGTTGTTGTTGTTGCTGTTATCTCTGTCTGACTTCTGTACGCTGCCACTGGAAAGATGAAAGTCTTTCGCATCTATATTTTTAGTATGTTTTCTAGTGTTTTTCCATAAGTTTCCCTTTTTTTTAACCTTATCTTCTTCTTGATTAGTTTTGACAATCTCTATTGTTGTTTATCATCGATCCATAATATTCCCAATGTGAGACGTTCTTAACTTTTTGCACTGCTAGTATGTCTTTAGCTCTGTTTTTTGCCTAATCAATACTAGCTATCGTTATCAGTGCTAACTGTCCTTATAAGAGCTAAATGTCCTTATTAGAGCTAACTGTCCTTATAAGAGCTAACTGTCCTTATAAGAGCTAACTGTCCTTCTAAGAGCTAACTGTCCTTCTAAGAGCTAACTGTCCTTCTAAGAGCTAACTGTCCTTCTAAGAGCTAACTGTCTTTATAAGAGCTAACTGTCCTTCTAAGAGCTAACTGTCCTTCTAAGAGCTAACTGTCTTTATAAGAGCTAACTGTCCTTCTAAGAGCTAACTGTCCTTATAAGAGCTAACTGTCCTTATAAGAGCTAACTGTCCTTATAAGAGCTAAGTGTCCTTATAAGAGCTAACTGTCCTTCTACGAGCTGTCCTTATAAGAGCTAACTGTCCTTATAAGAGCTAACTGTCCTTATAAGAGCTAACTGTTGTTATAAGAGCTAACTGTCCTTATAAGAGCTAACTGTCCTTATAAGAGCTAACTGTCGTTATAAGACCTAACTGTCCTTATAAGAGCTAACTGTCGTTATAAGAGCTAACTGTCCTTATTAGAGCCAACTGTCCTTCTAAGAGCTGTCCTTATAAGAGCTAACTGTCCTTATAAGAGCTAACTGTCGTTATTAGTGTCTTGGTCTTGTCAATGTTTAGGTGAAGATGTTCTTCGTTGTGTTTGTTTAATTGGCAGGATCATGTCCCATTCTCGCAGAGCTCTTCCAAATGACAGCTGTATCTTCTGGATATCTTTGTTCTTATTGACAAACTGAACCAAACATTTCAAATTTCAATCATATTTATGTGAAGAAATTTATCAAGAACTTTCCAGCAACAGGGTAAAGCAAATTTTGTATGTGTTAATCCTAATTATGTGAAGAACTCTATCAAGAACCTTTCAGCAACAGAGTCAAGCAAACGTTTTAAATGTTAATCATATTTATGCGAAGAACTCTATCAAGAACTTTCCAGTCAAAGAGTGAATATTCAAAAATGTTGATGTAAAAGCTGCAACTTCACAAAAATCTAATAAAATTAAAATTGAGCGTCTGATTAACACATAGACTAACACTTGCTTTTCGGGTTTAAATATCCGTTAACGGGAACGCTACAGTCCACCCAGTAGTAAAATATGTACCTGAAAGTGTATAGGGAAGGACAGGCAGCATTGGAGGGAACTTGGCACCCATAAACAAGTCTTGCAAAAAGAAGTCTCCAAAACGTCCTCTTTGACAACAATTTCGGACATCAGTCTACCAATGAACATAATTTATTGTAGTTATCCGATTATTCATTGTTGTGTTTTCCTGTTACGAGAACCAATGGTATGTATAACCTACATATTGGCGATAAAATTGCAATTTCATGTTTGTTAAATTGTGCCTGTCAGGGACCGGAATTTGTCAACTCCTTCATAATTCTTTCCCATAACCTAGGAATATCGTTGGAGCATCTCACATGTATCATGGTTTGTCTGACTCCACCAACGCATATCGTTTACCAGTGTTGCTGTCTATACCACGCTGCTTCCACCAATTTTTTTTAACCATATCTGTCCAGGGTAAGCTGGGTCTTCTTTTCTTTTTTGTTCCCGTTGAATTATTATCTGATAACAACTTTTGGCAGCCCGATTTGATCTCAACACTTGGACGTAATATTAGAGTTTTCCCATTTTTTCAACAGTCAGAAAATATTATGTTGTCCGACATTTTGATGGATTATCTTTCATATGTTCATTAACCTGTCATTCTCAAACAATGACCTCTAACCTTTGACATGCGCATTGTGTTCACATTGCAAATCGTCACGGCGGGAAACTTGAGATTACTGAAGCCTAGCGTGATCTTCGTATGCTTGCCGTACGAGAAGTAATTAGCGAACAGGCTGTTGAAATCAGGTGAATATCAACATTAGGACATTCGTAGACACTAAAATATCTAGTTATAAAATACAATAATTCATAAATATCTACATAAAGTTATGGAATCCATGGATCCATAAATATTTACCAAAAGTTATGAGATCCATTGACCCATATATATCTACGAAAAGTTATGAAATCGATTGACACATGAATATCTACCAACAGTTTTAAAATCCATTGATTTATAAGTATGTTCTCAAAGTTATGAAATCCACTGACCTATAAATATCTACCAAAAGTTATGACATCCATTGATTTATAAATATCTATCAAGGGTTGTGAAATCCATTGACCCCGAATTATCTTCTCAAAAGTTATGAAATCCATTGACCCATAAATATCTCCTCTAAAGTTATTAAATCCATTGACCCATAAATATCTCCTAAAAAGTTATGAAATACATTGACCCGTGAATATCTTCTCAAAAGTTATGAAATTCTCTTATCTATAAATATCTACGTGTTGTTGTTATCGTTGTTGTTATTGTTGTTGTTATCGTTGTTGTTATTGTTGTTGTTATTGTTGTTGTAGTTATCGTATTTGTCATTGTTGCTGTTTTTAATGTTGTTATTGTTGTTGTTAGTGTTGTTATTGTTGTTGTTATTGTTGTGATTATCGTTGTTGTCATTGTTGTTGTTATTGTTGTTGAATACCCACGATGAGTACTTTCAAACTTTTGTGCGAGCTGAAGAGTGTTTCAAGTGTCTGGCTGCTGTAGCTTTCCTGACATTCCAAGGATGCTGATGAACATTGACCGGGGTGCTCCGGGTTATTGTGCTATACTTGACTTTATCTACGCGAGGCTCACTACTACGGGGATCATGTTGATCCCATCTCGTTAGCCAGACTGGCATTGAAGTGAAGTGAGGTCTTGTTCATTATGTTTACCTGACCCTGACAAATGCTCTGATCCATAATTATCTACCAAAAGTTAGGAAATGTTATAATCCATAAATACGAGTAGGTTCTACAGTAAGAAAAGTCCTTGACATACCAATCAAAAGTAAAGATCCCTGTTAATCCCTTCACATGGGGGTGGTCTGGGGTATTTACAATCTAAACTATCAAAGTATTTGGATGAATGTACTAGCATGGTCGTATCCTCATGCGACGTTTATATCATAACTTATAATTAAAATATATAAAGTTTATACCGTAACTGATAATGAAAATATATCAAATTTTTACCATAACTGATAATAAAAACCTACCACGTTTATACCATAACTAATAATGAGAATCTATAAAAGTTTATACAATAACTGATAAAGATAATCTATAAAGTTTATGCCATAACTAATAATGAAAACCTACCAAGTTTATACCATAACTAATAATGAAAACCTACCAAGTTTATGTGATTTTTGTTGTTGCCCACAATGAGTAGATTTACTCGTTTGTGGGCCCTGAAAAGGAAGTTCAGTTGCAGTGTAATGTATAGCCTTCGTCATTCCAGAGCGGGCTGATTAAAGTGGACTGGGGTCCTCCAGGATGTTGTACTATGCTTAGCTTCATCTGCGTGCCGCTCACTACTACGAGGATCACGTCGATCCCCCACCTCGTTAGCCAGGCTGCCATGAAAACAGCACGTTTCCAATGAGAACTACGTGAAAATTGAGGCGAGGGTCTTGGCAGAATATTTTGCGTGACCCTGACTAACATGTCTGATCAGTATGTTGTGCCTGACCCTGACTATCATGTCTGATCAGTATGTTGTGCCTGACCCTGACTAACATGTCTGATAAGTATGTTTTGCCTGACCCTGACTAACATGTCTGATCAGTATGTTGTGCCTGACCCTGACTAACATGTCTGATCAATATGTTGTGCCTGACCCTGACTAACATGTTTGATCAGTATGTTGTGCCTGACCCTGACTAACAGGTCTGATCAGTATGTTGTGTCTGACCCTGACTAACATGTCTGATCAGTATGTTGTGCCTGACCCTGACTAACATGTCTGATCAGTATGTTGTGCCTGACCCTGACTAATATGTTTGATCAGTATGTTGTGCCTGACCCTGACTAACATGTTTGATCAGTATGTTGTGCCTGACCCTGACTAACATGTCTGATCAGTATGTTGTGCCTGACCATGACTAAAATGTCTGATCAGTATGTTGTACCTGACCCTGACTAACATGTCTGATCAGTATGTTGTGCCTGACCCTGAATAACATGTCTGATCAGTATGTTGTCCCTGACCCTGACTAATATGTCTGATCAGTATGTTGTGCCTGACCCTGACTAACATGTCTGATCAGTATGTTGTGCCTGACCCTGACTAACATGTCTAAACAGTATGTTGTACCTGACCTTGACTAACATGTCTGATCAGTATGTTGTGCCTGACCCTGACTAACATGTCTGATCAGTATGTTGTGCCTGACCCTGACTAATATGTCTGATCAGTATGTTTTTCCTGACCCTGACTAACATGTCTGATCAGTATGTTGTGCCTGACCCTGACTAACATGTCTGATCAGTATGTTGTGCCTGACCCTGACTAACATGTCTGACCAGTATGTTGTTTCTCACCCTGACTAATATGTCTGGTCAGTATGTTGTGCCTGACCCTGACTAACATCTCTGATCAGTATGTTTTGCCTGACCCTGACTAACGTGTCTGATCAGTATGGTGTGCCTGACCCTGACTAACATTTCTGATCAGTATGTTGTGCCTGACCCTGACTAACATGTTTGATCAGTATGTTGTGCCTGACCCTGACTAACATTTCTGATCAGTATGTTGTGCCTGACCCTAACTAACATGTTGGATCAGTATGTTGTGCCTGACCCTGACTAACATGTCTGATCAGTATGTTGTGCCTGACCCTGACTAACATGTTGTATCAGTATGTTGTGCCTGACCCTGACTAACATGTCTGATCAGTATGTTGTGCCTGACCCTGACTAACATGTTTGATCAGTATTTTGGGCCTGACCCTGACTAACATGTTTGATCAGTATGTTGTGCCTGACCCTGACTAACATTTCTGATCAGTATGTTGTGCCTGACCCTGACTAACATGTCTGATCAGTATGTTGTGCCTGACCTTGACTAACATGTTTGATCAGTATGTTGTGCCTGACCCTGACTAACATGTTTGATCAGTATGTTGAGCCTGACCCTGACTAACATGTTTGATCAGTATGTTGTGCTTGACCCTGACTAACATGTCTGATCAGTATGTTGTGCCTGACCCTGACTAACATGTTGGATCAGTATGTTGTGCCTGACCCTGACTAACATGTCTGATCAGTATGTTGTGCCTGACCCTGACTAACATGTCTGATCAGTATGTTGTGCCTGACCCTGACTAACATGTTTGATCAGTATGTTGTGCCTGACCCTGACTAACATGTCTGATCAGTATGTTGTGTCTGACCCTGACTAACATGTCTGATCAGTATGTTGTGCCTGACCCTGACTAACATGTCTGATCAGTATGTTGTGCCTGACCCTGACTAACATGTCTGATCAGTATGTTGTGCCTGACCCTGACTAACATGTTTGATCAGTATGTTGTGCCTGACCCTGACTAACATTTCTGATCAGTATGTTGTGCCTGACCCTAACTAACATGTTGGATCAGTATGTTGTGCCTGACCCTGACTAACATGTCTGATCAGTATGTTGTGCCTGACCCTGACTAACATGTCTGATCAGTATGTTGTGCCTGACCCTGACTAACATGTCTGATCAGTATGTTGTGCCTGACCCTGACTAATATGTTTGATCAGTATGTTGTTTCTGACCCTGACTAATATGTCTGATCAGTATGTTGTGCCTGACCCTGACTAACATGTTTGATCAGTATGTTTTGCTTGACCCTGACTAACGTGTCTGATCATTATGTTGTGCTTAGTCAGACGTTAGTCGTCCTATCCAAGTTTATATGATAACTGAAAGCTGTGATCTACAAAGTTAGTGTAATAAATAGCAGCTGGAATCTACAAAATTGATGTGATAACTAAAATTGCAATCTACAAAGTTGGTGTTATAATTGAAAACTGGAATCTACAAAGTTGGTGTGATAATTGAAAACGGGAATCTACAAAGTTGGTGTGATAATGGAAAACTGGAATCTACAAAGTTGGTGTGATACATTAAAGCTTGAATCTACAAAGTTGGTGTGATAATTGAAAACTGGAATGTACTAAGTTGGTGTGATAATTGAAAACTGGAATCTACAAAGTTGGTGTGATACATTAAAGCTTGAATCTACAAAGTTTGTGTGATAACTGAAAACTGGAATCTACAAAGTTGTTGTTATACCTGAAAACTGGAATCTACAAAGTTGGTGATAACTGAAAACTGGAATCTACAAAGTTGATGATAACTGAAAACTGGAATCTACAAAGTTGTTGTTATACCTGAAAACTGGAATCTACAAAGTTGGTGATAACTGAAAGATGGAATCTATAAAGTTAGTGTGATATCTTCCAGACGATAACCAATATCCATTTGTCAAATGTATGTGTTACTTACAATTTCAGATGAAGAAACATAACGCCGATTGCAATAATCATTAAGCAGGACCATATGATTCTCACTGTGGTGGTCTTAGCGTCTCTGATGAAAGGAACGCCCACCAGAGAACACTTCTCCGAGTAATCCCCTACCGCTCTGGCCAAAGCACTCTTGGGTGGTTCATTGGCACCAGTCATTTGGCTGCTGGTTAGGGAGTCATCCCTCAAGCTGCTGTCTTTGTATGGTTTAACGTTGACCATTTCCTTTTTGGGTTTCTAGTTTAGAGCGGAGAAATAAAAGAGTTGTATAAACGTATACACAATAACAGCAAAATTACTCAAGTCCAAGCTAATTCCCAAAATGTTAGTTTGAATGTGTCAGACACGAACAGTCGTTGTCTGTGTTTCGGAACAGTGCATGAGCTGCAACGGTCAGCTACCGAAAGCTGACTGCTACCATCAGGGCCAAAAAACTACAGCTGCCACGAACCTTCAACACTTCTACTCGGTGATCCTGGATAACAGGCTGCAACAGAACAGAAGAGATGGAAAAGGAAAAGGCACCCCAAATGCCAGCTGAAGTCGGATGAGTTGGAACGAACTGGACAAATGTCGCAGTCAAGCTGTAAATTACGACACAAGACATTCCGTTCCCCGGACAACATCCTGCTACTAGGAATGTCCTTTTCTAGGCTTTTGTAGTGGGAGTGAGAGAACGCACGACGAAGAAGAAGAAGTATGATTTTCATCGTTAACAGAACAAAAGTCATTACAACTAGAATTATGACTTTTACATTAAAAGATACAGCTTTTGTTTATAAATCAAATTGAGCTAATTACAAGAAAATGTAACTGCCGATAAATCGGAATGTAAGTGGTGTTACTCTGGTTGACTACAATGGATAATATAGACTGTAAAGAGTTAAACATCAGACAACTATTTCCTGCTAGATCATATGTTATGACTAAAGGTCGAACGGCAGTGCTTAACTGAAGCCAATAAAACGGGAGTGAACATTAGCAATACTTAAACAAGTTCAGTGTAATCCAGGTGTCATCTTCCCAAAGATCGGCTATAATCGATCTCCAGCATACTTTCTTATCGGATGTTGTCTCTAAGCTTTATATCGAAAAACTACCCAAGCATGGACTGGACCCATGCATACACCGACGGTTCTGTAACAAACACTACACAGAACGGAGGGGCAGGAGCATTCTTGAACCTACCAAATGGCAGACAAATAACACTGTCATTCGCTACTGGTAAGTACACAAGCAATTTCAGAGCGGAGGCAGAGGCACTGAGGGCGGCAGTGGAAGAAATGGTGACACACAAAGAAAATGAAAGCCATATAGTCCTGCTTACAGATGCTCTCGCCGTAGTCACAGCGCTAAAAAGCCAGAAAAACACTGAGCTTAATGACTTAAGAGCAGCACTCTGCAAACTGTGCCAGCAGTCCGCACCAAAAAGGGTAGTGGTACAGTGGGTCCCATCACACTGCAACATCCAAGGCAACGAGGAGGCAGACAGACTGGCAAATGAAGGGGCAAGACTACCACAAACAGATACTAGTATGACGTACGAAGAGTCAAAACGGCTTATTAAAGCCAGATACATGACCAAATGGGAAACCAAACATACTGGTTACACCAAAAACGATGCCTATTACCAGTTGAACAGAAGAGAGCAGGTCGTTGTCTTCAGCCTTCGCACTGGCCACAATAGACTGAGGTACCACCTATTCAACAAATTAATGATAGGTGGTACCGACGAATGCCCGTGCGGTACCGGTAAAATAACCGCTGAACATCTGCTGCAGAACTGCCCGACATACGAGGATCAGAGAGAGCAGATGTGGCCATCACCAGTGGACCTGCAAGACAAGCTCTATGTCAGTGTCGACAGCCTCAGGATGACCGCCGTTTTTTTTCGAAAAAAATAATGGTTACTGTCTGACTGCGTACGAAGAAGAAGAAGAAGAAGGATGTTGTCTGACCACTTATAACGGTCTGCCTCCAATACCACTGGCTTCCACCGTACATCTTTATTTAATCTAAACCGTTGCTCTGAACATTTTTATTCTTGGCGCTCCGTTTTATAACATTCGTGACCTTAATGTTCCTTACCTCCCACTATAATCTAAATTGGAGAAAACTCAGCGCTCGTCTAATGAGTTTGTGTAGTTTTCATGTTTGTAATCATCATTGACCATATATGTGCAGAGCGTCACTACCATCACACCCCGTAAGAAAGAAACTCGATCTCTTGTCAAAGTTCCAGCCTACTACAGAGTCATATCCTAGCATTCCTTGACATCTTAATGTCGTCGTCTTCTTGGACTGCCTTTGCCTCTCTTACCCTGCGCCATAAATTTCACTACATTTCTCGCAAGGCTGGTGTGTCTTTTTATGGGGTAAAAGTGAAATGTATTAACCAGTTCCTCTCTACGCTCAACTCTTGTTGAATGTCTGCATTCTTCTTATTTTCGGTCCACATTATTCTGTGTAGAAGCGTATACAATTTCGACTCGAACGACTCGAGGTTTCTGTAACTATGTTTCATATCAATATTCTGCCACAGAAAAAAACACAGGTTATCAAAATGTACACTCTGTTGGTTTGCTGGTATTTTGTTACCGTTTCCTCAGATTATGTTTTTAATACAGCATGTCATTATTTTGCTACCGCCCATATGAAACATAAGTCGCACACTAGTGGTCGGAAGCGCCCATGTTGAAGAACACTGGCCTAAACCAACGTGGCATGTCCAGCTGTAACCAGTAACCACGAAAAGGCGATTAAGGGGAAATGGGCTATCATATTCTGCAGAAACTGGCAGCCCAAAAAATGTTTTTAAAAATACATGTTAATACATTTTCTAAAACGTCGTTGTAACTGCTTGAAGCTACTCGGGCTTTAATTGTTATCGACATTTTTTTCTGGCAGCTTACAGTGGTTCTTTTTACATCCAAAATACACAACAGAAGTTGAACATGACTATTCTTTGCTGTAGTGCAATGCGAGACTAAATAGTAACCTCATCACTATGGGGAAAGTTCGTGTCGATCCACACCTCTTTGGTCAGACTGGTGTGACACAAACTGCGCTCAGGAGCCAGAACGAACACGCGAGGTGGGTGTCTTGATCAGTATGTTTCACCTGACCTTGATGTTACTCTTCGCTCCTACCTTGATCAGTATGTTTACCTGACCTTGATTACTTTTCGCTCCCACTTTGATCAGTATGTTTCACCTGACCTTGTTTACTCTTCTCTCCCACTTTGATCAGTATGTTTCACCTGACCCTGATTATTCTTCTCCCCCACTTTGATCAGTATGTTTCACCTGACCCTGATTATTCTTCGTTCCCACCTTGACCAATATGTTTCACCTTACCTTCATTACTTGTCGCTCCTACCTTGATCAGTATGCTTCACCTGACATGAATGTACCCTTCTCTCCTACCTTGATCAGAATGTTTCACCTTAACTGGATTACTCTTCGCTCTTCGCCCCTACCTTGATCAGTATGTTTACCTGACCTTGATTACTTTTCTTTCCCACTTTGATCAGTATGTTTCCTTGACTGTGATTACTCTTCGCTCCCACCTTGATCAATATGATTCACCTTACCTTGATTACTCGTCTCTCCCACTTTGATCAATATGTTTCACCTGACCCTGATTACTCTTCGCTCCCACCTTGATCAATATGTTTCACCTGACCCTGATTAGTCTTCGCTATTACCTTGATCAGTATGTTTCCCTGACCTTGATTACACTTCGCTCCCACCTTGGTCAGTATGTTTCACCTTCTTCTTCTTCTTCTTCTTCGTACGCAGTCAGACAGTAACCATTATTTTTTCGAAAAAAGCGGCGGTCATCCTGAGGCTGTCGCCGCTGCCATAGAGCTTGTCTTGCAGTTCCACTGGTGATGGCCACATCTGCTCTCTCTGATCCTCGTATGTCGGGCAGTTCTGCAGCAGATGTTCAGCGGTCATTTTCCCGGTACCACACGGGCATTCGTCGGTTCCACCTATCTTCAATTTGTTGAATAGGTGGTACCTCAGTCTATTGTGGCCAGTGCGAAGTCTGAAGACAACGACCTGCTCTCTTCGGTTCAACTGGTAATAGGCATCGTTTTTGGTGTAACCAGTATGTTCGGTTTCCCATTTGGTCATGTATCTGGCTTTGATAAGCTGTTTTGACTCTTCGTACGTCATACTAGTATCTGTTTGTGGTAGTCTTGCACCTTCTTTTGCCAGTCTGTTTGCCTCCTCGTTGCCTTGGATGTTGCAGTGTGATGGGACCCACTGTACCACTACCCTTTTTGGTGCGGACTGCTGGCACAGTTTGCAGAGTGCTGCTCTTAAGTCATTAAGCTCAGTGTTTTTCTGGCTTTTTAGCGCTGTGACTACGGCGAGAGCATCTGTAAGCAGGACTATATGGCTTTCATTTTCTTTGTGTGTCACCATTTCTTCCACTGCCACCCTCAGTGCCTCTGCCTCCGCTCTGAAATTGCTTGTGTACTTGCCAGTAGCGAATGACAGTGTTATTCGACATCACATTCTTTATCCTCTTGCAGTGCCAGCACTTCAGACAATTTCGCAAGGTGCTGTGGTCCATGGTGCCAACGCCAACCCCCACAGAGCTAGTTATGTTAATGAGTTGATCCAGCAGCAACACGTCACCAAAATTGACATGCCATTAATCTCAGGCGATCTCTACTCCAGTGAACACCTCCAAGACCTCTTAGAACGACCAGCAAAGTAACAAACCAACTTTTAAACCTCCAGGACCTCTTAGAACGAAAAGCAAAGTCACTTCAACCAACTTTCAAACCTCAAGGACCTCTTAGAACGACCAACAAAGTCACGTCAACAAACTTTCAAACCTCCGGGACCTCTTAGAATGACCAGCAAAGTCACTTCAACCAACTTTCAAACCTCCGGGACCTCTTAGAACGACCAACAAAGTTACCTCAACCAACTTTCAAACCTCCAGGACCTCTTAGAACAAACAGCAAAGTCACTTAAATATTCCATTTCAAAACCTGCATTAAGACTTGCAGGCGATCCCCAGCACACTATTATTAGGTGGATGTTATCCACGAACCAACGTTGCTTGGATTGAATCAATACCCATAGGGGCCCACGCTTTACTTACCATCTTTATTTCAGCAGTACCCTCAGAAAGAAGGGATGTCCAAGTAATCAGCAATTGATTCAATACAAGTTTGCTCTTTACATTAAACTTTCACACTCTGAAGTCCGAATAACTGAAGAACAATGTCACACTTTGGTCCGAATGATTTAGGCGATGAGAGGACTAGCTCTCATTTATGCGATGAGAGGACTAGCTCTCATTTATGCGATGAGAGGACTAGATCTCATTTATGCGATTAGAGGACTAGCTGTCATTTATGCGATGAGAGGACTAGCTCTCATTTATGCGATGAGAGGACTAGCTCTCATTTATGTGATGAGAGGACTAGCTCTCATTTATGTGATGAGAGGACTAGCTCTCACTTATGAGATGAGAGGACTAACTCTCATTTGTTAGATAAACAGTTTAGCTCCCTTTCTTGAGATAAATAGATTACCTCTCCTACCTGAGATAAAGGAATATCTCCCCGTTTTATGATAAGGACAGTAGCTCCCCTTCTGGAGATAAATGGATTAGATATGCTTCTTGAAATTGGGGGATAGTAATATACTAATTCACGTATCTATTTATAAATGGAAAGTCCTGCATTGAGACCTGGGAACAAATCCAGACCTTCAAGCGAAATACATTCGGCCCAACCTTTCTACAATCGCAGATGAAACCTACGCCGCAAGCAATATTATAGAATATCTTTTCGTGAAGTTAAACCAGCCCAAAATTATGTAATTAAAACCGGTAAAAAGAATTATTTATAATGAATTAATTTATATGTGTTATGTAGGACAGGTCATGTCACATGGAAGTACATTATGGACAATAAGCAAATGGACACAATCATTGTAGGTCCGATAGATTCGACTAACAGAATAATATTTAGAATCCCATAGACACAATAAGAATACCAATGATCATCGGCTGAGAGAGGCTGATGAACACATGACATTCATTAGAAGAAAGATAATTTAGTAAACACATTGTACAATATAATATATTAGAATAAAGATAATTTAGTAAACACATTGTACACTATAATATATTAGAATAAAGATAATTTAGTAGACACATTGCACACTGAAATATATTAGAATAATGACAACTTAGTAAACACATTAGATGATAGATAACTGATTAGGGCAAACACATTAAACACATTAGAACAAAGGCAACTCATTAAACACATTAGAACAACGACAACTTATTAAACACATTATAACAAAGACAACTTATTTAACACATTAGAACAAAAACAACTTATTAAACATATTAGAACAAAGACAACTTATCAGAAAAAGTAACCCTCTGTTTTGAGTACATGTTGGAAATAATAAAACAGGCAATATGACGAGGGAAGCGAACTAATTACAACAAAGAAAGAACATTCTGAATTGTGGAATAGCATGATGTGGGAGACAGGTAGAGAGCAGATCTGACGAACAAGCCTGGGAGCTGCCAGCAGCAGAGATCTGTGAACGCTTATCCAACCAGCGTTTTATGATCGGTAAATGCATTTTATTAATAACGACAAAATGAATAATATCATTAATATTTATGCACTTTTCCCTGTGTATTTTTTAAAAATCTGCAGGTTTCATCTCTCTGAAAATAGCATTTAAAAAAAAGATATATATCAAAATATGTGTTGGAGACAGACTGCATATATCAGAATTGACAATCAAGTGAGAAAATATAAACAGATGAAAAGGGAATTGAGGAAGGGTTGTATTCTGTCCTCTGATCTGTTCTCTATATACAGCGAGTTTATCTCGAGAGACACACAGACAATGAAAGGGATATCAATTGGCGGACAGGACATCAACAATAAGCGACACGCGACATGCTTATGATAGTGTATTGATAGACCAGAATCGACTTGCAGGAAATAGTAAACACGGTAGTTCAGCAAAGTGAAAACAAAGACCTCAGTTTAAATAAAAAGAAAGCGGAGGTGTTGGTAGTGACTAAGAGTAGCCAGGATCTCCATAATGTTGCCTCAAAGCGAAGGGCACCGAATTGAGACAAGTCAACACGTTTAAATACATGGGCACATATATAACGCCAGATGGAAGATATAATAACGAAAAAAAATGCAGAATAGCTCATGAAGGGAATGTTGTGCAACAGAACCTTGTCGCTGGAACTGAGAAAGAGAGGCATTACATGCTTCATGGAACCAGTACTGACATATGGCTGTAAATCATGGACAATCAGCATATATATATATATTTGAAAGCAACGAAGATGTGGTTTTACAGAATAGTGCTGCAAATCCCATGGACTGCAAAGAAGACTAATGACACAGTACTCGACGAGGCACAAACACAAAGACAACTTATTGCACACAAACACAAAGACAACTTATTGCAAATATCAGATCAAGGCAGTCATCCTTTCTCGAACTTGTTTTGAGAAAAGGCAATGCGGAGCATGTTATGACAACAAGAAAGATAGCAGGAAAGAGAGACAGTAGAAGGCCAAGAGATACGATGTTGGACAGCCTGAGAGAATGGCATATGCGACAATAAGCAACAGAGTCGGTAAGCAGCACAAGTGATAAAAGCGGATGGAGGTACATGAACGCCAACGCTAGCCGGCGGTGCACTTGCTGATGATGAAGATATTACTAAATATATTTCTAAGAGTTTATCTTCAGGATACGAGACAGAAAATGTTAAATATTTTATAATGTTCACTTTTAGCGCGACAAGACCAGAAAAGACAAGATCATGCAAGGCCAGACAAGATAAGACAGGACAAGACAAGACTAGACAAGACCAGACAAGATCAGACAAGACCAGACTAGACCAGACCAAAACAGACAAGACAAGACAAGACAAGACAAAACAAGACAAGAGCTTGATAGCCAGGTATGGAAGTCACGATACAGATGTTTAGAAAAACTTCAAGAAGGGAATGTGGCAAAGAACATTAACAGTTTCTCGACATGGTCGAATTCACAGCACAGAAATCATGTACCAAACCCCATAAAATGACGTCGTAGATACTGTGTTGTTAATAAAACGCAGATGGACGGCCCGGGGTGTGTATACATGGCAACAGTTGGACGGAACGTGGGTGCATACATGACAACAGAAAGATGGGCGGGTGGCATGTATACATGACAGCTGATGGACGGAACGTGGCGTGCATACATGACAACAGATAGACGGAGCGTGAGGGCATAAATGACAACAGAAGGATGGGCGGGAGGCGTGCATACATGACAACAGATGGACGGACGGGAGGCGTGCATACATGACAACAGATGGACGGAACGTGGCGCGCATACATGACAACAGATGGACGGACGGGAGGCGTGCATACATGACAACAGATGGACGGACGGGAGGTGTGCATACATGACAACAGATGGACGGACGGGAGGCGCGCATAAATGACAACAGATGAACCGACATATAACGTCCTGGTGTCCCTACAACTTCAGTCCTCAGCTCAGACGTCCACTAATGAGATGGAGAGATGGAAGAAGTAGGAGCCGGTAGCTAGTGGGACACAGTTTATCATAACGCAATAGAAAGTCATTTCTCCTGTTAGATGAAAATGATATTCTGTCATGTGTTCAATGAAAAATATAATCACATCAAGTCTCTGGTATGATGTCAGACATGGACACTGACAAAGGCACAAGAGCGAACTGTCACAACATGACTTTTTACAACATGAAATTTTACAACATGAAATGCCACAACATGGAATTTCACAACAGGAAATATCCCAACAGGAAAAGCCACAACCAGAAATTTCCCAACATGACATCTCCCAACATGGAATGGTTCAACATGAAATGTCACAGTTGGAAAAGTCATAACATGAAATGTCACAACATGAAATGTCACAATCGGAAAAGCCACAACATGAAATGTCACAATTGGAAAAGCCACAACATGAAATGCCCGACATGAAATGTCTCAACATTAAATGTCCCAACAGGAAATATCGCAATTGGAAAAGCTACAACATGAAATGTCACATGAAAAACTTGCAAAAACCGACAAGTCAATAGAAGAAACAAGTCAAATGTAAAGAATTTCTCACAGAAAGTTTGTACGTCGGTATGCATCTTATAGTAGTAGTTGACCATTGTAAGAGAGATGGCGACAGAGTCAGACTTCTGCTGCGTTTTGTTATCTCATATGAAGAGCCGTCATATTCTCGCAGATTTTGTGTGTGGTTCGAGTTTTAGCTGATTCTGTAAATATGCTCTTAAATATATTAAAGTGGGAACGGTTTGCCGCGTCGTCCCCTGCTACCCTAATCTTGTGCCAAGGCGTATTCGAGACGTCTGGAAGTAGGACCGGATGGAGATTTTTCCTCAGCATTTACTACCGAAGCCTTTTCAGTAAACAAAACAAGGATATTTCCACTGAGAGGGTCATTCAGGACCGTGTGCATAGTTCGGCTGGAGTTAACAGCAAACACGCTCCACACCATCGATTCATAGTATACTGAGTCATTAACAGTACATGTTTATAGATTGAGTGGGAGATAGTTGTCAGATATGTTAAAAATGCTTCGAGACACCTGAGAAAAGGTTAAGAACAGAAGTAGGTCATATGAAACGAGGGATTGATCGTGTAATGAAATATACAGTAGAACATGGAAGATGGGAAATATAAGTCAAGAAAGGAATTGAGAAGGCCCCAAATATGTTGTCACCAACAAGTGAAGTCAAGAAATCCCTCTAGGAAACAACCAGGACCAAACGCGCAGACCGTCTATGGCCGCAGTTGATTGCAAAGTCACAGGTAGCACGTGGAGAAGATGGAACGACGTGTCTCGGCAAGGTGTTGTGCTGTCGGTCCGGGGGGGGGGGGGGGGGGGGGCGTCGTGATGGGGTCCATCTTTTCCTGGCCCTGATTTACAGGGAGACGGGTAGAAGATGAGGAGCGGAACGTCATGAGAGAGTCGGGCAACAAGGTAACAAAAATAGAGGCGGCGCCGATCCAGCTATGAGGAAATGCTACAAAATTGTGTCCGTCAAGAGACCTTGATGAAGGTGGCTAGATCTGGACAACGAACTTCAAGGATACAAAGGGCGGTTGCGCATGTGGAAAATTTGAGCCGCTTCCGGTCTCACTGTAAGATCGTCAACCCCTCGAAGTGGTGCAAAAGTATTGGAGTGACACAAGATCTAAATAGGCGCAGCTACCGCCAGACTCTGTGAAGAGCTTATTGATGATGCCGCAAGGTTGATCCCTCGAGTGGTCTCGGGACCAGAACGTACATCAGAAAACAATCTGCTGCAAAGGTTGGTGAAGTACTCGGTGGGATTGACATGCTTGCCACTGGACCACGGCAAAGACTTTATTGTTCGCCTCGGAAAGTGCAGTTCCAGATATGAAGTGACTGTTCTATGTGCAAACATAAGAAGATGGTACCTGGACTGAACTGATCTGCCGACCTTTATTGTGAAGATGATACCTAGACTGACCAGCCGACCTTGGATGTGGAGATGGCACCTGGATTGATCAGCCGACCTTGGTTGTGCAGATGTAATCTAGACTGACCAGCCGACCTTGGATGTGGAGATGGCACCTGAGTTGATCAGCCAACCTTGGTTAACTTAACGTCTTTATACTGGTTTAGAAGACCCTGCAGAGTCTGTATACAACCAGTTACATTTACATCACCCTGCTCTAAAAGCTATGCGCATCCAGTTTATTCTTAAATGCATTAACTGTCCGTGCCTCCACTACCTCTCCTGGCAATGCATTCCAAGCAGACACCACTCTCTGACTAAAAAAATATTTCCTAATATCTAACCTGGACCTCTCTTTAGTCAGCTTGTAGCTATGCCCTCGTGTTATTGTAGGTGGCTGTATTTTTAAAAAAACTTGTTATAGTCTAATTTATCGATTCCTCTGATCATCTTATAAACCTGTATTAAGTCACCACGAATTCTTCTCTATTCGAGACACTGTAGGCCGGTTTTTCTGAGTTGTTCCTCATAACTGTAATTCTGGAATCCCACTATGTAACCAGATGTAACCTAGACCGACCAGCCGACCTTGAATGTGGAGATTATAAACTGGACTTACCTAAACAGAATCACTGGACGGAAGTGACAAGGGTCAAGCAGTTGGCACAAGACCAATAATTGCACGTCCCCCATGCCGTCTAGTGATGTCTACGGACAGATAAGACGATAATGATATTATGCCTGTTTCATTTCCGTTTTGATCCAAGTGAAGTAAAGAGCGATAGCTACAGCTGGCCTCCTTTCTGGAATCCTGTAGAAAACAACTTTGCGTGCAACATTTTTAGTGGGTTTTTTGTGTGGTTCTGAAGTAATTGATAATACATAATAATGTTGCTAACCCCACCTATAACTAATTTTAGTCAATATTTTCGGTAAGCTTGGAAAGCTGCAGTGGTCCTATTCTTTTCTCGCATGCACTACTCGGGTTGTTGTTATAGTTTTTGCTGTGAATGTCCAGATTAAATCAGTTTAACTCTTGTGTGCGCCTTGAAAATGAGGCTAATCTGTGAATTGCAGTAGCTTTCCTAAAGCCCGGAGCATGCTGATGATAGTGGACCACGTCCTTCAGGTAGTTGCGCTATGATTTACTTTATCTGCGTATGGCTCACTACTACGGGGATCAGTCCAGAATCCTCCAGCGCAAGCACGAATGCCCGAGTGAGACTTCGGGAGCATGAACATTCCAAGCGTCCGCTGGTCACTTTGTGACGAAACTTCACGACTTCAATGAGGAACTGGTTGTCTACAGACTCTAAAGAGTCTTCTGAAGGTCGTGGTAGTCGAGAGGTTAGGCACTCGCCTCTCAAATTGATGAATCCCGCTAATTTTCAAGTGACACCTAGTCTCAAGAGCTCAAGGGCGGTGAGACCAGAGTGTATGCCACTGAGTAACCTCTGGTCATCTTAACTTATGTCTTTTGACTGGATCAATATAGCTCGGGACTAGAGAGTGAAGTTGATAACCAGCGCAGTTTCTTCCTCACTATAATCCAAATACAGCGCAAGTTTTACCATCAAGACACAACCGTCGTAATGATGTCGCCACCATCGCTTCTCATGGGCAACTAATTAACTACAGGGATCACGTCCACTCCCTACCTTGTTAAACAGACTGCCAAGAAGAACATCTACGAGGAAGGCAAGGAGTGTCTTGGCCAGTATATTTTTCCAGGCCCTGACTAACATGTCTGATCAGTATATTTTACCAGGCCCTGGCTAACATATCTAATCAGTATATTTTACCAGGCCCTGACTAACATATCTGATCAGTATATTTTACCAGGCCCTGACTAACATGTCTGATCAGTATATTTTACCAGGCCCTGACTAACATGTCTGATCAGTATATTTTACCAGGCCCTGACTAACATATCTGATGAGTATATTTTACCAGGCCCTGACTAACATGTCTGATCAGTATATTTTGCCTGACCAGACGATAGTCTCCTCTCCCAACTCTAGATTACACACCTGTGATATTCGATAACATATGCTACCCAAAAACTGATACACTCAATAACTATCTTTACGTACCATAGCTATTCAAAACTTAAAGCGCGCATAGAACGTTTCAACGAAACAAATCCAGGATATTCTGTTTGTGAAATGAATGATTATTCAGAACAAAGTTGTGTTACCAGTAACTCGAGGTCCTCTATTTGTCCATTTGTTTTATTGGTCTGTTTAACGGCTGCACGACATTTTCCTATTTAAATACTCCAGTCAACACATCTGATAATTATGTCCAATCAGGAACAAAACGGTCGCGCGGAGGAGGCGAGGTGCTATTATCCCATCTCTGGGATTTGTTTGTATTTGTTTCTGTTGTTTTATTTGATTCTAGTTGACATACGATTCATAAATTACCCCACGTTATTTCTCTACCCTTTCCCCTTTTTACTGCTGACAAGCAGAACTTGAAATAGAGGTTGTGCTCACAGCTCCTACTAAATGCTAAGATGGAATGACTAACACGCAATCTATGACAATAAGAGCCTGAAAGTTCTTCTCCGAACAGACTGTTTGTTTTAACAAGAAAATGGGCATTGTGCAACTCTATGAGCCAATCCTCGTCTGCTCGTTCGTCATTATTTAAATATAAAGGCGAAGCCAAGATCTCAGGAACAAGATTGTCGTAAAGGAGAGGTCTTGACGATTCCAGAACAGCTTTATGTTAAGATCTGTCTTAGAACGATCGAGATAACTATCCATCGATTGGTCGACTTTATAGCACCATAAAACGTGAACGGTCCGGATTACGATGCTCATAAAAGATATGTTGTAAATTCATCTCGGAGAAGGACAACTATAACTTCAAACAACCTACTCGTTTGCAGGTAATCTTGTGAAAACCTAAGGCTAAGGAGAAGAATAAGGAGAAGAAACGCAAAGAAATGGACTTAACATAAGCAGAAGTGCTGGTACAGAAGCCACAGATATCGTGTCCAACGTATTTTACAATTTCTTTTATTTTTAAACGAACGAAGCGGCAGGTTATTCTTCCATATTCTACTCTCTCCTTCCACCACTCCCCCATTTTATTTATAGTATGTACACACATCATTGTCTTCTCTTTCTCTCCGTCACTACACCATTCTATTTATAGTATGAACATGAATTAATTTCCGGTGTTTGTCTAGTGTTTCATCGATTCTTTCCCTAAAGACGTTAAGGAACTCACAGGGGTGAACAGAAAGGTGGGCGATCCAATACCGGAAGTTTTAAGCGACACCTGGTCTCACGGGAGATAAGACCAGAGTGCCTGCATCCCGAGCTATCTCTAGTTGTCTCTACCAATAGTCTTGCCACTGATCCAAGGTAACTTGGGACAAGAATAAGATTGACGACCAGCGCATATTCTTCCTCACTATAATCCTCATACAGCGCACATCACATTATTAAGACAAGACCATCTGATGTTTGGCCATCATTTCTTCGAGATGGACATTGACATAACATAACATACATGTCCTGGATCCGGGCCTGCTGAAAGACGCGTCAGCTTGGATCTTTAGCTAATTACAAATATACAGCAGTGAACAAGAAATGGTGGCATGCATGTCAATCATTCGAAGAAACAATAAAAACAGAACCAATCATCTGCTTGTCTACCCATTCAATTACAAATACATAAAGAAAACAGAGCAGCAACCAGTAAACTGTTTCTTTATCAATCATTCAATAAATTTATATTTCAATCAATCTATATCTTTCTGTCTTTACATCTATCTGCCTGTACATCTATCTATCTATCTATCTTTCTATCTATCTATCTATCTATCTATCTATCTATCTATCTATCTATCTATCTATCTATCTATCTATCTATCTATCTATCTATCTATCTATCTATCTATCTATCTATCTATCTAACTATCTATCTATCTATCTATCTATCTATATATCTATCTATCTATCTATCTATCTGTCTATCTATCTAACTATCTATCTATCTGCTCTATCTGTCTATCTGTTATGTCTATATGTATGTCTGTATGTCTGTCTGTCTACCTGTCTGTATGTATGTATGTCTCTCTGTATGTATGTCTGTATGTGTCCTCTTAACCAAAACAATATATACAAACGTCTCGTCTACCTGGATCTCACAGACATCACTAGTTTACGCTCACCTTCGGCCATATTAGCTTTTTTGCAACTCTTTGCGCAGTTACTGTACTGGTAGCACTGTTTGCGCTGTTACTGTACTGGTAGCACTGTTTGCGCTGTTACTGTACTGGTAGCACTGTTTGCGCAGTTACTGTACTGGTAGCACTGTTTGCGCAGTTACTGTACTGGTAGCACTGTTTGCGCTGTTACTGTACTGGTAGCACTGTTTGCGCTGTTACTTCTACCGCATAGCGATATCTGCTTGCTATCTGCCATGTGTTCACTGATCTCGTAGTGCCCGCGAATGTGCTCTTCTTCAAGTACCTTTTGCCACGCCCATATTTTGTACTCCAGCCAGATTAAAGGAAAACTACGTTTCGCTTCATTTTGAAATCTTACCTAGTAGCACTTTGCTTGATTTTGCATGGGTTGTTTCTGTACACAAATAAGTTGCTAGCGGCATGCACACCTCTCGCTAGTCGTTTTTGCGACAAGCATGGAAATGCATTTCTGCTAATCTTTCTTCCTAAGTAATTTGCCTTGGGACCGACTCGGGGATTCAAGGGGCTCGTGGGATTCACGATGGATAGACAGGGCTGGTCAGCCGCCTCTGACGGTACAGGAAGGGGCGTAAAGAATGCAAGTCGCTTCACTGCATAGATGTGTCAAACACCCGTGGCTGGAAATGCAGCACAGGGAAAGAGCTGACAGCAGCCAGCGACTCATAGCTTGTTGATTGCATTAGGCTCAGCGAACTAGGTCTGGTCAGATCAGATTCCGCCTTGAAGTGTCGGCCCTGGAATCAGACTGCACTAGTGTAGACTGGCTAAGAAAATAGTGACTGCAGTTGAAGGGCAAACGAAAAAAAAAAAGTCAAGTCAAGTAAAAAAAAGGAATTGTTACAACACAATGTCATTTTCAGGACGAACGCCAGCCAAGAAAAAAGACGAAGAAGAAGAGGAAAAAAAAGCAGAATAAGAAGAAGAAGAAGAAGAACAAGAAAAACAAGAAGAACAAGAAGAGCAGACAGAAGAAAAAGAAAAAGAAGACGAAGAAGAAGAGGAAGAAAAAGCAGAAGAAGAAAAATAAGAAAAAGAAAAAACAGAAGAAGAGAAGAAGAAGAAGAAGAAGAAGAAGAAGAAGAAGAAGAAGAAGAAGAAGAAGAAGAAAAAGAAGAAGAAGAAAAAGAAGAAGAACAAGAAGAGCAGACAGAAGAAAAAGAAAAAGAAGACGAAGAAGAAGAGGAAGAAAAAGCAGAAGAAGAAAAATAAGAAAAAGAAAAAACAGAAGAAGAGAAGAAGAAGAAGAAGAAGAAGAAAAAGAAAAAAAAAAAAAAGGAGAAGAAGAAGAGGAACAAGAACAAGAGGAAGAAAAAGAAGAAGAAGAAGAAGAAGAAGAAGAAGAAGAAGAAGAAGAAAAAGAAGAAGAAAAGAAGACAAAATGAACATTCCCATGCTGATTCTTGCCCAGAGTAGCAAGTGTAAAACCACCGCAAACTTCTAATCGTGTTATAAAAACGAGAAAATAAGGCTGTATAAGGGACAAGCAATGTCAATGCACTAAACCATTGCTATACATATTGCCACTGCAATTAAACAGATATATGCTTCCTGTAAGGTAGGACAGTTGTAGAAAGGATTCTATGCTTCGGGGGTAACTTAAAATTGTATTAGCCAATATTGCAGGAACCCATATACGTTCAGTTTGCTGCTATGTTTAGTTAAAGAAAAGGTTATTAATAAGATCAGTTATGTGTATGTCTGTGTGTGTTTAATTTACCCATACTTATGCTTGAAATACTTGGAATCATGTTGTCCAAACATGCAGATTGTGCCTTGCCAGTTAGGAGAATGAAATCCGTAGTAGGTTCTTTATAAACGTAATCGGTTGTTTGACACACAAACACACAACTCCCACAACAGGGCACACACAAATAACACACACACACACAAAGATACACACACACACACAGAAAACACACACACACATAACACACACACACACAAAGATACACACACACACAAAGATACACACACACACAAAGATACACACACACAGAAAACACACACACACAGAAAGCACACACACACAGAAAGCACACACACACACAGAACACACACACACACAAATAACACACACACACAAAGATACACACACACACAGAAAACACACACACACAGAAAACACACACACAGAAAACACACACACACAAAGATACACACACACACACAAGGATACACACACACAGAAAACACACACACACAGAAAACACACACACACAGAAAACACACACACACACAAATAACACACACACACACAAAGATACACACACACACACACAGAAAACACATACACACACAGAAAACACACACACACACAGAAAACACAACACACCACTAAATTGATGTTGGTTTGTTTCTGTTTTATTTTGCTGCACAGGATATTTCCTTGTTTATAATATAATTAATTCCACCATTATCATTTTCCCTATCATCATCCGCATATCTCATCTGATCTTATATATTGCTTGATAAAGTGTAGTATGCCATATGTGCAGCCTCCGATATTTTCAATCCATACCATCGTGATTTTCTTTAACAGTCTTTTTCCTTGACAATCCCTTGCTTTGACGTCATGAACTGTAGGCTCAAGCGACTCGCAGATTTTGAAACATTATTGTCATATTGCAAAATTATTTGAAAACATTTCGGTCTATACACATACCATTGTTTCTTCTTCTTCTTCTTCATCGTACGCAGTCAGACAGTAACCATTATTTTTTCGAAAAAAGCGGCGGTCATCCTGAAGCTGTCGACACTGCCATAGAGCTTGTCTTGTGGTTCCACTGGTGATGGCCACATCTGCTCTCTCTGATCCTCGTATGTCGGGCAGTTCTGCAGCAAATGCTCAGCGGTCATTTTCCCGGTACCACACGGGCATTCGTCGGTACCACCTATCTTCAATTTGTTGAATAATACCATTGTTTCAATTTACATGATTTATCACACGAACGGGATATGTGCACAAACACACGATCTGATCTTTGCACCGTTGTAAGTGCTTCACATTGGAGCTGTAGTTTGGTCAACACGCTGGCCGCTGGGGATTCGCTAAGTGAGGGCAGAATGTCAACACAAAATACATTAATTGTCTGAACTTCAGCCTGGTTATAAAAAACGGCAGGAAAAATTAAGCGATGTGCGAGGGGGCTTCAAATGAAAACCTTAAAAAAAGGGATAGAAATTATATATTTAAAAAAAATACCTATGCGTTGCAACTTGTTAAAACGGTTCCTAAAGATGCCATGATTGTCCTGCACGTGCCACCATGATTCAGATTGAACAGCATGACGTCATAACCGCAGTTAAAAATGGCCGCCCCACTATTAGCATGCTCCAAAGAGCGACAGTATTCTGCTTTCCGGTTTTTTAGCTGCGAAAGATTGAAACCTATATAAATTTAATCGGCGAATAAAGATCCAGTACGGTGATACATGTCTTTCACTGCAGCAAGTAAATGAGTGGAATAGTAAGTTCCAAAACGGTGTGCGTTCTGTCACATGGTGTTCACTACCAGGTCAGGGACACCGAGTAGTGACCGCAGAGCCGACCGAGTCTGGCATACCGAGTAGTGACCACAGAGCCGACCGAGTCTGGCACACCGAGTAGTGATTAGAGTCGACCGGGTCAGGCACACGGAGTAGTGAATAGAGTCGACCGGGTCAGGGACACCGAGTAGTTACCAGAGTTGACCGGATCAGGCACAACGAGTAGTGACCACAGGGCCGACCGGGTCAGGCACACCGAGAAGTGACTCTAGAGCCGACCGGAGTCAGGCACAACGAGTAGTGGCCACAGAGTCGACCGGGTCAGGCAAACCGAGTAGTGACTAGAATTGACCGGGTCAGGCACACCGAGTAGTGACTCTAGAGCCGACCGCGTCAGGCACACCGAGTAGTGACCCCAGTGTCGACCGCGTCAGGCACACCGAGTAGTGACTCTAGAGCCGACCGCGCCAGGCACACCGAGTAGTGACCCCAGCGTCGACCGCGTCAGGCACACCGAGTAGTGACTCTAGAGCCGACCGCGTCAGGCACACCGAGTAGTGATCACAGAGCCGACCGGGTCAGGCACGCCGAGTAGTGACCATAGGGCCGACCGGGTCAAACACCGAGTAGTGATCACAGAGCCAATCTCAACCGTTAACCACGTCGTGAAGGGAAATCGATTACTGACTGTGAGTGAACTTACTACCCATCTGGACATCAGTCAGGGTTCAGCATACTACTTCATCCATGATGTTCTACAGTACTACAAGCTGTCTGCCTGCAAGATGGGTGCCGCGGCATCTTAACTCCAGAATAAACAACGACGCGTTGATGTCTGTCGGGAACATTTGCAGCGCTTTAAAACCGAAGATGATAGTTTCCTAGCAAGAATTGTTACGGGAGATGAAACCTGGATTCACTACCACAAGCTTGAAACTAAGAGAACGAGCAAGGAATGACTCCATCGCTCCTCACCGAAACGAAAGAAGTTTCGAACCCAGCAATCTGCAGGGAGAGTTATGCTGACTCTCGTTAGTGATGAACGAGGCGCAATTGTGGATCACTACATGCACAGCGAGAACAGTCACCAGTGCCACGTGTACAGATCTTCTCATGAATCATCTTCGGCCATACAGCGTGGGCTTCTAAGTAAAGGTGAAGTGACTGTCAGAGAATAGAAAGAAATCATGACTGCCGGAGAATAGAAAGTAATCATGACTGTCGGAGAATAGAAAGTAATCATGACTGTTGGAGAATAGAAAGAAATCATGACTGTCGGAGAATAGAAGGTAATCATAACTGTCGGAGAATAGAAAGAAATCATGACTGTCAGAGCATAGAAAGAAATCATGACTGTCGGAGAATATAAAGAAATCATGACTGTCGGAGAATAGAAAGAAATCATGACTGTTGGAGAACAGAAAGAAATCATGACTGTTAGAGAATAGGAAGAAATCATGACTGTCGTAGCATAGAAAGAAATCATGACTGTTGGAGAAGAGAAAGAAATCATAACTGTCAGAGCATAGAAAGAAATCATAGCTGTTGGAGAATAGAAAAAAATCATGACTGTCGGAGCATAGAAAGAAATCATGACTGTCGGAGCACAGAAAGAAATCTTGACTGTTGGAGAATAGAAAGTAATCATGACTGTCAGAGAATAGAAAGAAATCATGACTGTCGGAGCACAGAAAGAAATCATGACTGTCGGAGCATAGAAATAAATGATGACTGTTGGAAAATAGAAAGAAATCATGACTGTTGGAGCATAGAAAGAAATCATGACTGTTGGAGCACAGAAAGAAATCTTGACTGTTGGAGAATAGAAAGTAATCATGACTGTCGGAGCACAGAAAGAAATCTTGACTGTTGGAGAATAGAAAGTAATCATGACTGTCGGAGAATAAAAAGAAATCATGACTGTTGGAGAATAGAAAGAAATCATGACTGTCGGAGCATAGAAAGAAATCATGACTGTCGGAGCATAGAAATACATCATGAATGTTAGAGAATAGAAAGAAATCATGACTGTCGGAGCATAGAAAGAAGTCATGACTGTCGGAGCATAGAAATACATCATGAATGTTGGAGAATAGAAAGAAATCATGACTGTCGGAGCACAGAAAGAAATCATGACTGTTGGAGAATAGAAAGAAATCATGACTGTTGGAGCACAGAAAGAAATCTTGACTGTTGGAGAATAGAAAGTAATCATGACTGTCGGAGCACAGAAAGAAATCTTGACTGTTGGAGAATAGAAAGTAATCATGACTGTCGGAGAATAGAAAGAAATCATGACTGTTTGAGAATAGAAAGAAATCATGACTGTCGGAGCATAGAAAGAAATCATGACTGTCGGAGCATAGAAATACATCATGAATGTTGGAGAATAGAAAGAAATCATGACTGTCGGAGCATAGAAAGAAATCATGACTGTCGGAGAATAGAAAGAAATCATGACTGTCGGAGCACAGAAAGAAATCATGACTGTTGGAGAATAGAAAGAAATCATGACTGTCGGAGCATAGAAAGAAATCATGACTGTCGGAGCATAGAAATAAATCATGACTGTTGGAAAATAGAAAGAAATCATGACTGTCGGAGCATAGAAAGAAATCATGAATGTCGGAGAATAGAAAGAAATCATGACTGTCGGAGCACAGAAAGAAATCTTGACTGTTGGAGAATAGAAAGAAATCATGACTGTCGGAGCATAGAAAGAAATCATGACTGTTGGAGCATAGAAAGAAATCATGAATGTCGGAGAATAGAAAGTAACCATGACTGTTGGAGAATGGAAAGAAATCATGACTGTCGGAGCATAGAAAGAAATCATGACTGTCGGAGCATACAAAGAAATCATGACTGTCGGAGAATAGAAAGAAATCATGACTGTCGGAGAATAGAAAGTAATCATGACTGTCGGAGAATAGAAAGTAACCATGACTGTTGGAGAATGGAAAGAAATCATGACTGTCGGAGAATAGAAAGTAATCATGACTGTCGGAGAATAGAAAGAAATCATGACTGTTGGAGAATAGAAAGAAATCATGACTGTCGGAGCATAAAAAGAAATCATGACTGTCATGGCATAGAAAGAAATCATGACTGTTGGAGAATAGAAATAAATCATGACTGTCAGAGCATAGAAAGAAATCATGACTGTCGGAGCACAGAAAGAAATCATGATTGTTGGAGAATAGAAAGAAATCATGACTGTCGGAGCATAGAAAGAAATCATGACTGTTGGAGCATAGAAAGAAATCATGACTGTCGGAGCATAGAAAGAAATCATGACTGTCGAAGCATAGAAAGAAATCATGACTGTCGGAGCATAGAAAGAATTCCTGACTGCCGGAGAATAGAGAAAATCATGACTGTCGGAGAATAGAAAGAAATCATGACTGTCGGAGCATAGAAAGAAATCATGACTGTTGGAGAATAGAAAGAAATAATGACTGTCGGGATAATAGAAAGAAATCATGACTGTCAGAGCACAGAAAGAAATCTTGACTGTTGGAGAATAAAAAGAAATCATGACTGTCGGAGAATAGAAAGAAATCATGACTATCGGAGCACAGAAAGAAATCTTGACTGTTGGAGAATAGAAAGAAATCCATGGTATGACAAGGACTACTCAAACATCGGAACATTGACATAGACAGAATACGGAAACTAATGAACACTATTTTCTTCCCAACTCCACCGGGTCATGCACACGGAGTAGTGAATAGAGTCGACCGGGTCAGGGACACCGAGTAGTTACTAGAGTTGACCGGTTCAGGCACAACGAGTAGTGACCACAAAGCCGACCGGGTCAGGCACAACGAGTAGTGACCACCGGGCCGACCGGGTCATGCACACCGAGAAGTGACTCTAGAGCCGACCGGGGTCAGGCACAACGAGTAGTAGCCACAGAGTAGACCGGGTCAGGCAAACCGAGTAGTGACTAGAGTTGACCGGGTCAGGCACACCGAGTAATTACTCTAGAGCCGAACGCGTCAGGCACACCGATTAGTGACCTCAGCGTCGACCGCGTCAGGCACACCAAGTAGTGACTCTAGAGCCGACCGGGTCAGGCACACTGACTAGTGATCACAGAGCCGACCGGGTCAGGCACACCGAGTAGTGACCATAGGGCCGACCGGGTCAAACACCTAGTAGTGATCACAGAGCCAATCTCAACCGTTAACCACGTCGTGAAGGAAAATCGATTACTGACTGTGAGTGAACTTACCACCCATCTGGACATTAGTCAGGGTTCAGCATACTACTTCATCCATGATGTTCTACAGTACTACAAGCTGTCTGCCTGCAAGATGAGTGCCGCGGCATCTTAACTCCAGAAAAAACAACGACGCGTTGATGTCTGTCGGGAACATTTGCAGCGCTTTAAAACCGAAGATGATAGTTTCCTAGCAAAAATTGTTACGGGAGATGAAACCTGGATTCACTACCACAAGCTTGAAACTAAGAGAACGAGCAAGGAATGACTCCATCCCTCCTCACCGAAACGAAAGAAGTTTCGAACCCAGCAATCTGCAGGGAGAGTTATGCTGACTCTCGTTAGTGATGAACGAGGCGCAATTGTGGATCACTACATGCACAGCGAGAACAGTCACCAGTGCCACGTGTACAGATCTTCTCATGAATCATCTTTGGCCATCCAGCGTGGGATTCTAAGTAAAGGTGAAGTGACTGTCGGAGAATAGAAAGTAATCATGACTGTCGGAGAATAGAAAGAAATCATGACTGTCGGAGAATAGAAAGTAATCATGACTGTCGGAGAATAGAAAGAAATCATGACTGTCAGAGCATAGAAAGAAATTATGACTGTTGGAGCATAGAAAGAAATCATGAATGTCGGAGCATAGAAAGAAATCATGTCTGTTGGAGAATAGAAAGAAATCACGACTGTCGGAGCATAAAAGTAATCACGACTGTCGGGGCATAGAAAGAAATCATGACTGTTGGAGAATAGAAAGAAATCATGACTGTCGGAGCATAGAAAGAAATCATGACTGTTGGAGAATAGAAAGAAATCATGACTGTCAGAGCATAGAAAGAAATCATGACTGTTGGAGAATACAATGAAATCATGACTGTCGGAGAATAGAAAGAAATCATGACTGTCGGAGCATAAAAAGAAATCACGACTGTCGGGGCATAGAAAGAAATCATGACTGTTAGAGAATAGAAAGAAATCATGACTGTCGGAGCATAGAAAGAAATCATGACTGTTGGAGAAGAGAAAGAAATCATGACTGTTTGAGAATAGAAATAAATCATGACTGTTGGAGAATAGAAAGAAATCATGACTGTCGGAGCACAGAAAGAAATCATGACTGTCGGAGAATAGAAAGAAATCATGACTGTCGGAGCACAGATAGAAATCTTGACTGTTGGAGAATAGAAAGAAATCCATGGTTTGACAAGCACTACTCAAACATCGGAACATTGACATAGACAGAATACGGAAACTAATGAACACTATTTTCTTACCAACTCTGCTCTATCAGTGTCAAACGAGGACTCTGTAAAAGGCACAGGCAGAGAACGTTGCAGCCAGTGCAATGAGATGTCTGAGAAATGTCATAAATGTCACCAGAAGAGACAGAATAAGAAATGTCATAAATGTCACCAGAAGAGACAGAATGAGAAATGTCATAAATGTCACCAGAAGAGACAGAATGAGAAATGTCATAAATGTCACCAGAAGAGACAGAATGAGAAATGTCATAAATGTCACCAGAAGAGACACAATGAGAAATGTCATAAATGTCACCAGAAGAGACAGAATGAGAAATGACATCAGAAAAATTGTGGGAAAAACACCCCCCCCCCCCCCCCCCCACACACACACACACACACACACACAAGAATTAAATGAAAGTTCAGTGGTTTAGTCATCTCAAGAGAATTAAGCCAGATCGGCTGCCATTAAAATCATACAACAGTAGAAGATATGGGTTCAGAGCAAGGGGAAGACCGCGAGACAAATGGACAGACAACATCACAAACACCTTATACCAGCATATGCTCACAGTATTACATCTGGCCAAGGTACGAGACCTACTGCTGCCCACAACGCCTTACGGCATCCGCGGTAGGATAAAGTCAAGTAAGTAAAACAGCATATTCCAGTCAATCCAGCAGTCAATACCCCCCGCCCTCCCAACTTGAGCACGAATGGGAGTGCCCATGTGTAATGGAGCGGTTCTATGAACTATTATCCCATTTTTTTTGTAAATCATGAAAACATAAATAAAATATGGACGAATAACATGTCTTGTAGAATATGCATTTGTTTAGCAACGGATGTAACGCTATGTGGGTTCTATTAGAAAGGTGATTGTGACGTTGTCAGGTCCTACACTGTCTGCTGGTCCTGGTTACGACATGCCTCTGTGGATGTGCTTGGATGCTGCACTCTAATGGCGGACTGTCTAAATAACGAATAAGCAATACTTGTTGAATGTAAAGCCATCAAGTTGATTGCGTACTCACTATTATCTTGAGGTCGGCAGAGAGCTACACGCTTAAAATAACGCGAGATTCTGAAGTAGTAGTATGTTTACCAAACTATGCATGTGTTGCAGGGACCTGTTGTAGTGACGCGTGTCGAAGCTTTACAAATCGGCACTATACAATTTACGAATCGATGCGTTAAAATTTTTTTTTTTCATTATGCATTTATTCAGAATTATTTTACAAACATCAGGAATGCGTTACGTGGGTAGATAAATAAACAAACTAAGTCACATGCAAAAGAAGTCACATCTTTTCTCGAAAGAATAATTTATTTTACAATTTTATTTTATTTACCCAAAATCTGACCGGCGCGATAGCTCAGTACATAGTGAGCAGTTCGTTATTTTCTGTGGTAACAGCGTGCCTTGGTTCGAATCGTGTCCGGAGACTTAACAAATCCGGGTCGTGTTTTAATCGAGGACCCTTTCTCCAGTCAACCCAACTGTAAATGGGTACCTAACGCATGAGTTAGGGAAAGTGAGTACAGCAAGGAAGAGCACTGGCCACCCCATCTCTCCCAGGTTGCGGCTTAGTACAATGGAGTCTTCAAAAACTCAATTTCTAACCAGCGGTTAATTCTGCTGTACTTGCACTTGACTTTTTAACCAGACATCTCTAGAAATGTTACGGAGAATGCTGTTGAAGTATTATATATATACCTGTTTCTAATTCTGTCAGTCTATCTCCAATATGTACTTCGGTATCAAAGGATTTCTTTTTCGTTTCTAAATAGTAAATGTTTAGTGCATCTCTGCTTGTCTTCTCTCTGTATTGTTTCCGTTAATGTTTCCTGTATCATAATGTCGTCACAAGGCCGTACCAATGTAGTTTGCGTGCTTTAACAATCATCGTTATGTCTTAATGTAGTCAGATATTCTGTCGGATTTTATTTTAAATTCTGGCGTTTGAGATATACAAGTAAAGCAAAGATCCCACTTACACGTCAATGTGGCATATTGAGAATATGGTGTTAGATCTAGACCAAAGGCAGGCTACGGGAATCAGGGTCAGCTTCAAGCCGACCGCCTTTACTTCACATACTTTTTTTTTTAGGCTTGATCGAAGCATGAACCGTTTGAGATATGACTCTTGTATTTTTATTCTAATAACAATTTTGTCTGAAGTATCTCATCTTCATTGCATAAGTCTGTTGTGACCTTGTCTCATATAGTCATCGTATTTTATACACATGTCAGTACACAAATAGTGTCGACGTTTGCCTGCATATGGTCTCCGATTTTGACAATCATGTTTTTACCCTTGCATACAGAATTCCATGCCTGATACCAGAAATTATGAACTCCCCCGTAATACACCAACAACACACGAAGGATAGCAGTTTGCTGGTTCAGTTTTTGTTGAGTCGGGCTCATACTTCAACAGATGAAAACCAGCGAAGCGAGACTTCAATCCTTCAACAGCATTTTTTTTTCACACAGAAACAACTGCATCTCGAGTTACCTCCAGTCACCTCGACCAATAGTCTTGTTACTGATCAAAGGTTACTCGGGTTAAGAGTGATATTAATGGCCAGCGCATATTCTTCCTCACTATAATCCAAATACATCGCACATCACATTATTAAGATAAACCGTCTGATGGTGTGGCCATCATTGCTTGTGATGAGCAATAACTATATATATATATATATATATATATATATATATATATATATATATATATATATACACTATATTGAATCTTTTGAATTAACATTCTGTAGAAGTGCTCCAAATACCATGAATAGCGAAGGGAAAACATGCAAATATCCTAAAAGAACTTGTTTTAGAGGAAACTTGGTTTGTAAACAATGCATTATCCAGAAAACTACAATAATTTGGCCACATCAAACACCATAATGTCCTAGAGAGAACGATACTGGAGGGGTATGGTGCCTGAAAAGCGGGGCAGAGGCAGACCGAGGAGACGATGGACATAACATATCACTGAGGTCCTGAAGATGACAGAGACGGGAGTTCTTGCTAGAGATCAAGCGTCTTACTGATCGGTTGTTGTGAGAGCGACGTTCTAGCTAGACATCGAGCGTCTTACAGATCGGCTGTTGTGAGAGCGACGTTCTGGCTAGAGATCGAGAGTCTTACAGATCGGCTGTTGTGAGAGCGACATTCTGGCTAGAGATCGACTCTGACAGACCGGCTGTTGTGAGAGAGACGTTCTGGCTAGAGATCGACTCTGACAGATCGGCTGTTGTGAGAGCGACGTTCTGGCTAGAGATCGACTCTGACAGATCGGCTGTTGTGAGAGCAACGTTCTAGCTAGAGATCGACTCTAACAGATCGGCTGTTGTGAGAGCGACGTTCTGGCTAGAGATCGACTCTGACAGATCGGCTGTTGTGAGAGCGACGTTCTAGCTAGAGATCGACTCTAACAGATCGGCTGTTGTGAGAGCGACGTTCTGGCTAGAGATCTACTCTGACAGATCGGCTGTTGTGAGAGAGACGTTCTGGCTAGAGAACGACTCTGACAGATCGGCTGTTGTGAGAGCGACGTTCTGGCTAGAGATCGTCTCTGACAGATCGGCTGTTGTGAGAGCGACGTTCTGGCTAGAGATCGACTCTGACAGATCAGCTGTTGAGAGAGCGACGTTCTGCAAAGGGCATGCTACATCAGTGGGATGATTGAATCAGATGCTGCAAGTTTTTATACACTATAGACTCGTAGCTAATAACATATGACGTCACAGGGGTTGAAATTTCAAAAAAACGTGTTCAGAGAAAATCCTAGAAAATCTTCAGAGTGTTTTCTATATTTTTTCTTAGCTCAAGTCCGTCTTGTGTCAATGCGCTTACTCGATCTGGAGGTTCTGTGTTCGAATGTGAAGTGCCTATTGCTTGACTTTCTTGTCTGTTGTTTGTTATTTTTAAATACTTGACTATGTGATCGTTGTCATTAAGAAACATTATTTGTTTACTGAACAATATGACTTGAAACAGACTTGAGGATATGAGGATGTACCACGTGTGTGGTGAATAATTATTCTTATCTTCAGCATCAGCATCACTATCATCTTCATTAGCATCATCGTTATCGTTATTATCATCGTCAGCAGCATTATCATGATCATCAATCATCATCCATATCATCCTCATCATCAGCATCAGCACTAGCAGCAACTGCAGCAGCAATGTTATCATTTCATCATCATCAGCAGCAGCTACAGCATTATCAGCAACATCAGTATCATCATCATCAACAGCAGTATTATCTACATCGTGATCTGCAACAGCAACCTTATCATCAACAGCAACATTAGTATCACTATCATCATTTTCAGCTGCAGCATTATAATTGTCATTATCAGCACCATTATTATCAGCACCATTATCGAGAGCCGTAAAGAATGTTGCAAACGTTTTGTATTTTTAACCTTTTCCAAGATCTGTCTATCTGTATTCTCCCTTTCTCTCTTTCTCTTCTGTCTCTCAGATGCACACTTAATTACTCTCTCTTTCCCTCTATCCAGTCCTCTCCCCGCATCTCTCTCTCTCTCTCTCTTTCTTCCATATATAGATACATCACTTTGTGATTCCCACTATCTCCATTCAATCGTTCCCCTATCGTTTTTCCCTCTGTCCCTCTCTCAGAAACACAATCAATCATTCTTTGTTTCTTTCCTTCTCTGTCCAGCGCTCTGTTTCACTCTCTCCCTGTCTCTCTCTCTACTTTCGCACTCCTTCAGATTCTAGTCACTCTATCTTTCTATTTATCTCTATCCTATCCTTACCCTTTCTCTACCTCTCTCTATATTTTTACTCTCTCAGATGCACAATCAAACACTCTATATTGTTACTCTCTCAGATGCACAATCAAACACTCTATATTTTTACTCTCTCAGATGCACAATCAAACACTCTATATTTTTACTCTCTCAGATGCACAATCAAACACTCAATATTTCCAATTATCTACCCCTTCTTTCTCTGTTTTTACTGCCATCTTGAACCCCCCTAACGTGTCTAAATCTTCCGCACTTAAAACATTCACACCGAGTTTGATCTGCATATATCTAATGTTTGTGCAACATGCATTTCCTCCAAAACCATATCCACTCAAACCTGTTATACTACAAACTGCCCTTTGGATATTTAACATGCGTGTATATGAGCACAGTCCGTAACACCCACTGAAACAATTTTAACTAAGTTTACCTAACTAATGGAATATTTACAGTACTGGAAGTGTGCCGCCCTTGCTGACAAATACTGTTGTAGACAGGAACAAGGGTTCCAGTTGATTGGTACAAGACAAACTTAAATGAGCTAGGGTGGGCCCCCAGGGCGTGTCACGAACTGGTCATTGAATGTAAATGTGGACCAGACAACGCCACAATTCACGCTCTATGTGATATTTACACTCTTGTGTTTTAGTTTTGTATGGAAACCTGTCACGATTTCTTCTGTCAAGAAGATTGCAGAGGCGTCTCCATGATTAAGTAAACTGGAAGCTTGCCCACGGCCGAGTACTTTCAATGGGTCACCGTGATGCATATATCACATCTTACATAATAAAAATATCAGGTATAGCTCATCTCAATTGCAGAAACTGCTGCACTAAAAGCTTCGACTGCTACACTAAAAGCTTTAGTGTAAAGGCATGAGTTCTTTAATGGCTAGTACTTCCCTGGCCGGCAGATAGAAATGATCATTCTACGCATTAAAACAGGGCACACCATACTATAGTTTAAAAAAAATAAGGTAACCCATAGCATTACTGCCGTAGGGGTGTGAGTTGTTAGCGATCTCACATTTCAAAGGCTCGGCTATATTAGGGCGGTAGCCGTCTCCTCTCCCTCTCCGCTTTTACTTCCCGGTACCCATTGCGGTCTGAAAAAACATTACCGCCTCAACTGGGGAATGAACCCAGGACCACTCAGATGCGAAGCCAGCGCGCTAACCACTGCTCTACGCGGCTCCCCCACACCATACTATACTCCACTATTATTATCAACTTCAACATAATTGTGACTGTCGTCATAATTATCGCTTTATTACTATCATCACCCTCATCAACATTTGTATGATCATCATCAATACTGTTATCATAATCTCCGTCTTCATCATATTTATTTTCAATGTGATGGACACATTTGTCTCAAATACTGTCATGAATATCATCACCATCTTCTTCTTCACTATTCATCATCATCGAAATCATAATCATCACTATCATTAGATCCATCATCATAATCATCGTCAATTGCATCATCACCATCTCTATCTTCTTCTTCTTCTTCCTCTTCTTCTCCGATCAACTGATGCTATACTTCAAGCCCAGTAAGGTTCACGAGGGAGACTGTGCGTCTCAGCTCTACACAGGTCCCCCACAGCTTTTCGAGCTTGGACGCTCCCCAGGGTCAGACTATCTCTTTTTGGTCTGCATAAGTGGGACATTCCTGCAGGTGTTTGCTTGGATGCTCCACAGTTGCACGTGGCTGTGTCTTTAAGACCAATTCTATGGGGATGCGCCTTGAGTCTGCAATTTCCTATTATGATTCTGCAAATCCTTATCTGCCCATCTCTGTCAAGTTTGTCTATGCTGTCATTTTCTGGCTTGAATCTTTTCTGCTGGTCTCTTCATTCCGTCCTCATGGATACGTTCTATTTTAGTCTTCGCTTCTTTATAGCTCTGTGGATGGTGAATCTAGGTGCCAGAATTTCTGGCTTTACGAGCTGATTTGTTTTCACGTTTCCATGTATCACACATAGGGTCGGAATCCACTATAACTGCATCTGTTTTTGGAGACAGCTACCCGATGTCTTATTTGATTTTGTGTGAGAATCTATCTTGTTTGGATTGATCTAACAATTCAACACAAAACTCAAAGGTGTACAGAAATAATAAAAAAGCTCCCGATAAGAGTCGACAGCATCATGGAAGCTCGTCTGGTGGTGCGAACATCAAAGATTTGATTACAAGAAGAAGAAAACAAAAAGACGAAAAAGAAGAAATGCTTAAATTAGATGTGGAGGCTAGTCACATTATTCATCGCTGTCTTTCTTTCCTTATCAATAAGCCATGTGCCTATTTACGACTGGGTTGACTGAGTACCCTTGTGTCGAGAAGCTGGCGGCCTACCAGTCAGTTACTAAAACGCTGTCACACAATATACAAATATGTCAGTAAGAGTATCATGTATCGATTGTATTCATTCACCGACGGATGCTTCAATCATGTTCCTTACGGTTCGATAAGTAGATACAGGTGGAGCGAAAACATCGCACTTGAATGGAGGTCATTTGGAACGTTCCCTATAAGCAGGCAGTGACTGGTTCACGTTAAATTCCGTGTTTGATTTTCAATATTTGATCAGGGTCAGAAGACTCAGAAGTGAAGAAGCTGAGAGCAATCATCGACTTATAGATGGCAGCAGCGAGAGACTTAAAGCTGACACTAGCCAGAGACTTTTTAGATGACAGCAGCGATCTATTTTAGCTGACATCAGCTATAAACGTTTAGCTGACAGCAGTCAGAGGCGTGTAGCTGATAGCATCCAGAAACTGTTAACTGACATCAGACAGACTTTTAGCGGACAGCAGTCAGAGACATAGCTGACGTCAGCGAGAGACTTACAGTTGACATCAGACAAAGACTTACAGCTGACAGCAGACAGAGACTGACAGCTGCCATCAGTCAAAGACTTATAGCTGACACATTTTCGTATTCACACTTTTGCACTCACACAAGTCTAGTGAGTCACACATACACACAAGTCACACACACACGGAAAACTTGCATTGCAGAGATTTATTTTGTTTTTGGGTTCCCCTTATTTCTTTATTCCCCAAGGCGGTGTGCGTTGCACTGTGGTTTTTATTTTGCGCCTCTCGGCCCAGTGCATCCGACTTCAGCATTCATTGTATGTAATAGTCTGCTTCCTCCTGTATGTTTTAAGGGTTTACTTCCCCTAGGTAACGCAGGGTGCGGTGATGGGGATCAAAACCAGCAACTTCGGGTTGTGAGCGTGTCACTTAACCACTAGCCACGCCGTCCCCACATTGCAGAAATGATCTGGTACTTTTGCCACAAAGTCATAGTCCAATGCAAGAAAAACGTGATAGAGTAAAAGAAAAACTAGCCTATTTGGTAGTGAATATCAATACGAAGAAAACCTTCTTAACATAAACTCTATCCACAAAGAACTAACCATCTTGGAGGTAAAGCTTTCAGAAAGGGTGGATACCTTTACCTATTTGGGCAGCACAATTGGCACACCAGTGCGTATAAATGCATATGTAAAGACATAATTGCAAAGGCATGAATGCTATTTCTGACACTAAACAGCATATGGAGATGAATGCATTAAGTAGCATAACCCACTTGGAATGTCAGTGTTAAGTCAGTTCTGCTGTATAGAGCGGAAACATGGACGGAGAGCCAACAACAAAGACTTCAATCCTTCTTTAACTGATGCTTGCTAAAGAAAATTGGTATACATTGGTCGGATATAGTAAGGATTGATGGGATGAGGGAAAGGAGTATTTAACTACCACTGGAACAACAAATGAAAAGAAGAAAATGGGACTGGATGGGGCATACACTGGGAAGGACACCGTCTAACAAAGCTAGGTAGGCTCTCACCTGGAATCATCAAGATAGAGAAAGAGATTTGTATCTAAAAATACACGAAGAAGAGGACGTGAGTGGGAACTACGACTAAATAACTGGACAGGAGAAGAGCACGGAGACCAGCTTGTGGCCTGTCTGCTGGTGAAATGTGGTTAATTGCCTATGCACCGAGCGGAGCGATGGGCTTTCATTGATTGACCAACAAGCCACAGACATACATAAACCTACAATTGCATCATGTCACAGAGGAAGAACCAAAACCGGACAGGTCTAGTCCCAACACTCAGTGACATGTATGTATGCAGATGACGATCAAGGACATCAAACACAAGTCAATACGCTGGGTATTTTTATGGAACTTGAGTTTCCGCTTCAATGAACTCGGTCAGTGGTTGTCAACTTGCTAAAGGTAATGTACCAGCTCTCCCATTCCAATCAGAAGCTTCAACAACTGCGTCTCATACAGCCTCAGACAGCATGTATGAAACGTTTCGATCATGGCACTCCCCCCCCCTCTCCCTGTCTCTCTCTCTCTCTTTCTCTCCCAGCACATGTTCATTGTCTTTTTTTTAAAAAAAAAAGCCTTGTCATCGGTCTGCCCAACGTGGTGGACATAGATACTACAATCCCCACTGTCGTGTCCTTATTGAAGAGCCTCGAATTGCACTACATCCAAAATTTCCCTGGTCAGCCTTGGTTAAAGGTACAAATAACTTTCTTGACCATCTTATGAAAATAGGCGGCTTTGAGCACGTCGTGATGGCAGGAAAAAGAGACAGAGGAAGGCAGAGAGAGAAGATGTTGGACATGCTGAAAGATTGGCATGGACGATAATCAACAACGGAGTTGGTAAACCACACACGTGATAGAAGTGGAAGCAGGTCATCATGGCCAACGGCAACCGGCTGGGCACCTAATGATGATGATGATGATGAGAAACCCTCGCAAACGGATAACCGTCATGTCACGTTAGATAGAAGTGTGCAAAATAGATGTTCACTCGAATTGCAAAGAGCAAATAATATGTATATTAAATAGGAAAACTATATGGAAAATATTTGTAAGATCTAAATTTGGTTCGTGGACCTCGAATGGACTCATTGGGTGTGAGGACTCCGAGTTGTGAACCATTGACCTGCGTGATACCAGCGACGAAGGCGTTCAATGACCCGAAAATACAAAACACGTCGTTTCCCACCACAATTCTGGCAGTTATCGTGAGAGCATATCGCCCATGCGGATAAATAATACATCGGGATTACAAGCAGAGATTTGGAATCCTTCAATCTACGAGCAAAAACATCCAATAGGCCACGATTTCTGGTAATCGGTTATTCTGTTTAGGATTGGTTGTACTTTGATGTATTCGTGTGCATGTGGGGATAGCGGCGCTGGCAGTGTTAAGGGGGTGTATGTGTCAGTGTCTGTGTGTGAGTGTGTGTTGTGTGTGTTGGGTGATTGTGTGTGTGTGTGAGGGTGTGATTGTGTGTGTGTGTGTGTGAGAGGGTGTGGTTGTATGTGTGATTGTGTGTTTATTTCATTGTGTGTAATTATGTATAGGTGTGTGTGATTGTGTATGGGTGTGGGTGTATGAGTATGTGTGTACGTTAGTGACATGTATATGTATGTATGTGCATGTATATGTATGTATTTGTATGTATGTGTATGTATGCGTGAATGTGTGTGTTTGTGTGTGTGTGTGTATATGTACGTATGTATGTATGTATGTATGTATGTATGTATGTATGTATGTATGTATGTATGCATGTATCTATGTACGTATGTATGTATCTATGTACGCATGTATGTATTTACGTATGTATGTATTTATGTATGTATGTATCTATGTACGTATGTATGTATGTATATATGTGTTTGTATGTATGTATTTATGTACGTATGTATGTATCTATGTACGTATGTATGTATTTGCGTATGTATGTATTTATGTATGTATGTATGTTTATATGTATGTATGTATGTATGTATGTATGTATGTTTGTATATGTATGTATATATGTATGTAATTATTTTCGTACGGATGGGTATTTGTGCAAGTTTGCATATCTGCATGTATGGATGTATTCATGTGTGTATGTCTGCATGTATGTGTATATCTATGTTCCCACTAGCATGCAACCTTGTCTATGTCCGGCAAGACTGTACATTCCCAATGTCTAAATAATGAAATATCCCTGTCAGATCCATCTGAAAGTGAACCTTCCAACGATCTAATAATAACTACGTGATCTTTCTGATCAAGATAATGTCACCATATCGAATGTTCTCACCTGATGACCTTCCGATAGAAACCGTAAAGCTGGTTTGCTTTTTGTCGCCATCGCCTGTGCTGAATGCACCTGTCAAGTGGTTGGTCAGTCTGATTGTAACTGTTTTCTAACCTACCGTTTCCTTAACCTGTTCTTCGTTCACTCCAGCTGGAGTAGAGCGCAACCACTACAGTCGACCTCATTTTATATCCTGCGTCAAATCACTTTCCATACTTTCACAATTGCTATTTATGTAGTAATTTGTGTGTTAAGATAAGGTTGCTAGCACCATGCTCAACTCTCTTTAGTCACAATTTACGATTTGCAAAGATGTTCAGCAGTCCAAATGGAGATGCAACCTGATGAGCCCATTCAGGCTGGACGAAAATAAGCTCATGGAACACAGGGACGTGAAGAGACAACGCAGGGAAGTGACGAGACAACATAGGGAAGTGAAAAGACTACACATGGAAGAGAAGAGACTACACATGGAAGGGAAGAGATAATACAGGGAAGTGAAAAGACAACTCAGGGAAGTAAAGAGACAATACAGGCAAGTGAAGAGATAACATAGGGAAGTGAAGAGACTACACATGGAAGTGAAAAGACAACAAATGGAAGTGAAGAGACAATGCAAGGAAGTGAAAAGAACAACAGAGGGAAACGAAGACACAACACAGGGAAGTGAAGAGATAATATAGGGAAGTAAAGAGACAAGGCATGGAAGGGAAGAGACAACACAGGGAAGGGATGAGACAACACAGGTAAGTGAAGAGACAACACAGGAAAGGGAAGAGACAACACAGGGAAGTGAAGAAACAACGCATGGAAGGGAAGAGACACCACAGGGAAGGGAAGAGACAACACAGGGAAGGGAAGCGACAACACAGGGAAGTGAAGAGACAACACAGGGAAGGGAAGAGACAACACAGGGAAGTGAAGAGACAACACCGGGAAGGGAAGAGACAATACAGGGAAAGGAAGAGACAACACCGGGAAGGGAAGCGACAACACAGGGAAGCGAAGAGACAATATAGGAAAGTGAAGAGACAACATAGGAAAGTGAAGAGACAACACAGGGATGTGAAGAGACAACACAGAGAAGTGAAGAGACAACATAGCGAAGTGAAGAGACAACGCAGGAAAGTGAAGAGACAACACAGACAAGTGAAGAGACAACACAGAGAAGTGAAGAGATAACACAGCAAAGCGAAGAGACAACACCGAAAGGAAGATGACACCCCGAAACTCAGGAGACAGCTGCTACTCCAAGGTCTCATCAACCTAGTCAGATATGACTGAAAACGGGCTAATACAGAGCATCACATATAATGCTACATACGTATATCATAGCTGTATGTTTTACGGATTATTTGATAGACATACAGGGTAAGCTCTTTATTATGTATACAACTGACTTAAAGATGGTTTTGATTGAGGATTTGTTTCCAGTTTATCTTAGTACTTCTTCGTCTTCTACGTTTCCTTCTGGTTCCATTGACAACAATGTGTTCCCTTTTTCTTTTTGTGTTTAGGGGCGTAGGGCAGAAGTGTGTAAGGGATAGCACCTCACGGTGAGAGGCAGCCACATCCTTGATGGCCAGGATCCTATTTGGTTCCGCCGCTTCTGTCTAGCTCACGTATGGCTCCTAGACTCTGCCTGTGTACGACAGCGCCACCCTCCGGGCAACAGCTTTGGATGGCCGGCTAAACTACGTGGGTGAAATGACAAGAAGAGGAGTCCACCCCTGACAAGTACAAACAGCTGCTGGTGGACGAGGCAGAAGATCGACCTGTGCGACAACGACTCTGAAAGCGGGAGCTGGAAACGCCTGGTATCGGACTAAGAGCGCACCAGAGACTATAGTTGGTAAGCGGCCAGAACAACGTCCAGAAAGCAATGGCAAACTACTGGATGTAAAATGCCAAGAAACGTATGACAATCGAGAGAAACGAAACTCAAAGATCTGATGGTGAGGCCCTCAGGCCAGGCAGATCATCGATGCCAACTGGGGAAGAGGCCGATTTCAGAGTCAGTACAAGTATAGAGATGACGACCTAAAGCCTGACTGCATTTCAGTGGACAACTCTGAAATGGGACTAAAAACAAAACTAAGAATAGGCACCTGGAACGTCAGGAGCCTATACCAGGGCAAGTTGTTCATGATCGGAAGAGAAATGAAGAGAACCAAGATAGAGATTCTTGGAGTCTCTGAACATAGATGGGCCGGTCAAGGGCACTGTACCAGCTCCTCAGGAGAAACATTTATATACTCTGGGACGGACAAGGGTGGAAAAAGCGGGGTCGGCTTTATTCTGTCAAAGAAGACAGCACCTTCACTATTCGGTTACAATCCAGTCAACAACCGAATAATTGTAATCAGACTAAAGAAAAAGACTAGAAATTTAACAATAAGTCAAGTGTATGCACGAACATCAGCAGCAGACGATTGTGAAATGGATGATTTCTATAACACCTTGCAAGAAGCGATGGAAAAAGTTGAAAAAAGAGACATCTTGGTCATCATTGGCGATTTCAATGCGAAAGTCGGAGAGGAAAGAGCCGAAGAGGAGAGAAGTGTTCGAGGACCTTTTGGTTTGGGACACCGAAATGAGCGAGGAAAAAAACTGGTTGAATTCTGCACTGAAAACAACCTCTCCAGTGCCAACACCTTCTTCAAACAACATCCACGAAGACTGTACACGTGGACCTTCCCTGATGACAACAGCAGAAACCAAATAGATTACATCCTAGTGCAACAAAGATGGAGATCAAATGTGCTGGCGACAAAAACACTGCCAGGAGCAGACTGCGATACGGACCATGAATTACTGTTTGCAGTTTTCCAAACAAGACTACGTAGGATCAACAAAAGTTGCCAGCCAATACGCTTCAATGTATCAGCATTACCTACTGAATACAACATCAAAGTAGAAAACAAATTTGAGGCGTGGTTTGCTGTACAGGAAGAGATGACATCTGATGAGTTGACATCGTACGCAAGGGATATTTTGATCTCCACAGCAAAAGATATGATTCCAAAGATATTCCACAAGACACAGAGCTATATAACAGAGGAAACACAGAAACTCATTGCAGAAAGGCAACAATTAAAACAAGTGGGAAGTAAGGGGACCAACAAAGCATATAAAAACTGCGCAAGAAAAGTTAGAAGAGAAATAAGAAAATATAAAAGAAGATACATAGTAGAAACGTGTAAGGATATAGAAAACCTACAACAATAAGACAGAGAGAGAGATGCATTCAAAGCAATACGAACACTGACAAGTGAATTTTGTCCGGTTCCACATGTCATAAATGACTAAGAGGATAACACATTAACAGAAACCAAAGACATACTGAATAGATGGAGAGAGTACTGCAGAACCATGTATGGAGATAGCACAAAGCGCTCAGTTACAATCCTACCAAAGGATGAGAAAGAACCTGAACCAACATTGGAAGAAGTACGCTCTGCAATTAAAAGCCTGAAAAGGGGAAAGTCCCCAGGATGCGATGATATCCCAGCAGAGCTAATACAAGCAGGAGGGGAGGCATGTGCTCGAGTCTATCACAAGCTGTGTAAACAGATATAGCACAGTGCAGAGTGGACAGAAGCATGGAAGAAATCAATTTATATTCCCCTCCCCAAAAAAGGCAACCTGAAGCTGTGCACGAACTACCGAACTATCGCGCTGATCAGCCACGCTAGCAAGATATTCTTGCGAATCCTATTAAGAAGGATAGAGAAAAGGTTTGAATCTTAAATTTACGTAGTCCAGGCAGGTTTTAAGAAAGACCACATATTCACCCAGGACCACATATTCAGTTTAAGAAATATCTATGAAAAATGTAGAGAGTTTAATGTAGACCTGTACACATGTTTCATTGATTACACTAAGGCCTTCGACACGGTAAAACATCAACATCTTTTGAAAATCATGAAAGAAATAGGGTTTCCTTTGCATATAGTCCATCTCATTGAAACATTTTACCAAGATTAACAAGCCGCTGTCCGAGTATCTGGGCAAACATCAGATTGGTTTGCAGTACAAAAGGGAGCCCGACAAGGATGTATCCTCTCACCTTATCTGTACAACATATATGCGGAATGTATAATGAGAAATTTTCGAGAAGTTGAGAACATTGAAAGTTTCGACCCATTTACGATTGCGGGGTACGAGATTCCACAGTTACGATTCGCAGATGACACAGTGATACTATCAAGAAGTGCGGAAGGGCTAGAGCAGCTACTTTCAGCCGTTAATGGACATAGTAAAGATCAAAACCTGTTTATAAACCTAAACAAAACAAAGATAATGACCACCGATAAAACACAATGTCAGCATAAATTTACAGTGGGTGGTGAGGAAATAGATCAGGTTACACATTTTGAATATCTGGGCTAAAGGATTGACAAAAATAGTGACTGTTCGAAAGAATTCAGAAGAAGACTAGCTTTTGCAAAGCAGAGACTGAACAGCCTGAAGAAATTATGGCAGGGCACCAACAAAACGATAAAAGTAAAAGTCTTGAGAGCCTGTGTTTTTCCTGTGGCAGCTTATGGCTGTGAAGCATAGACGATTACCAAAACTTCTAGACAAAGAATAGAATCCTTCGAGTCAAAATGTTACAGAAAGATCCTCAGAATACCATGGACAGAGAAAAAAACACATGTAGACATTCGGCAAGAGTTAAGCATAGAGGAGAACTGATTTATCAATTCCATTTTGGATAGAAAATGCAAATACTTTGGTCACATCAAGAGACACAACGGTCTTGAGAGAACGGTGATGGAAGGTATGGTGCCAGGCAAAAGAGGAAGGGGTAGACCAAGAAGACGATGGCACCAAGATATCCAGGAATGCCAGAGTATTATTGTGGCGGAGGCTGGTGTTTTGGCAAGGGAACGAGTTTCTTTCAGACAGACTGTGATGGGAGCGACGTTCTACAAAGGACATTTTACATGATGTTACGGGGAAGTAAAGACTATGTATAGCACAATAGACACATCAGGAGGTACAGATGTAGATACAAGTCAGAATAGAAAACACAAAAGGCGCATTCCTGACCCTAAACGACATGTGGAAATCCAGGGAAATCAAGATTCACACCACAGTTAGAATATTCAATGCCATTGTGAAGTCTGTGCTGCCGAATGAAGCGGAGACAGGGAGAACGACCACGGGCATACAACCGAGACTCCAGTCCTTCGTTTACAGATGCCTAAAAGGATAATAGGCATCAATTATTCAACAACAGCCACTGAACACCACATTAAGCGAGTAACGTGGTTCTGGGTAGGTCCTACGCTACGGAAGACAACGTCCATTATAGCCATACAGGCTCTTACATTGAACCCTCAAGGGAAGAAAGAAAGAGAGATAGAGAGGGGGGGGGGAGGGTTGGTAAACGTAAATATACACAAATAAAGGAATGTGAGAAGGAACTAAAATTAAATTGTTACACCTGAAGAGAGACAGAAAGAGCATCCCAGGACCGTGTATACTGGCGGAATCTTGTTTCTCAGAACATAATTCCGCAATCAAACCGTTTAACGTAATGGATAAGCTGTAACATTAATTAAACATGCTGCCAAATGGTCTCATGGGATAGAGTGACATGAACACTCTCCGTGGAACCAGTTCCGTGGAGATCAGTAACGGCAGCAACTCTGCAGGAATCCCAACCAGCAACTCAACTTATTCGTATCTTGATATGTTCCGTTTCGCAGCACAGCTTACATTTTTCATAAAACAAAACAGTTAAATACAAGAACCTAGTACAAGCCAGGTCTCATTAAACATATTGAATGGACTATAATTGTATGTAATCGATTGTGATGGATCTCTTCTCTTTAAATCGACAATAACTTCACATAGCTGGCCCCATTGATTTTTCATGCACAATCATCTATTAAGAGCATAACATGATTCAGTCTGGATGGTTGCTATATTTGGATTGGGTCCAGCTCACACATGCCTGCGTCACGTTCAGATCGAATTCACATGTGCAAACAACACACACATACATACACACACGAGGGAAAGTAAATAAGCAGGTTACACACTGACATGAGATAACTGAAAATTGTAGTTTGTAGTCTGAAAGTTTCATTATGAGGCAGCAACATCCAGCTTCATGATTATTGTAGGAAGCAGACGTAATGTGTTGCATGCACTGCACCTGCGCAACTCAAGTACAAAATGGTGTCCCTGTTCACAGTGCCCCATCAAAGAACAGCGTGCTGTTGTGCGTTGTGGTTGGGGTGGGAGGGAGAGGGGGGCTTTCTGATAAGTAACTCAAGTGGGGGGGGGGGGGAGTTCTTCTGCAAAAGATACTCACAACACAAGGTGATCATTCATGTTTACGGTGATAATTGTTTTCCGCGTACAGTGGTGCATCACTGGGCTTAGATATTTTCTCACTGACGCTAAAAAAATTGTCGATGAAACCGGTTTTGCTAGTCTGGTTCGGATAGCGGTAGAATCATCTATGCCGCGAGTGGCGGACGCGGCTCAAACTGAAAGACGAGTAATGATAGGGAGCATTGCAGCTGCTGGTGCTCGCATGGCTTAGCATACAGCATCTACCGAAGACAGATGTGACGACCGATAGGTGCAAATGTGGCAGTCAAACTGTAAACTAGCGACACAACGCATTCCGTTTTCCGGACAACATCCTGTTACTGCAAAGCGCTGTTCAAGACTTGGGAGATTGAGAACGAACGCAGAAGTAGAAGAAGAAGCAATTAGCATAATGCAAGATCTAACCTTGGTGAGATATATACCGCGAAAGACGAAAAGGTTCAACCTGAAATGCGACTATGTCTGAGACAACAGACCAAGGGCTCCTAAGCTGCAGATGTTGGTGAGACAACAGACCAAGGGCTCCTAAGCTGCAGGTGTTGGTGAGACAACAGAGCAAGGACTTCTATGCTGCAGGTTTTGGTGAGACAACAGAGCAAGGACTTCTATGCTGCAGGTTTTGGTGAGACAACAGAGCAAGGACTTCTATGCTGCAGGTTTTGGTGAGACAACAGACCAAGCGCGTTTTGCTGCAGGTTTTGGTGAGACAACAGACCAAGGGCGTTTTGCTGCAGGTTTTGGTGAGACAACAGACCAAGGGCGTTTTGCTGCAGGTTTTGGTGAGACAACAGACCAAGGGCGTTTTGCTGCAGGTTTTGGTGAGACAACAGACCAAGGGCGTTTTGCTGCAGGTTTTGGTGCACAGAATTAAATGATGGGACACCTGTATCAATGTTGGTGGACACTATGTTGAGAAATAAGGTACAATCTAAGTCCAATAATAAATGGTTTTCAAGGTTGTATCCTATTACGTTGTTTTTTGTATGTGCATAATAGTAATATGTTGTCCATTTACTGACTTACTCAAGTATGCATATGTGTGTGTGTGTGTGTGTGTGTGTGTGTGTGTGTGTGTGTGAGTGTGTGTCGTTAATGTATTTATTTTTGCTTTTTTATACATTTGTTGTGAGTTTTTTAAATATAAAAGGTAACGTTAAATGTAGAGTCATATCAGATAATACTGTCGAAGATGATGTTTTACGGCCTTTAGTAAACTGGGTCTGTATTTGTAAAAGAGGTGGGGTTGTTAGTTCCGTGTCTCACCGTCTGTTCTTCACTAACACCATATCAAGCACTGATTTAAGGCTCGGTTGACTGGAGCGTATCGATAATGAAGATCGAAACCTTTACCGTGTGAACCGAACGTCCAATATCTCGGTTACTCATAAACATCATACATTATTGTATAACAAAATTTCCTATTAGAGCTGTACATAAAACACATCCATAACAATAACACCCAACAACATCAAAGCAGTAGCACTCACTGTTTTTCCAGTATTAATGTCGTCATCCATTGAGCGTCGCCGCCTCTGAGTAGTGTTGAATGTGCTGTCGCCATTACCAAAGTATATTTCTGAGTTTGGCCATACATAAGGCCTAGGTTCCGTCACACCAGCGGCGTGTCTCTCGAAGAGGTTAGTACTTTTGGGTTGTCGCCTTGGGTACTCAAATCGCCTGTTGTTATAGTAATCCGCGCTCATTATGGAAACTGAAATATTTAAAAAAAATGTTAAAGCCATATCGCCACTGTCGATATTTTATAATGATGATTTGTTTTTGGGCCCCAAATGAGGCACAGGGTCGGAACTACAAACTCGCCTCTTTACAACAGACCTTCCTTTCGTCATTCCTTGCACCAGTCGAGTAACGTTATACACGGAAGAGTCAAACAGTAAACACGACAGAGAAAGCCATATCTCATCCTTGATGGTCATTGTCTTCTTTATGAGCTGGTAGGCTCGGTTTTTCTCGACATGGCAGACACCGTTTCGAAAGAGTGTAAAAGGGCGACGGTTTAACATGATAAATGGGATTCCGTCGGGCGAGTTCGTCGTAGGAGACCCGATCATGCCAGTGGATCGTAATAACGTCTCAGTTTGAGCATTTGCAAGGCTTGCTATTCGCTCTGCAGTATAATTCGGGTATCGGAACTGTACAACAGGATAGGAACGATACTGGTAATGTATATCCGTAGCTTGGTTTTCAGTGAAACCATTTGCCGGTTCCAGATTCGATTACAGGACGTTCAAAGGGGAGGCTGTCAGATCGACTCTGGAAATGATGACCTGGGGACTTCGTGCATCGTAGTCGTGTTTGCTGCCAAGGTAGATTAAACCCTTAAGTGAAGTTGACATTGATACTTTCCTGAATACTTTAATTCTAGTATTCAATAAGCCAAGGTTGCTTTACGCCAGGTAGCCAAAAACTGCGTGATTCTGTGTCTGTCCTTCTACTTGGAGTGCCATGGCAGCATCTGTCCATCTCAGCCAGGCGGGCGGTTGTAACTGTATGATCACCAGAAAGACATCCTCCTTGTCCTTCTATCTTTATACATGCTTACCACATGTTCGATCCATCGTATTGATGCAGTTGACGACATACCAGAGCTCAGTGTGGTCGCTGATGTCGGTTTATCGAATATAGTCTCTTAGGGAGATATTTAGGACTCTACGCTCCATTGAAGTCATATAAAATAATTCATGTCGTTGTCAGGATTCAATCAAGGTTTTGTATCTTGGATTTTGCCAATGAGATGTGAACGCCTAATCTGGATACAAAGTCTTCTATGTGAGCCAGTGGTTATATCAGTACCTGAGGATGTGAGCCTAGTATGACTACGCAGGTGTCCTATGGCGACACCTGGGTTGTGCATCTGCAACCGACCGAGGATCCAATCCAAGGCGAGGCAGAAGAATGCCGGGGTGAGAAAGCATCTCCACGGAACATGGTGGATGTAGTGAACGTGTTGGAGATGTTGTGGTTCAGGCGAGCTCTTGACCCAGTTTCGGAGTTATTGCCCATCACGAAGAGATGATGACCACAACATCAGATGGTTTTGTCCTAATAATGTGATGTGCTCTGTATTTGAATTATCGTGAGAGAGAATATGCCCTGGTCATTAATCTCACTCTATTTCCGAATTACCTTAAATCAGGGACAAGACTATTGGTCGAGACGACTGGAGGTAACTCGAGATGCAGACACTCTGGACTCACTTCCCGTGAGACCAGGGGTCGTTTGAAACTTGCGGGATTCGATCTCCACCGTTTCCGTTCATAGAGCTTAATTAACCGTTGTGATTGGAACTGTCACATGTTTTAAGACATTCAACAAGAGAGAACTGCCAAGGAAGTCAAAGGCAGCTGTAAGGTCGACGTAAGCTACATGGATAGCGTAGAAAATGGGTTGGTTTAAGCAGGGGGGGGGGGAGGAGGGGTGTTTCAAACCAAAAGATAACTTTACTCTCGACAAATTTTTGATCTGTGTCAAAGACAAAGTATACAAACACGATGAGTTGGAGAGCATTCTACTGTAGGTTTGAACTATCTGCTTGGAGAAAATTGAGTGTTTATACGTTTATCATTGCGATTGATAATTCATTTATTAAAAGCCATTTTAGGGGGTAACGAGGAATAGGCTGGACGTCCCGCCTGTTAAAGGAAAGTAAAGCGTCTGATATAGCCTCTACTTTCCAGGTGTAGAGATCGCCGCTGGATTCACTGTTCGGCTTGCCGCTCAAGAGTTTCCATACCAATGGCTTCTCCTACGTCATTGTGCCCCCAGCAGCACCTTCATGAGGGGCCCCCTGTTTCTTACAGAGCCAGCTGTGGGACGCGACCGTGTACCCGGCGGTAAAACTGGGTGGGCAGATTAGGCTCATTAGCCTTGGTTGGCAGCTAATCTAAGAGAAGGTAAACTCTGACTCTAAATCCGGGTAGACGAAGCTCGTTAGCCTATTCAGACAGTTCCCCTAAGAGAGAAGATTTTAAACCCACAAGTCCTAGAGAGTGCTGGCTAGTCTTGGGACGATGAGAGTATCATCGGATGTTTCGAGTAAATAGCATCTGCGGGCAACGACTCCATTGTCTTGTGGACATCTCGGGAGAGGGTAGGGCTACGAGAGTAAACCCAGACAGAAAGTCCGGAGTAGTAGCACCTAAGGCGGATGGTTAAAATATTGCGAACTCATTCCGGCAGCACCTACAGCTGATCTTGTGCCAAATTTTCATGCTTTTCATTCTTCTGGATTACACCAGCGAGGCAGGGAGGGGGATCGTGCAGTTTGGGCATCCCAGGGTCTCCATATTCAGCGCCCAGGCTCCTCACAGGCTACTCACAAGGTGCCACGCGCATGGTCTGCAACGAATGAAACGCCTATGAATAAATGAAAAGCCATTACATGTAATTTTATTGACTTTCCTTCTCGTGATTGACTCATAGTATTTTTAGTGATCAAAGCTCGTTTAACCAGGTTAAACTAGTACATTCGGGGATTCTAACATTCTAGAAGCTAGTTGCCATCTGATATCAACATTGTCTTGTCATCTATGATTAGCTAGATATGTGGATAGGAAACAAAGAAAACTGCAAGGAAAAAGTTTAAAGCATTCATCATCAGTGGGTGCTGGCGAGGGATACGTCGGAATACAATGGTGTGATACAGTGAATACAATGGTGTGATACAGTGAATACAATGGTGTGATACAGTGAATACAATGGTGTGATACAGTGAATACAATGGTGTGATACAGTGAATATTGTGGCTGTGAGATAGATCCGGATAGCTGTCAGTCGGACTTTGTCTAAAGAGAAGGCGATGCTGCTTAAGAGGACACACATTGCGGAAAATAGTTGATAATGTTACAAGACAATTTCTGTTCTGAAATGCCCAAGTCAAGAGAAATAGAGGCAGACCTAAAGAGCAGCTTACGACATGCATACAAGAAACAGGGACCGCGTTGACAGAGCCTACCAATGGTACAGGACAGGAAGACGTGGCTTGTATTTGTTGAAGACATATGCTCTGTCTGCAGTTGAACGGTTTTTATGATGATGATGATGATGATGATGGTTAAGATTTTAACACACAGAGGAAGAGCATAGGGGTGTGGGCAAAGAACAACTCGTGAAGAAGCGAGTAAGAGGACAGAAGGTCAGGTGGACTTATCGATTAAAGACAACTTGACGTGTCCAGAGCCGAGAGCTAGGTCACCTGTCTCATCGGTAAAAGAAAACTTGACGTGTCTATAGGCGAGGAGACCAGTGACGAGGACTAATGTGCTCTCCAGCTAAGAACCTCTACTTACCCATGTATGTGGCTATGTCTCTATTTAATGTATCCAACCCTTCCTCTTTGATTTGTGTTGTATGTTGTCCCTGATGGAGAGCTTTAAGTCGTATTGGAGGTTTCCTTTCTGTCTTCGATTTAGCAAGGTATCTGACTTATCTATGAATTTTATTTACGCGTGTAAAACAAAAAGTCTGTTCATTATGCAAATATGTGGACAGAATCCTTTGTAAACCTAATCAAAGGGGAATAACAAAGATTTAATCAAAGTTTTAGCGAAGTAGACAAATATGTTGTTCGGTGGAAAGGTTATGTAAGCAATTTATTTTAGCAACTAAAAAAGGGAAAGGAGAAACATTCTATAATCTCCCAGAAATCATATCCAATAGACAAGAGAAAAGAAAAGGAGTAATCGATAATCCGGATTTGAACCAGACTTGTAGGTGTAAAGTAAGATGGCCGCGCCTTAGTGGCTGTGCTCTCAACTCTCTGCGATGTTTCCGTCGAATTTTCTGATGCTTGGTGAGTCTGTTCGGATTATACTTCACAACTCCTTCACCACGTAGTATCAGGTAGTATTCTGTAAAATTGATATGCTTTCCATCGGTTATGATGTTTATTAAACTGCATTTCGCTGCATTTCATGCGTGGCTCAAGCCGTGGGAAACCAGTCCATGACGGAGGTCAACGTTCCGCTTAACTGCACACCAGAATTCAGTCCAGATTATCACTACTCAAGGACCTTTCTGCTCGGACTGACGCCAACTTCCTCCTGCCCGCCCTTCCCTCTACCGGACGTTACACGATACCTCTCCCAACCTCGTACTCTCAGCACAGCAAGTGTCACGCTAACCAACAGGTGGACACATTCAGAAGCCTCAACGGCATGACATGTGGAAACAGGGAGTGTGACACGGACAGACAAGGAAAGCTTGACACAAACATTGGTCTAACACACTCCCCGCGAACCTTATCCCAAGGCTGCGGAGTACACGGCTCCACCCCGGGAGTCTGTAGGAATTTCGGTCGACACGCTACGCATAGACATAGCCTCAGCAGTTGGACATTGTAGTGGTCGATCAACGCAACAACCTTTCACGCCTTCGCGAACATTATTATTTCTTATATTATTATCCGTAAAACCGGATATTACGTTTGATAATTTTATGTTCAACATTTCTGTAATTTCTGTCATTGTGAGCCATAACCAGAACAACTTCTACTTTATATTTCCTTTGCTACCATCGCATTCTCAATGTAGCTCATGCATTTTCCGGCATACTAAAGAATGTAGCCGCGACGGGTACCACGTTGGTCGTTGGAGGATATTACGCAATATTTAAATTGTAAAAATATCCTGTTTTGGCAAATGATACTAAATTTTACAAAATGATTTACATAGATCACATACACAGACATAAGCCATATACACACATATAGACTACATACAAACAATGGAACGATACGGCTAACGTCTGGTCAGGCAAAACACACTGATCAAACAATGTTAGCCAGGGTCAGGAAAAATAAACGGGCCAATACCCTTACCTGACCTCCTAGCTGGTTGTTCTGGAAACGGGCTGCTGTCGAGGACAACAGTCTGGCTTACAAGGTGACGTTCGATGTGATGCCCGTAGTAGTAACGGACACGCAGATGAAGCTAAGCATTGCACAACCGCCTGGTGGACCTCGGTCCACTTCATCAGCATCCTCGGGATGTTAGGAAAGCTACTACATTCTGCCACATGTTCCGTCCTTTTCAGGGCGCACAACAGGGTTACCAACCCATTGATGGCATTAGCAACCATCCAACTAACATACACATAGACCACATACACACATATCAAAGACACATAAACTAAATATACGTATACATAGGCCACACACGCACACATAGATCGCACATACACAACTGCCACAATGGCTGTGTTTGCAGATACAAAAATAAACAACGGATATTGGTAGTTTAAAAAAAAAGAATAAATGCAACTGTTCTGAATGGAACACAAACATAATCAGAACGACACGGTGAGAGCTAACAAGATGCCAGTGAAGATGATAAACACATCACAGGCAACAACCTCTGAGCAACACAAACCACTTGAACAAAACTATACACAATAAAACTTTGTAAGCGTTGGATTTGTTAGGGAGCTTAAATAGCCGTTAAGCACTATTTATGTAGAACATTATGACAACAGATCTGTGACCAGACTCAATATCTATAGATGTACACGATTTGATAATAAGTGTGTAAGACATGTCACGAAATGTGTTAAAGTCGTAATTGTAAGGATTCATTTATTAAAATGTAGCTAGTTTTATAGAATACACTGTTGTCGCGGATGAAGTGTTGTGTGTCTTTCTTCTTGTTCTTCTCTTCTTCTTCGTCTACTACTTCTTCTTCTTTGTTCATTCTCAGATAAAGGTCTACGTTTCTCTTACAAAAAACAGCGTTGTCTGTGAAGTTGTTTTATCTCCACACATCTTTTGTTGCATATCTATCTCGCGAGGGCAGTATTAACTTAACTTAACGTCTTTATGCTAGTTTAGCACAGTCTACAGTCCGTATATAAACCAATTTCTTTTAGGGTGTTTTAACCCATGTGCGAGTCTCTTAGCAGATCTAAACACTAGAGCTAAGTAAACAAGCATCCAGGTATGCGCCGTCAATAAATGCTCTTAACAAACCCCGTGCGGAAAGGTACAAATAACTTGGGTAGATTTTTAACCTGCATTCTGTCCGGGCAGTGAACTTTATGCCTACTCTTTTCGATTTCCAACTAACAGGAAATAATTTTGTACGTACTCGATACTCAACACGGGAGAAGCACTGCATGCAGATTTTTCCTCAGAGTTTACTCTCGAAGCCTTTCCCGTGAACAGGTATCCCGCAAGGCAGCGAAGAGGGGATGACATCTAACGATGCGTGGCGTGCCTTTCCCATTAGCACAAGAGTTCATAGAGACATAACTCAGCGTGTGAGTAAGTTTGGCTTCTCTCTCCAGGCTGTGTTTAGTCCATTAGAGTCGAGTCTAAATTTCACACACCAAAATTGACAGTTTGCAGCTAGAACAAAGGGCGTCAATCTCGCGAAGTTCAGCCATGGGAACTAGCAAAGATGGCGCCTAACAGGCTGCGGGTCTACTTTACTCTAGTGTTCTAGTCTATTAAGATGGACTCGTACATCAGTTGACTACCCTCCTAGTGGAGTAATAAGCTGCTCTAGCCTAGCGAGTTAAGCAGGAAATCTTCCTCCTGGCTACATCCAACTCACACAAGAGATGGGACCTGTACAGCACTGGTGGCCTGGGAGTAGAGTTTCTCAATGAGGTAGGTAAGTCGACACCCATCTTATATTTTCGCATAGTTGCACACAGGGCCTCATCTTAGACCCTGTCGAAAGCGTTTTTAAAGTCAACAAATACTTGGTATAGCTTTTAATTTATGCTGAAGGGGTTATTTTGTTGCGCAAGCGCAAATAAAAAAATATGACTAATTGTGCTGCTACCAGCCCGAAATCCGGTTTGTTCTTCAGCAATAAGGGTATATGCCCTTGACTGCAGTCTGTTCAAGATAACCTTGCGCATAACTTTTCTGGGGGGTGAAAAGACTGATGGTTCGGTGATTTTGACATTGTTGGAGGTTACCATTTTTAGGTATGGCTATAAGTGATGTTGTCCAACCTGTTGGTCATTCTTCGTCTGCCAGATCGCGTTAAATATCTTCGTGAGAATGTCTGTAACCAATGTTCCTCCATGTGTTAGTAGTTCGCCTGTTATATGGTCCATACCAGTCGCCTTGTCCTTCTTGAGAGACTTTACCGCCACTTTTGCTTCTTCACGTCGGATGGTGAAGTTATTGTTTTCTTCACGTGTCACTTCCATTAACGTTACTCTAGGGTGAACTGTACGTTATCTAACTGGGGGCAGTATTCTGTCCATCCCCGAATAACATCTTCTTCTGCAGTCAGTGTGATCCCTATCACGTCCTGCATTGTTTCCACTGTCAGTATGTTCTTTCTTGTCAGGTCCTTAACCAACTGGTAGGCTTTCTTACAGTTGTTCCTGGTTACCTTTTCTGTGCTAAGGCTTTCTGAACAATGTTCGCGACACGAGGACACGCATTGTCGTGCAACAGAATCACACAACGTAAGTATGCGGGGTTGTTTATTCTTGATTGCTGTATGCTGCTTGTCTAGTGTGTCACTGTAGCAGATGGCATTCGTGTTCCCACCAGGCTCTTTAATGTCTACCAACAAAAGTTCCCCATGGTTAAAAAAAACGCTGTCAGCATAACCTTACCAGCGGAAAAGTGTGACTTAAATTTTGTTGGTTTTGGTGTTCTGGTATGTTTACATTCATCACCTGCCACTGCGCGCTGAAAAACCGAATCTTCGTTTAACATCAAGTGGTTCAAACTCTATCCCGTGCGTTCTTCCTTATGGTGGTTGGTTAGCAACCGAGGTACCCATTGTGAACACACCTTCCGATACTTCAGTTTCTTCATAACCACCATTTGAACTGTCCTTATTGACACAGTGAATTCCTCTGCTAGCTAACGTAAGCTTCCACGAAGGTCCACCGGAACTGCTGCATCAATTTTCGCGAAGGCCTCTTCTGATGAAACAATATGCGCATGACCTGGTCTCGGAAGATCTTTCGTTAACTCACGTCCTTCTTTAAACATCGTTATCTAATTCTTCACTGTTGTCTTCGACAAACTTTTGTCAGCATACACTGCCTGCATTCTGCGATGAATGTCAACTGGTCGACATCCTTCAGCTGTTAGAAACAGAATCATCGATCGATGATCAACTCTGGACGGATTCCGTATCACACCCGCCATGTTTTCAACCGTCTGCTGAGGAAACTATGAGTGGGAGGATAATGAAATGTTGCAAACTTGACGGTTGGTATGTGCACCTGAAGTGACGTCATCATGAGCATCGTACGTATGTTCACTTGTTGCAATAAATTTTGGTTTAATTTGAACACAATTGAGGGACGGCGTGGGACTAGTGGTTAAGTGATACGGCTCACAACTCGAAGGTGCTGGATTCGTTCCCCATCACAGCACCGGCCGTTTCCCCAGAAAAGCAAACCCTTAGAAAAAGCAGGAGGAAGCAGACCCTTACATAAAAGGATTACCAAAGTCGGATGCACTTCCCCGATAGACGCAAAATAAAAATCGTAGTGCAGCGCACACCGCCTCAGGGAATACAGAAATAAGTCTAAAGCAAAAACAAAACAAAAAAATGGAACGCGTCTCGTAAATCCCAAGCGAATAAAACAAATCTTCTAACTAATTCAGTCAACATTACCCCACCAGCTAACCATTTCAGTATTTATCCAATAATAAACTTTACCAGTAATCAACTATCATGTAGGTTTTGCAATTAACTGTACAATTTCAAATTTTATCGTTCAGTTATCTCCAAACTAATTAGCATATTAAGTAATAAAATAATTTCACGAATAATCCAGCCAATTAACTTTTCAATTACCTGTCAAACTAATAGGATATGAAATAGCAAATTGACTAGCACATTAATTATACAGATACATAAATTCGCTTACCACTGAACAAATGAACTAACTGAATAATTATAGCTTTAACTAACCTTGATCTGTTTCAAATTAACCCATTAAATAACAGGCAAGTTTCCTGATAAATTAACTAATCCATAAACAAACAAATAAACTAACAAATAGCTAATCAATTAGTTAGCACATTGACTGACAAATCAACTAGAACATTAAGTATTCAATTAAGTAGAACATTAAGTAACCAAATCACTAGGCTAGTTAGCACCAAATTAACTAGCAGTTTTAGTCTTAGTCTTAGTTGACCTGTTTTGCTACAGGGGCATGAGCCTCTGTGCAGGTCGCATCTCTGGTGTACGCTGGATGTAGCCAGGAGTATGATTTCCTGCTTAGCAGGCTAGGCTCGAGCAACTTATTACTTTACTATGGAAGGTTGTTAACTGGTGTGCTACTTCATCTTAATATACTCAAACACGAGCAAAGTAGACCCTCAGCCTGTTAGGCGCCACATATGCTGCCCTTAACAAACGATTTAACGTGGCCAATAATTGTAATATTAACAAGGACATTAACTAACTAACTAACTAATACAATTATCGAACTGATTGATTAGAACTTTAGTTATCAATTTGGCTATCATATTAGCTGTTCCATTAACTAGCGAAATTAACTAACTAATTAAGCAGCATATTAAGTAACTAAGTAGTATATTAACTACCCAATAAACGAGTACACTAATTAACACATTACATAGTTAATTAAATAACCAACTAGAACATTAAGAAACTAATTAACTAGCACTTTATGTAATCAATTAACTAATACATTAAATAACAATTTAATACGCACATAAGCAAACAAAATAATTAGTTACTTAACTAATAATTTAACATGAAAATAATTGATAAAACTGCAACATCAAAAATTAATTAATAAGTCGTAATGGATACAAAATAGCACCAATTAACTGCCATATTGAAATTTACAAATTAACTTCGGAAGCTCTGAGAATTATGGTCTAGTTGTAGAGTAATCAGTCAGCATGTATGGTAACTTACAAACATACATACATACATACACACAAACAACAAACCTTATTATTATAAATAAGCTTTGTCCGTGTTAATCCAGTTTTAGATATACAGAAGCGATTCTCATATACACTATTGACATCCTTCGTAACACGCATCAGACACAGAGTGAACGAAGACGTTAAAGGCAGCGCTAATTGCCCATGTCAGTCTGAGGTTCCCACAGGAATATGAAAGAATGTCTTACATCCTGTCATTTTACGACAGTTTCACCTGACTGAGCAAGCGTTAACAGTACACAATAGCTCTCGAAATATCACGAAACCGAAATGGTAGATTTGAGGATGGAAATATCACGAGTGCTAAATCAAAGGATTTATATGTATATCTAGGGCCAATAGAGAGAGATCCGAGCTAAACCCCAACCATTAGAATGCTCGACACATGACACCCCAGCAACAGTTTGCTAACGAGTTGTCTCCCATTCCCATTTTTGTATTCTACGTAATTACCTGACCTATTTTATCGTTTTTCAAACGTTGTATATACTCGTGCATTAATAACAGTATATACATAATCATATATATATATATATATATAAATGGTGAGAAGAGACTAACGTCCGGTCAGTCAAAACATGCTGATTGGACATATTAGTCAAGGTCAGGTCAAATATATTCGCCAATATCCCCACCACACTTCCACTTACGTCAACAAGAAAACGCGCTGTTTTCATGGTACGTTGGCTAACGAGGTGGGGGATCGACGTAATCACAAAAGTAGTGAGGAACACAAATTAGGCCAAGCATAGCACAACCGCCTTGGAGAACTCCAGCGCACCTTCATCATCACGCATCACGTATATGAGGAAAGCTTTTGCAATCGTACACTTATATCCCTTTTCAAGGCGCATAAAAGAAAGAGCAGTCTTAGTCATTGTGAGCACTCAACAACAACGTAAATATATATATATATAAGCAGGCTTCAAATAAAAACTTCAAAAGTGGGATAGAAATTAGAACAAAACATGATTTGTACTGCAACTTGTTCATAATTGCCAAGAGTGTCCTGCGGGTGCCTTCGCGATACGGACGAACAACACGACGTCATAATTGCAGTTAAAAGATGGATACCCCACCATTCACATGCGGCATAGAGACGGAAGCAACGTTCTGTTATCTTTTTTTTTTTTAGCAGCGACGGGTGAAACATACCGAATTTCATGGAGGAATGTTGGTTCTGTACTGTGATCCCTTTCACTCCATCATGTGTAAGACTGCTGCAGGAAGTTCAAAACGGCGTCAGTTCTGTGGAAGACGGTTCAGGACAGAGTCATGCACACCAAGTAGTGACCAAAGAGTCGGTTGCAATTGTTGACCGCTTCGTAAAGAAAAAAATTGCCTACTGACTGGTAATGAAATTACTGCATATCTGGACATAAGTCAAGGTTCAGTACACCACATCATCCATTATGTGCTATAGTACCACAACGTGTCTGCAAGGCGGGTGCTGTGGCAGTGTATTCCGGAATATGATGTGCTACAGTACCACAACGTGTCTCCAAGGTGGGTGCTGTGGCAGTGTATTCCGGAATATGATGTGCTACAGTACCACAACATGTCTGCAAGGTGAGGGCCATGACAGCTTACTCCAGAATATGATGTGCTATAGTACCACAAAGTGTCTGCATGGCGGGTGCTGCGACAGCTTGCTCCAGAATATGATGTGCTATAGTACCACAAAGTGTCTGCAAGGCGGGTGCTGTGATAGCTTGCTCCAGAATATGATGTGCTATAGTACCACAACGTGTCTGCAAGGTGGGTGCTGCGGCAGCGTATTCCATAAAATGATGTGCTATAGTACCACAAAGTGTCTGCAAGGTGAATGCCGCGACAGCTTGCTCCAGAATATGATGTGCTATAGTACCACAAAGCGTCTGCAAGGTGGGTGGTGCGACAGCTTACTCCAGAATGAACAACATGGTGTGCATGCCTGGCAGACGCTCCTGCGACGTTTCAAGCAGAAATCCTAGCACGGATTGTTACTGGAGATGAAACCTGGGTTCAGTACTACGAGCTTACAATGAAGAGAGTGAGCAAATAATGGTGCCATCCCTTCTCAACGAAACCGAAGAAGCTTCTAGGAAGAATATGTTGACTCTGTTTTAAGATGAACGAGGCGTTATTGTGGATCAGTACATGCCCAGGGGTGAACGCTGTCACCAGTACCACGTGTACAGATCTTCTCAGAATCATCATGGACACAGCAAATCAAATTCAAACAACGTAGACTTCTGAGTACAGGTTGCCTTTTGCAACCCGACAATGCTATCTTCTATACTGCCCGTACAACCTGACAATATTAGACTATATACTGCCCGTACAACCAGATAATGCTCGACTATATACTGCCCGTGCAACCTGACAATATTAGACTATATACTGTCCGTACAACCAGATAATGCTCGACTATATACTGCCCGTGCAACCAGACAATGCTCGACTCTATACTGCCCGTACAACCAGACAATGCCCGACTCTATACTGCCCGTACAACCAGACAATGCTCGACTCTATAGTGCCCGTCAACGGATACATCTATCGAAGACGTCCAATTTCAGTGTCTACCACATCGCATATATATATTGCCAGTAGCAGTTTTTGGACTCAGGAGTTATGCACGCACCTTCAGAATGATAGTCGATGATAGAGAGTGGGTAGCTAATAATGATATATGACTTGTTTGCATTTATATGTTTCGGCTTTAAGTAGTTTTCAAGTGCTTTTGAATCCGTGTAGGCCCCTATAAAATATGTTATAGTTTGAGTACAACATTAATGTGGGCTTCATTATGTGACAAAATAAGCTATCAACATTATTTTTTGTTCCAGAAAGCTGACATTTTTTGGAGCGTGCTCAACAAATTATTTCATATTTCATTAATGAAAATGATATATGGACTAAGATATTACTACAACATTTTTTTTCATTTAATTGAATACATTTTTTCAAAACATTGCTTTACTTGCATGTACGAGTCTAGACTAGCTCCTTCTTCACAAAGTCATCTTAGACCAGTCATAGAATTCCCACTGCCTCGTTGTGTCTTAGCAGTCGTTTTTCTATCACCATTCAAACCAGGTTGGCTAGTTCTGTCGTTCTCCGTATTGTTGCGTTTATAATCTACTATTCTTCCGTAAGCTAATTGCTATTCTTCTTCTTCTTCGTTCGTTCTCAATCTCCCACTACCAAACCCTGAAAGGGTAAGTAGCAGAATATAGTCCAGAGAACGGAATGCGTTGTGTCGAAGTTTACAGCTTGACTGCGATATTTGCACCTTTCTGTCCAACACATCCGACTTCAGCAAGCATTTTTTTAGTACCGGGTTAGCATTCCCTCTTCGATCCCTTCTCCTTGCTCATGCGCTGCTCGGCATCTTGATCCCTAATTGCTATTCGATACCTATTGATGGGTTTGGCAAACTATGAATGAATGCAAAAAACTTCTGGACATCAAATCGGTTGTTATATATTGAAATATATTTTGTTCAGATGATAGTACGCATGCACCACTAATCTGGCAAAGATGGCGCCGTAACTGGCTGCGAGTCTACATTTCTCTACTGTTATGGAGCATTATGGATGCCGCCAGACCACGGATTTGCCTGGAATTCACACTAGTCGACGACTTACACTTGTGTTCACGGATACGTGGAGTTGTTTTCCGTCTATACTTGTTATTTCGTTCTTTTTTTGTGATTTCTTCCGTCCGTTTATCCTGGTCTGGACGCCGGCTGAATGGCGCTACGCTTAAACTAGTTATACCTGTGTCGGATCTCACGGGTTAGTTCTGCCGGTTCACCTTCACGAATTTGGCGTGTGGGAATTTTAGATGCTACTATGATGAACTGAATACAGCTGGGGAGAGATGCCAGACTCACTCACACGCTGAGTGTTGTCCATACGACCTCTTGTGGTTATCGAAAAGGCACGACAAACTGCGTTAGATGCCTTCCCAACTTTCTACCCTGCGGGTTACATGTTTACGGAAAGGCTTCGGTGGTAACCCTGAGGCAAACTCTGCATCCTTTGCTATCTCCAGTCGTCTCGATGAATGTCTTGCCACTGGCAAAAGGTAGCTTAGGCTCTGTGAGTGAGGTTGACAAAAGGCGCAGTTTCTTCCTCACTTTAATCCAAATCTCCGCGCAAGTCACCCATTTCAGCGGACACAGCAAGAGATACGACTGTTCACGCGGCTGAACAAAGAGAGTGGTCTTCATCACTTGTGATGGACAAAAACTACCACTAATTTATTATCCTAATCCGAGATGACGAGTCCAAAATTCTCGTCATTCATTGGCAAGAACCAAAACAAAAAACTACCCTATTAGCGTCTAGGTAGAAGACATACCACTCTTCATTCATTCCTCGCATATTCATCATTCTCGGTTATATGCGAGTTGTGAAAGTAAATGAATTCTGGTCTCACGTCTGCTAGCATCACGTGTAAATGCGAGGTCGAGTTATATTGTAAGAAATAATTACTTGTATGTTGACGAAGTAGGAGAGTAGGAATAGCATTAAATATAACAAACCTGCCAAAGTGTGTTATTTGAGAGAAGTCCAAACGTTTCTATAATCTTAAGACAGGAATAAAGGCCATTTTTCCGTTTGCTGGAGTAAGGCTAGTACTGTTTTTACCGATTATATGAACCGATATTATCGTATATTTGTGTAGATACGAGGATACGAGGTAGCTTCAAAATGTTCCCGTAATAGTCGCCTCGTGTTTGAATGAAAGACGATGTTATGGAAAATAAATATTTAGAAGTTGGTAGTGAACTTGACGAAAAGATATGGTAGGCGTGAGCTTCACAAATACTCTCGAACAGAAGTTATAACAGTTTGTGTGTGTGTGTTGTGCTCGGTGCATCGTCTGAGTTGAAGATGTCCTTGATTAAACAACGTACAAATGTCAAGTTCTGTGTTTTGCTTGAGAAGTCACCCCCAGAGACACAAACATTGCTTAATAAAGCTTGTGATACTGTAATTAATAAATCGCAAATTTTTAAGGGGCACAATCCTCATTTTTCATAATACCAGTAAAATGTCTTAGTCGATCTGTACTTCTACAGGAGTGGATGCCCCTGTGCAGGTCTCAGCTCTGGCATGAGCTGGATGTAGCTGGGATAAGGATTTCCTGCTTAGATGACTAGGCTCGAGCAGGCTCGAGCAGGGGATTACCCCACAAGTGCCGCAAATCGGGGTTAACCGATCTTAATGGACTCAAACACTAGAGCAAAGTGGACCCGGAACTTGTTAGGCGCCATATATGCTGCTCTAATCAAACTATCTAGACATGGCTGGTGTTATGCCATATCACATAGTTAGCCGCCTCTTACGACATGCTGCCTGTGGGGCAGTGGTGCTATTCTCGTCTAAATCATACACAAAGACCCCGGCAGACCACTCGGTAAAGTCTGGTGAATATATTTAGATCCACTTTCTAGAGTAAATAATAATCTAATTTGACAATTGCAACGAATTACATTTATTAAATATTAATTATAACAAGGACTGTATGGTTCCACAAGTAACAATCTCCGACCAGAAGAGGCACAGGCAGCGGATGCTGATAGAGAAGGGTGACGTGGTGTTGTAAGGATGTCCTCATGTGTGCCCCAACGACCTGACCGGTTATGGGATGACCTGACCTAATAACAAAAACATGTTTACTTTTCTAACCGTAATTCGGACGTTTTTTCTTTGATGCTACTCTGTTTTTTGAGTGTGTGTGTGTGTTCGCGGGAGTGTGTGATTGTGTGTGTGTGTGTGTTTGCGTGCGTGCGTGTGCCTGCGTGTGTGCGTGTGTGCATACGTACGTGCGTGTGTGCGCTTCAGAATGATTTTCGAAACAATTACGGACTATAAAATAAAGTATTAAAACAATAATTGGATGACCAACATAGATAGTAACGGAACGAAGTTTCTTTCAAACGGTAACGGAAACCCAACAGATACAAAGAACATGTTTAGAATGCCAGGAGCATTCAATTGGAAATCTATTACAGAAAAAGGTAAATGATTTATATCCACTAAATATTAACTTCAACAAAGTTATTTGTTTAGCCGTGTTGCTGATATATTATGCGTTTCCTTTTTTTTTTTTTAGCTTAGTTTTTCTAATTGCTGCTCAATATAACACGAAGTAGACAGAAAATGAATAGATCAAATGTATTTGTTCCCATAGATCGAGTAGTTGAAAATAATCATGATGCGAGAAGACGACATTGTAAGCAACTAGAACTGTTGAACAAACAGATAGAAACAAGTTGAAAATAATCGTTTTGACAGGGATGGGAGGGAAAATGTTGGCGGGTAGGAAAGAGATAAAATAACTAAGAGAAGGTGTATAATGGACAGAGTTCTTTTTTAAATGTATGGTAATCAACAACGAGATGGATGAACAATGATAAGGCGTACAATGGACAGAGTTTTCAGAGAAATGTATGGTAATCAGCAAAGAGATGGATGAATTATAGGAAGGTGTACAATGGACAGAGTTCTCAGAGAAAATGTAGTCTCCCAGGGACATCATTTCTGAATCTCATCTTCGCGGGCTTGGAATCGGTCATCAGATGTTGCCACTGGTAGGAGTTTCGAATCATTGTTTATGGCAGACGCCTCAATCATCTTTGATTCACAGCAAGGAGAAGAAAGTAAGAAAAAGAAAATAAGACAACGAGGCACGTATACGTTTTATTATATATCTGAGGTAGACTAATCTAAATCTATTAGATAATGACGAACATAATTCCAGGGGGAAATGACGCAAGCCTGCAAATATTGTGGCATATTTGATTGTATTAAAATGTACACGACGGTGTCATGATGGCAGTATTTCACTTGTAGATTTATCAAACATGTCTGAAACTCTCAATGAGATGCTAACAGAAAATACAAATAAAGCTATAAATTATCGAACACATACAACAGTTCAATGCAGGTTTAGTAATTACTTCCACAGAACGGAATATGACACTATTGTGTACTACTTCATTGACAAATTGACAGCAGTGTCTCTATCACATTCGTAACAAGATGGCAGACCGATATGTGGGCAGTTGTACACATCTCAGATGACCGAAGCAATAAACTAATGTATAGACAGTAATCAAGATTGTTTTTGAACTGTTAGAGCAAATTTAGAATTGATGTTGAGGAGAATTTAAATGTTTGAGGATTCTGACAACCAAACAATCAAGGTAACACAAGATAATGAAACAATACGCGGGCGCGTATCGTCCAGAGTGATATTAATCTGTCTGTTGTGGGGTCGTGAATGCTGTATTTTTATAGTGAATCTAGCCAACGTTTAGGGAGCCCTCCCCGAGGTCTCTTTTTGTCACGCGGATATAACATGGTGGTTATGGTACTCCATGTTTCATCTTGTCTTCTGGATATTTGACCAGCCCAACGGTGTTTAGGGTAGTTGACGACCTGTAGGACATCCTTGATGTGTGACATTCTCCGGATGTCGCTATTGTGTTGTTCGCTCTGCCGCTGTTGTCTGAGAGTTATGCCCACGAGGCGTCTTTCAAGAGATGCGTGTGCTGTTACTCTTTTGTGCGCTCTGAAAAGGGCGTTAAATGGCGGGCTGCATTAGCTTTCCTCACATCCCGATCGGCTGATGTGCTATGCTTGGCTTCATCTGCGTGTCGCTTACTACTGCGGAGGATCACGTCGATCCTTCACTTCGCTAGCGAGGCCACCATGAAAACAGCCCACTTCCAGGTACAATTGCGATGAAGTCCAGGTGGGTGTCTTGGCCAGTATATTTTACTTAACCCAGACTAACATGTCCGATCAGTATGTTTTACCTGATCAGATGTTAATCTCCACTTCCCACTAGAACCACAGAGTAACAATAGTATTGTTATCATCTTTCTGTGCTCGTTGTTTCAACCAACTAGACCTCAGTAACAAATTACTTGCAGATCATGCTGCTGATTATTGTGTGAAAACAGAAGCTGTTGAACTTAATTATCTAGAAATATTTACTAGTTGAGCTATGACGAGGACTAAATGGGACAGTCCCCGTCCTACATTTAGAATGAAAGTGTAGACGCATTGGTAATGTTACCTTCAGTGTTTCAAGGAAGCCCTAACAATATACAACATCAAGACACAATGGTAATAGTCAGAAAGTTTGGTTGGTCAGACTTATGTATTACTTTCATTTGCAAAGCAGCCTGGCCTGAGATTAAATATATGATCCAATGTACTCAGTGACCTGAAATCAAAATCTAACATAATTGCACGGGTTTTTAAAACTAAGTCTGAGCAATAGTACAATGTTTGAAAAGGGAATTTTATTGAGATTGTATTTGCATACAGATACGTGATTGGACTTCAAAAACTAGGTGTACCTTGTTGTTGTTTGTGAATGCCCACAATGAGTAGGTCACTCTTTTATAGCGCCCTGAAAAGGACGTTAAGTGGCGGGTTGCAGTAGCTTTGCTCAGATCCCGAGCGAGCGGATGAAGATGGCCCGGGGTCCTCCAGGCGGTTGCGCTATGCTTGGCTACATTTGCATATCACTCACTACTATGAGGATCACCTCGATCCTACACCTCGTTAGATAGGCTGCCATGAAAACAGCCCGTTTCCAGGGAGGACCACAAGGAAGCCGAAGTAAGGGTCTTTGCATTTATGTTTTGCCTGACCCAGGCGTACATGTCTGATCAGTATATTTTGTCTGACCCTGACTAACATGTCTGATCAGTATATTTTGTCTGACCCAGGCTTACATGTCTGATCAGTATATTTTGTCTGACCCTGACTAACATGTCTGATCAGTATATTTTGTCTGACCCTGACTAACATGTCTGATCAGTATATTTTGTCTGACCCAGGCTTACATGTCTGATCAGTATATTTTGTCTGACCCAGGCTTACATGTCTGATCAGTATATTTTGTCTGACCCTGACTAACATGTCTGATCAGTATATTTTGCCTGACCCAGGCGTACATGTCTGATCAGTATATTTTGTCTGACCCTGACTAACATGTCTGATCAGTATATTTTGCCTGACCCAGGCTTACATGTCTGATCAGTATATTTTGCCTGACCCAGGCTTACATGTCTGATCAGTATATTTTGTCTGACCTTGACTAACATGTCTGATCAGTATATTTTGCCTGACCAGACGTAACTCTTCCTCCCCTGGCTTACCTCATGCTCAGATGCCAAAGACGTTAGATGCAGGTTACAGACTACGCGCGAACTCGGGAACATGCTTTGCAGAAATACTGCGTTTGTGTATATTTATAAAAATGGACGTATATGTATGTCTTCCTGTCATGTTCCATCCTGTTCCAACTGCCCAAGTCTTCCATGTTGGCTTAAGGTTTGTCGCAAACTCTATTCTCCACGTGTGTTTAAGTCCGCCTCCACTTCTATTACCTCACCCCTCATGTTCCAGTAGCATCTATTGGTTCTATCCCACAGTTCCACATTCGTGAGTTTATCATTTGAATGTCACTGTTCAGTGCCTGACACCTACTGACGACTGCTTCAACTTTTCCGCTGTAGTTTTCGTTGTTCCCCATAAAACAGAGTCGTGCATGTAATGTGACGCACTGTATATTGGAGTTTGGCTTGGCTTGGCTTGGCTTTGTTCGTTCTCAATCTCCCGCTACCAAACCCTGAAAGGGCTTAAGTAGCAGAATGTAGTCCAGAAAACGGAATGCGTTGTGTAGTAGTTTACATCAGCTTAACTGCGATATTTGCACCTTTCGGTCCTTCTTCTTCTTCTTCGTACGCAGTCAGACAGTAACCATTATTTTTTCGAAAAAAGCGGCGGTCATCCTGAGGCTGTCGACACTGCCATAGAGATTGTCTTGTGGTTCCACTGGTGATGGCCACATCTGGTCTCTCTGATCCTCGTATGTCGGGCAGTTCTGCAGCAGATGTTCAGCGGTCATTTTACCGGTACCACACGGGCATTCGTCGGTACCAACTATCTTCAATTTGTTGAATAGGGGGTACCACAGTCTATTGTGGCCAGTGCGAAGTTTGAAGACAACGACCTGCTCTCTTCGGTTCAACTGGTAATAGGCATCGTTTTTGGTGTAACCAGTATGTTCGGTTTCCCATTTGGTCATGTATCTGGCTTTAATAAGCCGTTTTGACTCTTCGTACGACATACTAGTATCTGTTTGTGGTAGTCTTGCACCTTCTTTTGCCAGTTTGTCTGCCTCCTCGTTGCCTTGGATGTTGCAGTGTGATGGGACCCACTGTACCACTACCCTTTTTGGTGCGGACTGCTGGCATAGTTGACAGAGTACTGCTCTTAAGTCATTAAGCTCAGTGTTTTTCTGGCTTTTTAGCGCTGTGACTACGGCGAGAGCATCTGTAAGCAGGACTGTATGGCTTTCATTTTCTTTATGTGTCACCATTTCTTCCACTGCCGCCCTCAGTACCTCTGCCTCCGCTCTGAAATTGCTTGTGTACTTACCAGTAGCGAATGACAGTGTTATTTTTCTGCCATTTGGTAAGTTCAGGAATGCTCCTGCCCCTCCGTTCTGTGTAGTGTTTGTTACAGAACCGTCGGTGTATGCATGGGTCCAGTCCATGCTTGGGTAGTTTTTCGATATAAAGCTTAGGGTAGTATCTCTGCTTTCTTTTTCAGTCTGGCAGTTTTAGTTTCCAATACCTGGTATATTTTCTACCACCTCTGGAAATATATCCTGCCTCCAGGTAGGTTTTCGTACAGTAGTGATGGGCGTTGGTGTTGTTAGTGTGTTTATGGAATCTTCGTGCATCTTTGCTTTGGCTATTTCTGCAAAGTTTCTCCGCTTTAGTTTCCCATTTCCCAAATTGTTTAGTCTCTGGTGCATTGGATGGTCGGTCAGTCTTCGGAGTTTCTCTGACTGCAGCTAGGCTCTGCAGTCTCTTCTATCTGTCATGGATTGCAGTTTTGTAATCTTTTCAAGTTCTACAATTGGCGTTGACTTCATGCCTCCTGTTATAACTCTCATGGCTTGGTTTTGAAGTTTGCTAACTTTATCGAAGTTCGCCTTTGCTGCTGTTGTCCATGCCGCAATGCCATACTCGAGCACTGGTCTCACTCTTCCAGTGTACAGTTTCTTTAGTATGCTTTCGTCTGCTTCCCAGCTTGTGCCAGCAAGTTTCCTGATGATTGCTATTCTTTCTCTGGCTCTCATTCAGTTACCTTTCGGTCCAACACATCCGACTTCAGCAAGCATATTTTGAGTACCGGGTTAGCATTCCCTCTTTAATCCCTTCTCCTTAGCCAGTCTGTCCTGCTGCAGCCTGTTATCCAGGATCATCGCGTGGAGGTGTAAAAGGGTCTTGTCAGCTATGGTTCGCTGGTCCTGCTGCTAATGCGCTGCTCAGCATCTTGATCCCATATTCGAGTTTGATATTTATGTTCTTGTGGTGGATTTAATTTTTTGCTTTCCATAAATTCTCAAACTCAATGAAGGTCCCTTGTGCCTTTTCTTGTCTAAATGTAACATTTATCTGTACCTCTTACATTGTCTGTGTTGATACCGAGATATATGCATGATTCCATCTGTTGTAGTATTGCGTCTCTCCAGAAAATGTTAGTCGTTAGTTGTGTTTATTCTTATAAACTTTGTTGTCTTCTCTGTGTCCTCATACCCAATGTGTGGGACCGTTTATTAGGTTCACTTCTGATTCTATCTCTAAGAATCGACGGCACTGCACTCCGGGCATATGCATAGGTGCTCAGTCTCTCTAATATGGCGTAAGGTATGGATGCTGATGGTCCCTGTAGCTCGCTGGTTGTACACTCTCCTGCGCCGTCCTCTCGTGCGCCCCACTCCACTCGAACCTCGTTTAATGTCGAAACTTTGCAGTCTGTGGATTTCTGCTTCATTTATTGAGGTGTCCTCATCCAGCAGGTGGTCATTGATTGATTTCAAAATGTCACTTCTATCCATCACTAATGTGCCCATCATGGTAGCTTGTGAAGCCATGATGTCGGCTCTTTCATTGCCCTGAACCCCTGCAGAACAGTAGATGAGCAGGACAGTAGATCCATATCAATTCCTAGAGGTTTGAGGCCTCAGCAGCAGCTGTCCACTCGTACCAAAGCCATCCCTTCTGTACGTTCTGAAGTACGGCTTGCGTGTCTGTCACGATGACTGCCCTTGTTATGGAAGTCTCAGATATCCATTTCAGTGCTGAGGTCACCGTTTCCGTCTCCATTCTCATACTGGAAGTTGTTGACATGTATGCCCTTCTGCGCTCAGCAACGACCTCTCCTCTCACTCTAGCCGGGAAACCCCAGCCGGATGTCCCACTGCGCACGACTGATCCGGCGGTGTATACGACATCGTCACTTAGGTACACTTATATGTGGACTGAGTGGTCTCGAGGTAAGACGTCGGCCTCGAGTGCTGGTGGTTACGGGTTCAAATCACGGTAGACTTTTTCGAATTTCCCCGATCTCTGGGTAGTAGAGATCGCCAGGTACATTAAAAATCCCTCGGCAGTTAGAAATCGAAAATAGTAGGCGTAACGGCTGCTGTCTGGGCAAAATTTAAAATGTTAAAAATCTAGCCAGTCTATGATGAGATCCTTACACGTGCATTGTGCTGAGATTCTCCAGGTGGAGAAGAACAGAGACCTTATCATTTCAATGACGTTGATTCGTCAACTAAACTTAACTAAGGTACACTTATTTTATTTAGCATCTGTTTGTGGTTGTGACACAGAATAGTCGTCATCATCAAATCCAGATCATTAAATCATCTTTGTCGGTATATTATTTTAATTATGTTTTCCAAGGCTGGAAGTTGTGTTTTTCATAATTCAGTCAAAAACCAGAATAAAACGGAATTGATGATAAGAGACATCGTTGTCGTACACCAATCCTTATGTTAAAGAATTCTAAATTTCACATATCCATACGTTTTCTTAGTTATGTTAATGAACTTTAGCGGTACTTCAAATAGTCTAAGTAGGTTACAAAGTGGTTTTGCTTCTAAACTGTCAAATGCCTTTTAACAATTACGAATCTTATCAAAAGTGATGAGTTACATTCTGCACTGTCTTTATATATTATCATGAGGGGACGGCGTGGCCTAGTGGTTAAGTGGCATGGCTCACAACTGGGAGGTGCTGGATTCGAACCCCATCACAGCACCGTCCGTTACCCCGGGGAAGCAAACCCTTAGAAAATGCAGGAGGAAGCAGACCTTTACACAAAATGCATGCTGAAGTCAGATGCACTGGGCCGACAGGCGCAAAATAAAAACCACAGTGCAACGCATACCGCCTTGGGTATAAGAGAAATTAGGCGAACACCAAAAAAAAATAAAAAAATATATATATATATATATTATCATCACTGAAGCTGTCTGGTACAAAGACTCTATTCTGTTGGAAGTCCCTGTTCGTCCCTCAACAGTTTATCTATGGTTTCTTTCAATCTCTCTGATATGGTTCTGTACAGTGTTGTCCATATATATGTAGATATATGCTAAGCACATACGATTTATACTAGGTGTCAGTTTTTATTCATTCATATTTAGTTGCCTACCCTACCATGTTAGGAAGCCTTATACCAATTTTACTGCAAGATAGATTAGAGCGTGCCAATAACTGGAATTAAGGGGGTTATTTACATTAACACTTGCAATATATGGAGTGTCTAGTCCTTACCTTTACACCATTTACACAACAGTTGCTATATATGGAGTGTCTAGTCCTTACCTTTACACCATTTACACAACAGTTGCTATATATGGAGTGTCTAGTCCTTACCTTTACACCATTTACACAATAGTTGCAATATATGGAGTGTCTAGTCCCTACCTTTACACCATTTACACAACAGTTGCAATATATGGAGTGTCTAGTCCCTACCTTTACACCATTTACACAATAGTTGCAATATATGGAGTGTCTAGTCCCTAGCTTTACACCATTTACACAATAGTTGCAATATATGGAGTGTCTAGTCCCTACCTTTACACCATTTACACAATAGTTGCAATATATGGAGTGTCTAGTCCCTACCTTTACACCATTTAAACATCAGTTGCTATATATGGAGTGTCTAGTACCTACCTTTACACCATTTACACAATAGTTGCAATATATGGAGTGTCTAGTCCCTACCTTTACACCATTTACACACCAGTTGCTATATATGGCGTGTGTGGTCCATACCTAGACACCATTACGTGATACCATGAACTCTCCCAGAAGACTACTGAAGTGACTCATTCACGATGTGCAGGAATAACAGCATCTGTTGCAGGACGTGGATTAGTCAACTGAACCGCAGAACAGTGGTAATCAGATCGGCTGAAAATCACTTTCAGCCGTTATCATACTTGCAGTTAATTATTGTAATTTTTTTTCAAATGTTGCTGACTTAACCAGCTTACTTTATGGCTGTACTCGTCATTTACACATCATCGTGAATTATCAAAGCAATCATATCAACAGTAAAACTGGCAGCACAGTGGTCTCACGCTTACACAAACTTGATGGCTACATCAAATCAATGGACTAATCATCAAATAAAAATAGATGCCCATCGTAAGTGAAGATGGCGGCAGCATCGGACTTGTCCTTCTTGATGTATCATCATATGATTGTAAAGACCAATCCACGCCAGACTTTGCCGCTTCCGGGGCACAGATGGGAGGAGTCAACTGTGGAGTTGTCGGGCGTTCTTTTCTTTAAGGCAGATCGCTTGCTCTGAGCGATGGAGTTTGGGTATTTGTAGAAGCAGCAGTATTGGAAACAAAAAACAAGTAGAGGTTAGTCCCATGGCAACAATTGCCGTCGGGGATCAAGATAACTCTTATTTAACTAAAACGCATCTTTTGTGAGGTGGGCTAGCCAGTTCCCTTCCTTGCTGTTTTTACCTTACCCAACTCATACGTCAGAGACCCATTTACAACTGAGTTGACTGCAGGAGTAGCATAACAGGTATGAACCACGTGCCGGATTTTGTGTTCTGTCCATTCGTGAACTCGAACCCCTGGAACGCTGTAATTCCAGTCTAGTAAGTCAGCTCACGACCCACTATGCTACTTCACGCTCTAGTATTAGTAGTAACATTAGTATTAGTAAAAGTAGTAGTTTTAGTAGTAGTAGTAATATTATGACTCGCAATGATAGTAGTAATAATAGTAGCAGTAGTTGCAGTAATGTTGGCGGAGTAGTAAGAGGATTAGCAAGCAGGAGCGGTAATAGCACTCAATGTAGTGTCAATTGTGTTTGCATCAACAACAACATATGTTATTGGTGCTGTAAAAGGAGGGTAAAAGGTATTGTTGTTACAGCAACATTTGTATTTACCTTTGTTGCAACAGCAGTTGTTATTGAAATTATGTTGCTGTATAGCGAAGTAGATAAGTTCAAATTATTGCATTGTAATGAGGTCTCAATATGCCAGTATGCAAATCGTTGTGTGGTGTGTAGTAACAGGTTGCAAAGGGGGAGGGGTGGAGCGAGAAAAGCGGTGGGGGGGGGGAGGGATATGTAGCAACACTATTGACATCAAAAGGTTTCTGACCCCATACACAGCTTTCTTCAGTCGTTTGTACAATTATGTTTTGAAGAGTTCAGTCAAGATTGGCACTACAGACCTTTGTGCCTGCGGCACAGCCCCCATGAAGGCAGAACATATTTTGCAGTCCTGTCCACTGTATACCGACAAAAGAAGTAGCATTTGGCAACAGCCAGTGTCCTTCCATGATAAGCTGTACGGAAGCGTACAGAGCCTTGAGTCGACTGCTGCCTTTGTTAGAGTCATTGAAGTTGAGGTCTGAAGACGAACGAGGAAGAAAAAGAAGATTCCCGACCAGCACTCAAGTGTCACAGAACATGATAAAAGAACATGACATCTTATTGAACCGTTGCTTCTTGTTACGAGGCAAAGAACCGGCTTTGGTTGGTCCCTTCCAGCGGTGCTTGCCAAACATGTCTGTGGATGGACCGATAGGGATTCATCCATTGTAGCACAGTCATGCGCTCATTTATCAATTGTAGCACAGTCATGCGCTCATTCGTCCATTGTAGCACAGTCATGCACTCATTCGTCCATTGTAGCACAGACATGCGCTCATTCATCCATTGTAGCACAGTCATGCGCTCATTCATCAATTGTAGCACAGTCATGCGCTCATTCATCCATTGTAGCACAGACATGCGCTCATTCATCCATTGTACCACAGACATGCGCTCATTCATCCATTGTACCACAGTCATGCGCTCATGTGATTGATTATTGCTCTTTATCGGCAATCTTAAGTTTGTGTCACTGATTTTGTTGATGCACGCTACGTCAGTTCTATGACTCTCTTACCATTTACTGGTAACAATTACTCGCATAAACGATTTTGTTACGACTATTTAAAATAAATTAAATAGTTGTTATATTTAAAAAAATTGTGTGAGATTCTATAAGAGACTATGAAACAAATTTTGAAATTTTATAGAGAATTATATAGTTAAATTTAACATTTGTGTTTAAAAATCCATCAACATCATTTGATTGAACAGACCTAAGACTGGTTGTAAAGTTGTCTGAGCATGTCTCTCCGTTGGACCATATTCACTTTTTGATCAGTCCTAAAACTGATTGTGTCTGAGCATGTATCTCCGTTGGACCATATTAACTTTTTGATCAGTCCTAAAACTGATTGTGTCTGAGCATGTATCTCCGTTGGACCATATTCACTTTTTGATCAGTCCTAAAACTTATTGTGTCTGAGCATGTATCTCCGTTGGACCATATTAACTTTTTGATCAGTCCTAAAACTGATTGTGTCTGAGCATGTATCTCCGTTGGACCATATTCACTTTTTGATTAGTCCTAAAACTTATTGTGTCTGAGCATGTATCTCCGTTGGACCATATTCACTTTTTGATCAGTCCTAAAACTGATTGTGTCTGAGCATTTATCTCCGTTGGACCATATTAACTTTTTGATCAGTCCTAAAACTGATTGTGTCTGAGCATGTATCTCCGTTGGACCATATTCACTTTTTGATCAGTCCTAAAACTGATTGTGTCTGAGCATGTCTCTCCGTTGGACCATATTCACTTTTTGATCAGTCCTAAAACTGATTGTGTCTGAGCATGTCTCTCCGTTGGACCATATTCACTTTTTGATCAGTCCTAAAACTGATTGTGTCTGAGCATGTATCTCCGTTGGACCATATTAACTTTTTGATCAGTCCTAAAACTGATTGTGTCTGAGCATGTATCTCCGTTGGGCAATACGATCTACATTTGTCTTCATTTCAGAATAGTTGTGTCGTATATTGTGTCCTAGCTAACTCAATCTTCATTTCTATAAAATGTTCAATATTTGTATTTGTGCGCCTATCTCAGTGAGGACAAAGTCATGAGATCTTCTTTCTTTCAAACTCACGCTTTTCATTCTACGATAGCAACACATTTTACACGCTTCGTAGTTCTTTTTAAATTGTCTTTGCCAGAGTCCATCTTTCAGCCCCATACAGTGCAACTAACCATATATGAGTAGGGATTAATCTTTTCCTCAGTTCTATCCTGATATTCTTTGAGGTTAACAATTTCATTTTTCCAAGAAGTCCATTTTGACATTGCAATCCTTGTCTTAATTTCTGTCACAATGCGGGCATCTTCTGATATCATTTTTACCACATATGTAAACTTCTGTACTTTTTCGATTATTTTTACATTGATGATAATACTTACTGGCCCATCTTTCTTGTCTAATTACTAAACAAGTAAGGTTTCTTGGCAAGTAACTGCACGTACGGTAGGTTGGCAAGTGTACAGTACGCTAGGTTGGCAAGGGTACAGTATGGTAGGTTGGCAAGTGTACAGTACGGTAGGTTGGCAAGTGTGCAGTACGGTAGGTTGGCAAGTGTACAGTACGGTAGGTTGGCAAGTGTGCAGTACGGTAGGTTGGCAAGTGTACAGTACGGTAGGTTGGCAAGTGTACAGTACGGTAGGTTGGCAAGTGTACAGTACGCTAGGTTGGCAAGGGTACAGTGCGGTAGGTTGGCAAGTGTACAGTACGGTAGGTTGGCAAGTGTACAGTACGCTAGGTTGGCAAGGGTACAGTGCGGTAGGTTGGCAAGTGTACAGTACGGTAGGTTGGCAAGTGTGCAGTACGGTAGGTTGGCAAGTGTACAGTACGGTAGGTTGGCAAGTGTACAGTACGGTAGGTTGGCAAGTGTACAGTACGGTAGGTTGCCATTACTTTCCGTACGTGAAGGAGCATTAGCCCAGAGAAAAACCCAGTATCTGCCAAACTGGACACAAGTGGGAATCGAACCCGGAACGTTGGAATTGTGAAAACCGAGTGAGTTTCACCCCTAGGCCACGCAGCCTCCATGCCTAATTACTACTACCTTTATTTTCAATGTATTTATTTCTATGCCAAACTCTTTGGCTGTGTTGTTCATGTTTTAAAGCAGTCTTTCCAACATTGCTTCTGATCATTCTACTAATGCATTGGTCATCGGCAAATGTGATAACATTAATTTCCGACATTGACTTTGACAGGCCTATTAGAACTCCGAACAACTTTTTATAATTATGAAACACGTTTTAAACAAGCAAATGTTTATGAGAATTAGTACCGTTATTCGCAAGTTTCTTGATGCTTTTCGCGACCTGTGACTGAAACTGGCGAGCTGGTGCTGCAGGCTCGCGGATGGACGACTGATGATAGTAGCCCAGAGAAAGAGGTCTCGTGCATCGACATCGGTCCATGGACTACCAGATTGGGAAAATATTCCCTTAAAGGAAAGTTTGTGTCAAAGCGCTGATTGTGTTCAGGCTACATCAGTTTATGTGTCAATTGATTTGAAAAAAAAGAGGTCGCAAGTTCCATTTATGGTGCGTTATAGTTGCCGTCTATGACACGCGTGGAAAACATCACTTACTTCATAGCTGCAATCTATGACACGAGTGGAAGACATCACTTCATAGTTGCTGTCTATGACACGAGTGGAAGACATCACTTCATAGTTGCTGTCTATGACACGAGTGGAAGACATCACTTCATAGTTGCTGCCTATGATACGAGTGGAAGACATCATTTCATAGTTGCTGTCTATGACACGAGTGGAAGCCATCACTTCATAGTTGATGTCTATAACACGCGTTGAAGGCATCACTTCATAGTTGCTGTCTATGACACGAGTGGAAGACATGACTTCATAGCTGCCGTCTATGACACGAGTGGAAGGCATCCCTTGAAAGTTGTCCTCTACAACACGCATGGAATGCATCACTCGACAGTTAGAGGCGACACAGAGTTACGCTATCATCACATAGAGCCTCTGATTAGCTGAGTTGTTAGAGCTAGTGAATCTCACTCTAACGATGATTGTCGTCTATAAACCCCTTTCCCTAGCCCCAGGCAAATTGGCACCAGACTTACTTGTAGCCTAGGTTAAAGTAGCAGTGAAGACAAGGGCTCACTCTGTTTTGTTAAAATCGAGGTCATTGTGCACCTACCAGACACATGAGTATTTAATCCCTCTCATCATATAGCGTAGAGCATAGGTACTGTTGGTTTCTGTAGCGAGCTGGCTGCACACACTCCCGATCTGTCCTCTCTGTTGAATCTGCGTATTATTACACAATCTTGTAATCTGTACATTGCTGGTTGATTGACCACGGTGTCTTCATCAAAAGGCTGCCGTAGGTCAACTTTTAAATGTCTCCACTGTAGGTACCCATGAGACCAGAATTCCAGCTCTATTAGTCCAGCAAACCCCTGCATGCCTAAGACAATAGACCCACACACGTTCCCATAGGCTCAAGGACTCTATCCACTCATGCACATATTTTCTGCACATCTTTTCTAGCGCATCTTTTCTGCACACCTTTTCTGCACATCTTTTCTGCGCATCTTTTCTGCACACCTTTTCTGCACATCTTTTCTAGCGCATCTTTTCTGCACACCTTTTCTGCACATCTTTTCTGCGCATCTTTTCTGCTCATCTTTTCTGCACACCTTTTCTGCTCATCTTTTCTGCTCATCTTTTCAGAAATAAGAATTAAGAGTAAGAATGATTGCGGCTCCCATTGAAGAAGTATCAGATAGTCACTTCAGATCTGAAGTCACTGCCTCGATCGGATACCAGACTCTCATCCCAGAGAAGCTAAGAAGCTAAGACCTCGCGCATTTACGTCGATGCCATAGACTACTCCACCACTCTGCAGATGTAGACTAAACAAACAAACTGGATAATGTATTACACGATCCGTCCTCTGTAACGCTCAGAGGAGCTAAAATCTGTACGAAGCTTCAGTGGAATTCCAGGCAACGGGTGAGGTCATCGCAGGTAATCGTCTGACTGTGTCAACTTTAAGGATGCAACCGCATTAAGAACATCCGCGACAAAAGTGCCTACTACGGAACTATACCATCTGATATCTACCCATGAACATCGAAGTTCTTTAACGAGTGCAGGACAATCAGGAACAAAGACAACACAACTAATGTATCTACAAATGTACTGATCTGGAAAATGCAAAACTGATTGTACAACAGAGTTTGAACTAGCAAAATACAGAACTGATTGCTCAACAGAGTTTGAACTAGCAATATGCAGAACTGATTGTTCAACAGAGTTAGAACTAGCAATATGTAGAACTGATTGTTCAACTAGCAATATGCAGAACTGATTGTTCAACAGAGTTTGAACTAGCAAAATACAGAACTGATTGCTCAACAGAGTTTGAACTAGCAATATGCAGAACTGATTGTTCAACAGAGTTTGAACTAGCAATATGTAGAACTGATTGTTCAACTAGCAAAATACAGAACTGATTGCTCAACAGAGTTTGAACTAGCAAAATACAGAACTGATTGCTCAACAGAGTTTGAACTAGCAATATGCGGAACTGATTGCTCAACAGAGTTTGAACTAGCAATATGCAGAACTGATTGTTCAACAGAGTTTGAACTAGCAATATGCAGAACTGATTGTTCAACAGAGTTTGAACTAGCAATATGTAGAACTGATTGTTCAACTAGCAAAATACAGAACTGATTGCTCAACAGAGTTTGAACTAGCAATATGCAGAACTGATTGTTCAACAGAGTTTGAACTAGCAATATGCAGAACTGATTGTTCAACAGAGTTTGAACTAGCAATATGTAGAACTGATTGTTCAACTAGCAAAATACAGAACTGATTGCTCAACAGAGTTTGAACTAGCAATATGCAGAACTGATTGTTCAACAGAGTTTGAACTAGCAATATGTAGAACTGATTGTTCAACAGAGTTTTAACTAGCAATATGTAGAACTGATTGTTCAACTAGCAATATGCAGAACTGATTGTTCAACAGAGTTTGAACTAGCAAAATGCAGAACTGATTGTTCAATAGAGTTTGAACTAGCAATATGTAGAACTGATTGTTCAATAGAGTTTGAACTAGCAATATGCAGAACTGATTGTTCAATAGAGTTTGAACTAGCAATATGCAAAAATGATTGTTCAACAGAGTTTTAACAAGCAATATGTAGAACTGATTGTTCGACAGAGTTTTAACTAGCAATATGTAGAACTGATTGTTCAACTAGCAATATGTAGAACTGATTGTTCAACAGAGTTTGAACAAGCAAAATGCAGAACTAATTGTTCAATAGAATTTGAACTAGCAATATGCAGAACTGATTGTTCAACAGAGTTTGAAGTAGCAATATGCCACCGCCCAGAGTTGGTCATAAAGTAATCACAACAGGTCCCGAACGTTCTGTTTTATTCCATCTCGCTTCATTGAACGTCCCTGGATATCTTTCAAATCAAATAAATATCTATACTCGCGGCAACTGAATCACATGGAATACAAGAAGCCTAAGGTATCCGTAATATGGGACAATATAAATTACTCCTGCGCAGTGTACTTTAATTAAATATGGCTACCACATGCTCTGACAAATAGCCGCATATTTGTTTTCATTTACTGAATTTCGTTCTATTTTTCTATGTGGTCTTTGCACGTACCGATTCTAAAACTTGTTTAAAAAAATCATTTATCAATTTCTCTGTTATTAGTAAATATATCTCATTTTTAAGGTTTTCTATTTATTTTTGCATCTTTCATTTTCAAAGCATAGTTTTCTTTTCTCCTGCTGAAACACATTCTCAAAAGTTCGGTTGTCTGTTTTGTATCTCACATTCTCAAAGTTCTTTTTCATGTGTATGTATCACCGATTCACAAAGTTATTTTTCATGGATATGTATCACTGACTCTCCCATTTCTGTTACATCTTTGTGTATCACTGACTCTCAAAGTTCTTTTTTATGTTTGTGAATCACTGATTCACAAATTTCTGTTATATGCTTGTTTATCAACTCTCAAAGTTATGTTTCATGCTTGTGTATCCCTGATTCTCGAAATTCTTTTTTTCAGTTCATCTATTTCACGTTCCCAAAGTTCTGTTAGGACAGTTCCAGCTGGAGCATTGGCATTTAGGCAATACCCCCTACATATAACGCCTAAGCACCATCTCATGACGTCACGGAGTGTAGGCCTTGGTTACAATGGCTAGCCAAAGCGCATTGAACGGTAGGTATGGTTGCCTTAGAAATTGTTTAATTGAAAAAGGAGTATAGAAATTGACATTTTACTTCGATGTTATTAATACTTTTATTTACTATGTTTTGTATGTAACTTGCAAGAATTAAGTTAATCACGGCACAGTAGCCATGGAAACTTACTCGATTTTTAAGAAAAAATAATTTGGATAATGTTGATATAAACAGCAACTTGAATACGAATCTTGTCCATAATTAAACATAAAATCTGTTCTTCAGACTGGAACGTTTCAAACCATTGGATGAATGCAAGTAACAACAATAACATAGAAGACCAAGCTTTATTATTTGCAAGTACTTTAGTTTTATTTTACAACACATGTAATTAAGGGTATTGGTTTTAAACCACAGGTAGTTAAAGGTAATGGTTTTAAACACAGGTAATTAAAGGTAATGGTTTTAAAACACAGGTAGTTAAAGGTAATGGTTTTAAAACACAGGTAATTAAAGGAAATGGTTTTAAACACATATAATTAAAGGTAATGGTTTTAAAACACAGGTAGTGAAAGGTAATGGTTTTAACACAGGTAGTTAAAGGTTATGGTTTTAAAACACAGGTAGTTAAAGGTAATGGTTTTAAAACACAGGTAGTTAAAAGTAATGGTTTTAAAACACAGGTAGTTGAAGGTAATGGTTTTAAAACACAGTGACAAGATGAAGACGTAGATCAAACAAGAAAAAACTCGTGTGGGGTAATTCTGAGCAAGCAGCATGTGCACAACAGATTTATAGTTTGATTGAGAGCTTGTTATTAGAAATGCATATGAACAAATTCACTTTAATACAGTTTGAAGCTTTCGTTTCTTTGCATGGCTCGCTCTCTTTCCGCAGGATGATATGCCGCCTGCCGAAAGCATCGCACAAAGTAAGAACTTCGTAGCTCCAGCAATGAACCCAGGAATCTGAAAAAAATGCCATAATGAACCGACGGTCGCAGCTCGAATGTGAACCCTGACCGTCCGAATACGAGGCACGCGGCTTGACCACTTCGCAAAGAAGACCCCCCCCCCCCCCCCGCCCCCACCCCCTCCCTTCCCCTCCCCTCACAGTAGAAAAGAAGAGAGACAGAGAGAGAGAGAGACACCGAGAGAGAGAGAGACAAATATAAATGGAAAGAGAGAAACGAGAACGGAAGCCTTTGTAAACGTATGGAATGTGTGCATACCCTGAGGTCTGAGGCAACCCATAGGGAAAATGAAACGATTTGTCCAAAGACACCCGTGCTGCGTTGTTCTCTGTCCACTAACTTTCCTTGGTAGCATGTTGCAGTGGCTTTTCTTACACTACGGGGCGTACTGTAGAAGGTACAACTTAGAACTCCTGTATATAGTGCAACGCTAATCAGCACAGCTGGCTTACAGCTACAGTTCGCAGTGTTGATATCCATCTCGTTGGCAAATCTGCTGTAACACAACGTGTTTCCATGTACACTGCATGAATCTAAGGTATAATCTTGATCAGTGTGTTGCCTATGGATCTGACACTTGCATGCTCTATCCGTGTGTATTAAGTTATCACCAGTTATCGCATTAGGGTCTGTTATTCCTATTAATTTTGCTACCACATTTTCAATAAGTACAATTATCACAAAGTAACATATCACGATATCAGTTTCTGATAACACATACAACTAAATCAGAAATGGTACACAGAATATAACTAATAATTAACTGCACATACAGTGTTTCATATTAGTGCAATGACAGACAGAAGTAAGTGAATCGTTAATTCATCGAAGCTGACATGTCAGTTGAAAATATCTCGAAGCATATGGCTCATATAAAACTTTAATTTCTTTCTTTCTCATTACGATATTTTAGGTACGTTCCTTAAACCCTTTTCAAAAATGGATGTCGAGCAAAATGTTAAATGAATAATCAAGTCGCTGCCTTCAATTTACGAAACGTATGCGTAAAACTAGTATAAACAATAGAACACAAGTGAATATGTATTTAATATTATAATATCACCTAGTAAATAATATACAAACTATTATGTGCGTGCGTGTGTATAATTGTGTATATATGAATCGTATATTATTAATAATAATAATAATTTACACACACATACATATATGAAACACAAGCCATCAGAAACGTAGAACAGTTGTTTTTGTAGAAGCACGATAACTCAAATGATACGGTCATACTTTATTTTAAAAATAGGCTACCCAACATTATTCTAAAGAAAGCGGTGAAGGGAAGAACAAAGAAGGAAAAGACCCAAAATGCGTGGTCAGATAATGTTCAGAAATGAAGGATGAAAACCTTCAAGTCACAGCAAGAATAGCGAAGAACGGACAGACGTGGACACAGGAAGTAAATAGTTGTGTGAGATGTAATGACCCAATAATCTGATAGGTTATGGAGAAGCCGAGACTAGCAATGTTGTGCTCGCGCGTGTTTAGTGGCTACATTGGTTAAATTATTGAATACAAATAATATCCTTATGTAGGTATTATATTGGTTAAACTATTGACTACAAATAATATCCTTATTTAGGGATTATATTGGTTAAACTACTTTATACTAATAATATTCATATTTATAATAGAACACTTGATACTCCAGTGCAAGACGTAACTTTTTGCATATACTCGGGATGTTCACTAAGTTTCAGGACTTAACTGTTTTCCTGAAACTATAATATGTAGGAAAGTGGTCTAAATGGTGCACTATCTTGAAGAAGATGAAACCAACTAGCTGTTAAGTCTACTCATTCACTGAACAAAAATTCAGTCCTGGAACTTGATCAACAGTCATCGTACATAATTTAGAGGTACCTAATCATCTGGGCGATTTTTGTCATTGTATTTTAGTTCCGTGAATCTGGCCGTTAGACAACCTGCCTGGTGTATGACAACCACACAAGATGATCCACTATCCTCTCGTTGGATGAAGTACCAGGAGTCGCATTATTCATTCCGGTTTATGAAATAGGGATTTAGTCTTGGTCGTCCAACATTCGTCACACCCCGGCTGCCTTGCGGGATATCATTTTACATGAAAGACTTCGGGAGTAAACCCTGAGAAAAAAATCTTTATCCTGTGTTATTTCCGGTAGTCTTGATAATGTCTTACCACTAGCCATAGGTAGCAAAGGACGAGAGAGTGAGGTTGAAAATTACGCAAAAACGTCCACACTTTAATCCAAATCATGGCGCAAGTCATCCATTTTAGTGGACAGGGAAAAAGGCAAAGATTGTCTACACAGCTGAACAGAGAAAGTGGTCTTTATCACACCAGAGAAGGGGACGGTGTGGGTTACTGGATAAGTGACACGGCTCATAACTCGCGGGTGCTGGGTTCTCTCCCTGGTCACAGCACCGGCCGATACCCACGGGATGCAAACGCTTAGAAAATGCAGGAGGAAGCAGACCCTTACATAAAATGTATGCCGAAGTCGGATGCACTGGGCCGACAGGCGCAAAATAAAAACATAGTACAACACACACCGCCTTGGGGAACAGAGCAATAAGAGGAACGAAAAAAAAAATCGCACTGGATGGACGAACAACATTTATTCAGATATACGTTCTTTTCGTGTGTGTGTTTGTACGTGAGCATGTATGTGTGAGTCGATCCTATGTGTGTATGTGTGTGTGTGTGTATGTGTGCGTGTGCCTGGGCTGTGTGTGTTGGGGCGTGAGTGGCGGCACTTGTTACATCTAGTCTTGTTCTAGAAGGTTCTTGTGCAGATTTATTTAATTAATCAATGGCTGATCGATATTTAGCCTTCGTCTCCATGTTTTGCTTATAAACTGTATCGTGACGCTATAGAAAGAACTGATGTATCTGGTCTGAACCAAATGTTTTGGTTGCTCGTCGACGCCAAGAAATCTAAGCTACAGTAAAGGGGAAATAACTGCAGCATAGCTTGAAGTTCCGCTAACTTGTTGAATTACCTATATTAAGTTACCGGCCAGCTGGTTGGTAAAACGTTTAATACTGACCACATAAACGGATTTTATTGAGATTTGACAAATCAAACGTTTGATGATCTGGACTTTATGTCACTCTTATGTCCTATAACCGTATTGAAAAGGTAGACGATGAAAGTACACAGAAATTGGGACTGAGAATAGACAGGAAGAAAAAAATGTATTAGAAGAAATGTAACTGAGGACGATCAGATTGTTTTGGGAGGCAACACTCAGAGAACATGTTAGATCATTGATATAGCTTGGTAGGGGTACGTATACAGTTTGAGGTAGGGGTACAGGTACAGTTGGAGGTAGAGATGAAGTTGGAGGTAGAGATGAAGTTGGAGGTAGAGATAAAGTTGGAGGTAGATATGAAGTTGGAGGTAGAGATAACGTTGGAGGTAAAGATGAAGTTGGAGGTAGAGATGAAGTTGCATGTAGAGATAACGTTGGAGGTAAAGATAAAGTTGGAGGTAGAGATAAAGTTAGAGGTAGAGATAAAGTTGGAGGTGGAAATAAAGTTGGAGGTAGAAATGAAGTTGGAGGTAAAGATAAAGTTGGAGGTAGAGATGAAGTTGGAGGTAGAAATAAAGTTGAGAGTAGAGATAAAGTTGGAGGTAGAGATAAAGTTGGAGGTAGAGATGAAGTTGGAGGTAGAAATAAAGTTGAGTGTAGAGATAAAGTTGGAGGTAGAGATGAAGTTGGAGGTAGAAATAAAGTTGAGTGTAGAGATAAAGTTGGAGGTAGAGATGAAGTTGAGTGTAGAGATAAAGTTGGAGGTAGAGATGAAGTTGGAGGTAGAAATAAAGTTGAGTGTAGAGATAAAGTTGGAGGTAGAGATGAAGTTGGAGGTAGAAATAAAGTTGAGTGTAGAGATAAAGTTGGAGGTAGAGAGAAAGTTGGAGGTAGAGATGAAGTTAGAGGTAGAGATGGAGTTGAAGGTAAAGATGACGTTGGAGGTAGAGATGAAGTTGGAGGTAGAGATGAAGTTGGAGGTAGAAATAAAGTTGGAGGTAGAGATGAACTTGGAGGTAGAGATGAAGTTGGAGGTAGAGATGAAGTTGGAGGTAGAGATGAAGTTGGAGGTAGAAATAAAGTTGAGTGTAGAGATAAAGTTGGAGGTAGAGATAAAGTTGGAGGTAGAGATGAAGTTGGAGGTAGAGATGAAGTTCAGTGTAGAGATAAAGTTGGAGGTAGAGATGAAGTTGGAGGTAGAAACAAAGTTGAGTGTAGAGATAAAGTTGGAGGTAGAGATGAAGTTGGAGGTAGAAATAAAGTTGGAGGTAGAGATGAAGTTGGAGGTTGAGATGAAGTTGGAGGTAGAGATGAAGTTGGAGGTAGAAATAAAGTTGAGTGTAGAGATAAAGTTGGAGGTAGAGATGAAGTTGGAGGTAGAGATGAATTTGGAGGTAGAGATAAAGTTGGAGGTAGAGATGAAGTTGGAGGTATATATGAAGTTGGAGGTAGAGATAAAGTTGGAGGTAGAGATGAAGTTGGAGGTAGAGATGAAGTTGGAGGTAGAGATGAAGTTGGAGGTAGAGATGAAGTTGGAGGTAGAGATGAAGTTGAGTGTAGAGATAACGTTGGAGGTAGAGATAAAGTTGGAGGTAGAGATGAAGTTGGAGGTAGAGATGAATTTGGAGGTAGAGATAAAGTTGGAGGTAGAGATAAAGTTGGAGGTAGAGATGAAGTTGGAGGTAGAGATGAAGTTAGAAGTAGAAATAAAGTTGAGTGTAGAGATAAAGTTGGAGGTAGAGATAAAGTTGGAGGTAGAGATGAAGTTGGAGGTAGAGATAAAGTTGGAGGTAGAGATGAAGTTGGAGGTTGAGATGAAGTTGGAGGTAGAGATGAAGTTGGAGGTAGAAATAAAGTTGAGTGTAGAGATAAAGTTGGAGGTAGAGATGAAGTTGGAGGTAGAGATGAATTTGGAGGTAGAGATAAAGTTGGAGGTAGAGATGAAGTTGGAGGTAGAGATGAAATTGGAGGTAGAGATAAAGTTGGAGGTAGAGATGAAGTTGGAGGTAGAGATGAAGTTGGAGGTAGAGATGAAGTTGGAGGTAGAGATGAAGTTGGAGGTAGAGATGAAGTTGAGTGTAGAGATAACGTTGGAGGTAAAGATGACGTTGGAGGTAGAGATGAAGTTGGAGGTAGAAATAAAGTTGAATGTAGAGATAAAGTTGGAGGTAGAGATAAAGTTGGAGGTACGGATGAAGTTGGAGATAGAGATAAAGTTGGAGGTAGAGATGAAGTTGGAGGTAGAGATAAAGTTGGAGGTAGAGATGAAGTTGGAGGTAGAGATAACGTTGGAGGTAGAGATGAATTTGGAGGTAGAGATGAAGTTGGAGGTAGAGATGACGTAGGAGGTAGAGATGAAGTTGGAGGTAGAGATGAAGTTGGAGGTAGAGATAAAGTTGGAGGTAGAGATGAAGTTGGAGGTAGAAATAAAGTTGAGTGTAGAGATGAAGTTGGAGGTAGAGATGAGGTTGGAGGTAGAGATGAAGTTGGAGGTAGAGATGAAGTTGGAGGTAGAGATGAAGTTGGAGGTAGAGATGAAGTTGGAGGTAGAGATAAAGTTGGGTGTAGAGATGAAGTTGGAGGTAGAGATAAAGTTGGAGGTAGAGATGAAGTTGGAGGTAGAAATAAAGTTGAGTGTAGAGATAAAGTTGGAGGTAGAGATGAAGTTGGAGGTAGAGATGAAGTTGGAGGTAGAGATAAAGTTGGAGGTGGAGATGAAGTTGGAGGTAGAGATGAAGTTGAAGGTAGAGATAAAGTTGGAGGTAGAGATGAAGTTGGAGGTAGAGATGAAGTTGGAGGTAGAGATAAAGTTGGAGGTAGAGATAAAGTTGGAGGTAGAGATAAAGTTGGAGGTAGAGATGAAGTTGGAGGTAGAGATAAAGTTGGAGGTAGAAATAAAGTTGAGTGTAGAGATAAAGTTGGAGGTAGAGATAAAGTTGGAGGTAGAGATGAAGTTGGAGGTAGAGATAAAAATGGAGGTAGAGATGAAGTTGGAGGTAGAGATAAAGTTAGAGGTAGAGATAAAGTTGGAGGTAGAGATACATTTGGAGGTAAAGATAAAGTTGGAGGTAGAGATGAAGTTGGAGGTAGAGATAAAGTTGGAGGTAGAGATAAAGTTGGAGGTAGAGATGAAGTTGGCGGTAGAGATGAAGTTGGAGGTAGAGATAAAGTTGGAGGTAGAGATGAAGTTGGAGGTAGAGATAAAGTTGGAGGTAGAGATGAAGTTGGAGGTAGAGATGAAGTTGGAGGTTGAGATGAAGTTGGAGGTAGAGATGAAGTTGGAGGTAGAAATAAAGTTTAGTGTATAGATAAAGTTGGAGGTAGAGATGAAGTTGGAGGTAGAGATGAAGTTGGAGGTAGAGATAAAGTTGGAGGTAGAGATGAAGTTGGAGGTAGAGATGAAGTTGGAGGTAGAGATAAAGTTGGAGGTAAAGATGAAGTTGGAGGTAGAGATGAAGTTGGAGGTAGAGATGAAGTTGGAGGTAGAGATGAAGTTGGAGGTAGAGATGAAGTTGAGTGTAGAGATAACGTTGGAGGTAAAGATGACGTTGGAGGTAGAGATGAAGTTGGAGGTAGAAATAAAGTTGAGTGTAGAGATAAAGTTGGAGGTAGAGATAAAGTTGGAGGTACAGATGAAGTTGGAGATAGAGATAAAGTTGGAGGTAGAGATGAAGTTGGAGGTAGAGATAAAGTTGGAGGTAGAGATGAAGTTGGAGGTGGAGATAACGTTGGAGGTAGAGATAAAGTTGGAGTTAGAGATAAAGTTGGAGGTAGAGATAAAGTTGGAGGTAGAGATGAAGTTGGAGGTAGAGATAAAGTTGGATGTAGAGATAAAGTTGGAGGTAAAGATGACGTTGGAGGTAGAGATGAAGTTGGAGGTAGAGATGAAGTTGGAGGTAGAGATGAAGTTGGAGGTAGAGAGTTTACAGGATGGTTATCCCATGATACCACTCAAGCCCCACGATTCACGCTCAATAGGTGTGTATGATGAATACCCCGTGAACAGTACGATACTGATTACATGTGAGTGTGCAGATCGTCTTAGCATGAGATCTGATTACATGTGAGTGTGCAGATCGTCTTAGCATGAGATCTGATTACATGTGAGTGTGCAGATCGTCTTAGCATGAGATCTGATTACATGTGAGTGGTGTGCAGATCGTCTAAGCATGAGATATGATTACATGTGAGTGTGCAGATCGTCTTAGCTTAAGATCTGATTACATGTGAGTGTGCAGATCGTCTTAGCATGGGATCTGATTACATGTGAGTGTGCAGATCGTCTTAGCGTGAGATCTGATTACATGTGAGTGTGCAGATCGTCTTAGCATGAGATCTGATTACATGTGAGTGTGCAGATCGTCTTAGCGTGAGATCTGATTACATGTGAGTGCGTATATCGTCTGAATGCAAACTGATCACATGTGAATGTGTTGATAGCCTGAGTAGAAATCTGATTACATGTGAATGTGTTGATAGTCTGAGTAGAAATCTTATCACATGTGAATGTGTGAATAGTCTGAGTAGAAATCTGATCACATGTGAATGTGTCGATAGTCTGAGTAGAAATCTGATCACATGTGAATGTGTGGATAGTCTGAGTAGAAATCAGATCACATGTGAATGTGTGTATAGTCTCAGTAGAAATCTGATCACATGTGAATGTGTGGATAGTCTCAGTAGAAATCTGATCACATGTGAATGTGTCGATAGTCTGAGTAGAAATCTGATCACATGGGCGTGTGCAGCAGAGGACAACATGTTAACGAGAACCACTAAGTATTTCATATGAGACCTAGCATCAACAGCTCTTGCTTGGATCTTATGTGTTAGTTTAGTATATATATATATATATGTACTTATTATTTAGGGGATCAAGATGCTGCAGCGGTTAGTGACCCATAGCTGACTGCAATCATCAGGACCAGCGAACCATAGCTGCCAAGACCCTTCTACACCTCCACGTGGTGATCCTGGATAACAGGCTGCAGGAGAAGTGATCGAATAGGGAATGCTAACCCGGTACTCAAAAAATGCTTGCTGAAGTAGGATGTGTTGGACCGAAAGGTGCAAATATCGCAGCCAACCTGTAAACAATGACACAACGCATTCCGTTCTCTGGACTACATTCTGCTACTTAAGCCCTTTCAGGGTTTGGTAGTGGGAGATTGAGAACGAACGAAGAAGAAGAAGAAGAAGTTATTATTTAGAAGTTCTTTTGTTGTGGAAAATATGTAACCATTATTCATGGAAATTAATGATATGGTTTTGTCTCAATGGTTTAGGATAGTTTTAATGTATTCTGTGGTTGAAGTTAACGTCTTACAGGCTATGTTGTTAGTCAGTAAACTCTATAGAAATAGCCCACTCAATCGTATATACATATTGATAATGCGACTTGGGATATAAGCATTAAGAAAGCCTACGGCATCCGATAAGTGGGACATGGACATATATAGTACTCTGTAAGGGCGGTATGGACAGGTAAAGTTATGTGTAAGTGTGGTATGGACAGATAAAGTTATGTGTAAGGGCGGTATGGAAGAATAAAGTTATGTGTAAGGGCGGTATGGAAGGATCAAGTTATGTGCAAGGGCGGTATGGACAGATACAGTTATTAGTAAGGGCGGTATGGAAGGATAAAGTTATGTGTAAGGGCGGTATGGAAGGATAACGTTATGTGTAAGGGTGGTATGGACAGATGAAGTTATGTGTAAGGGCGGTGTGGACATATGCAGTTATGTGTAAGGGCGGTATGGACAGATAAAGTTATGTGTAAGGGCGGTATGGACAGATGCAGTTATGTGTAAGGGCGGTATGGACAGATGAAGTTATGTGTAAGGGCGGTGTGGACAGATGAAGTTATGTGTAAGGGCGGTGTGGACATATATAGTATTGTGTGAGTGTGACATGGACAGATATAGTAATTTATAAGTGTGGCATGGACGACAATGCAGTGAGGAATGAATATACATAAATGTTAGGAAAAAACAAACTTGGGACAAGAAATAACAAATGGGAAAGATTGATTCATTTTTGTCAAGAAAATAAGCAGCGTTTCTAAAACTTGTTTTTTAAACAACATTTTAGTAAACTATATAAATGAAAAAGCCAACAGACAGGAAAATAAACCAGATTGATTTTATTATAACTAAAAGGCAGACTAGAAACGATATTACGAACGCCAAAATGTGCCCATGAGCAGACATCAGTTCTGGCCTCAACCCAGTCTGTGTAAAATTTCAAATAAAACAACAACGGTAAAACGAAATTTAATATATAAATATCCGCATTTCAATAGCTTGATACGCGGAGACAATATCATGTGGCACTGAAAAAAAAATGAAAAGTCATGTACAGAAGACACGGAGCGCTATAAGGAAAGCATGACAGAAGAGAATAAATGCCAAATGGGGATGTCTCAAATGAAGCTAGTAAATCGTTACCAAAGAAAGATCTAGAGAATTGATGACGGAGTACATCTTTGTAAAAATATCAAATATAAAGAGGACAAGAAATACTCCAATATTTACATCAATACGCAAAAAGATACGTTAAATGTGCAGAAAGATTAAATAAGAATGGTTTATAACAGGATATGAGGTAATATACGGTATGGGATTACACCACAATATAAGAATGGTTTATAACAGGATATGAGGTAATATACGGTATGGGATTACACCACAATATAAGAATGGTTTATAACAGGATATGAGGTAATATACGATATGGGATTACACCACAATATAAGAATGGTTTATAACAGGATATGAGGTAATTTACGGTATGGGATTACACCACAATATAAGAATCGTTTATAACAGGATATGAGGTAAAATACGGTATGGGATTACACCACAATATAAGAATGACGCGTGCAGAAATAAACAAATGATCAAATAGCTCCCAAGTAGATGTTACATCAGGGACATGAATGATATGATATTATTTGATGAGACTGGCGTAGCATACAAGTCAGATCAGGTCAAATCAGGTCATCTCGTAACCGGTCAGGTCATTGGGGTACACATGAAGACATCCTCTCAACCCCACGCCACCCTTATCTATCAGCGGCCGCTGCCCGTGCCTCTTCTGGTCGGAGATTGCTCCATTCTTTTGTATTGTCCTCCCACCTCTTTTTGGGCCGGCCTCTTCGTCGTCTGCCTTGCACCTTTTCGTGCAGGGTCGTATTTCCAAGACCATTTGATCTCGATATGTGACCGTACCATACGAGTTTCCTTATTTTGACAGTTGCCAAGAGGTCTTCAAAAGGCCCTTTTGCTGTTGTAATTCTATCTCGTATTTCCTCACTTGTAACTCGATCTTTGTACGTAACGTTTAAAAGTCTTCGGAAACATCTCATCTCCAAGGCCTGTATCCTTTGTTGAGGGTCAGCTGTAACTGTCCATGTCTCACAAGCATAGAGGAATATTAACAGGATCAGTGAACGGGACAATCTTATTTTCGTGAATAGTGATAACCGTTTATCTTGCCATATTTTGTTAAGCCGTGCAAACGCCGCTATTGTCTGTGCTATTCTGGCCAACACCTCCAATTTTGAACCTTCATCACTGACAATCGACCCCAGATACGTAAAACTGTCAACCACTTCGAGTTCCTGGCCATTAGCTTTTATTCTACTGTTGAAGCTCTCGGCGTTGTTAGTCATTAATTTTGTGATACAGAGACCGTCCTTTGTGCAGAATTCCAGCAGCCTTTGTCCATTTTCATTCATGCACCAAATATTGTGTTTACCTAACCAAACTGGCCATGAATTCGAGTCAGATCCCACCAGAGCATTTGAATCACCAAGTATGTATAGGCAGTCCGATTTTGGAATTGCATTAGCTGCATTGTCTAATTCTACATAGAGGGAAACCTTCGCAACCTCCGCTGATGTGAGCGTCGGAGCCTAGGCAGCGATAAGTGTTACGAATCCTCACGAGGTAGACACGACAACTGCATTAATAACATTATTTCACATCTTCCAACTGACCTCTCAATAGCACGCTATAGCGAGTTCTTCACTGCAAAACCCACTCCATTTTTTCAGGTTTCTTCTCTTCCTCTGATTTCCGAAAACGGTATAATTTTTCAGGCCAAGTGACTCATCATCAGGGAGGCGTGTCTCCTGCAGACTAGCAATGTCTATATTAGGCGATTGAGTTCGGCAAAAATAACAGCTGTTTTTCTCACGTCGCCAATGTGTCTGAGATCAGTGGATTGTCCCGGACACATAGTCCTGACATCCCAAGTGGAAAGCCGAAACCTGAAGTTTTAATTTTGTATTTTATTGCCTGGTACAATTGATACAACAGAGTCGCGCAGCGTAGTGGTTAGCGAGATGGCTTCGTATCTGAGTGGTCATGGGTTTATTCCCCAGTTGAGGTGGAAATGTTTTTTAAACCGCAACGCATCCAGGGTAGACCCAATCTTAAATGGGTACCGGCTTAGGCCGGGAAGTAAATGCGGTGAGGGAGAGGAGATGGCTACCGCCCTCATATAGCCGAGCCTTTGAAATGTGAGATCGCTAACACCTCACACCCCTAAGGCAATAATGCTATGGGTTTACTTTACTTTGCTTACAATTGATATTTGGATTTTGTCCTAGCCCCAAGTACCCACTGATGCAGACAGGCAGTGGCGGATCAACACCTTATTCACTGGATGTGCCCGGATTAAGCGGGCGTTAGCTGATCAGTGACACCCGAAAGTGTCTCCCATATCGGAGACAGCCCGTGGCCCCGCTGCTTACGCCAATTGGCAATGACTTAAAACCCGTAAACTGCTGTCTCCCGTTTTGATTCCGAGACCTGTTAAGGCCAGGGATGTAGTAACATCTCTTTAGAGCACAAAGCCGGGCTGAAATATAGACCACGTGTTGCCCATGCAATATGGTCACTCTCTCGGTCTGCCTTGTTTACTCCAAGGGAAAGATGATACCAATAAATTTGGAACAAGGCAAGCTGCAGAAGCTGCCGGATCAGCAGAGCAATTCTCATACTGTTCGTCTGTCGGGGCGTCCATCCTAGACCAGCCGTCAGCCAAGGCTAAGGACCTCGTCTGCCCTACCCCAACACTCAGTTTAGGCTGCCTTCTCTCGCTTTAGGATTATGAATTGTATCATCTTGCGTGTGCCTCTCCGCACTTCATTGGTTTTCAGGTTTGGTAGACGCTGTTCAGAGTTACAATTAAACAGGTTGCATCGGATGGACAGCCATATCTGACAAAACCTGACAAGATACGCCAGCATCTTATCTGTAAGGTATCAAATGGTTTTAAATCCTTCTCCTAGATTAGCTGCCTTCCTAAGCTTTCGAGACCAATCTACACTGCTGGTTTTAAGGCGCCAGTTGCTCGCTTTCCACCCCTTCTCCTGTTAGAGAAAACTGTTCTGCCGCGCGCGAAGGTCAGGAGATGAACTTATGTTGTCAGAGATTATATGTGACGCACGTCATGGGATCATTTAGTTGGTGTTGAGAGTTCATCCTCAACCCCACCACCGGCTATGACAACATTTAGAACCAGTACTACTTTTACTACTTCTAGGACTACTACTACTAATGCTACTATTGCTAGTACTTTTTCTACTACTACTACTACTACTACTACTACTACTATTACTACAACTACTACTACTTCAACAACAACAACTACTACTACTACTACTACTAATTCTACTACTACTATTACTACTACTACTACTCCTACTATTATTACTACTACTACTACTACTGGGCCATAGCCTTGTCTGTTACATAAACTGTATAGTGGGTAAAAGTTCAGATGCCTCTTTGTTCTTGTACAAAATCTCTTCCTGTGGGGAATATTAAATGAATCAAGTAAGCATTCAAAAACTAGTTTAGACCCTAGATGAAAATGTTAGTAGTCGGGGAGTAAACTCAGTGAGGTACATTTGAAGCGGATTCAACAGAACAAGGATTGGCTAATATCTTTGATCTGAGAACACGGTTTGAGCCAAAGTGCATTACAAAAACGAACATAACTGGTGGATTGATTAGTTAACTAGTTAGCTAGTTAGTTTTGTTTTAATTTTTGCCGTTAAGCGTAGTAGGGAGCTTAAGTCATCCGTCCTGCGCCAAGTGCGATGCGTCGGTCAATGTGTGTCCTTGATCACTCTAATGGCATCTATCCACCTAACTCGCGACCGTCCACTTGCCCTTTAGCCAGATCTACCAGCGTTTATAAGGGTGCATTTTCATGAGATGATTGAGCCAAGGTATTGTGTACCTGGAAATGTACTCTGCACAATGCATAGTGCCAACCATACCTCGAATGTCCTCTCTTTGCATTCTGTCTTTCCTGGTAACACCGAAAACCTTCTTCAAACACTTCATTTTACACGTCGAAACTCTGCTCTCAAGCGCCCTCGACAGAGGCCAACTTTGGCCTTAATAGCGCAGATTCGGCATAAATATATTGTTTATCAACTGTTACTTTGTTACCAAGCAAATGTTATGTGTGGTTACATAGTGGTGACAACTGATAAATCAAAGCATATGATTTCTGACAACTAGCCTCGATTTCCCTGTCGAACCTACAATCTGCTGAAAAAATACTGCCCAAGTACTTAAACTCATGGGCTTGTTGAAGAGCAATATAATTGACACTTATGTTGAGTGGCCCAGGTGTTCTACTGAACCTCATAGTTTATATTTTATTCTCGTTAATTCGCGTATTGTATTTAGCACAGGTTGTCGCAAGGGTGTCCATGTGAGTTGATTGTGTATTTTAATCGTCGTACAACACACAATGATCATATGGAAACAGTCATTCGTGTATTGAGCCCGGTTCTTCTTCAGATGTCTCAATTTGGCTGGTATCTGGTGCGATATTGTTCATGTAGATGTTGTAGTGCTTGGCTGATATAAAGCATATATTCTGGGCGGAGAGAAAGGTAGGGTACAAATGATAATGAAATGTTCTACGTATGTATGTAATGAGAGGAGCTTCAGCTCACACAGACAGGAGGAAGGCCAGAGAGAAAAATAACAGAGAGGTTGAACAGGGAGACTTTTTTCAGTAGGCACTTTGAACTAAAAATAATTTCTCCAAAAATGAGTTCGAAAATAAGATGACAAAACCATAAAAGGCAAGAAAGCGAAATAGAACAATGGGAGAGAGAAAAAAGAGGGTGAAATCTTTCAATTTAAATTAAGTGCGGCTTCAAACAATTTCTCATTGAACATAGAATCGAAGAAAGAAGAAAGTGTCTTAAACCTCATTCTCAAGCAAGAAGCAGTCGATTTTGGGTAATAATGCACTTTAGAAAGGCCATCTGACTAACCATTGCCTACTTTAGATAGGGCATCTGACTCACCGTGGCCTACTTTAGATAGGCCATCTGACTAACCATTGCCTACTTTAGATAGGCCATCTGACTCACCATGGCCTACTTTAGATAGGCCATCTGACTAACCATGGCCTACTTTAGATAGACCATCTGACTCACCATGGCCTACTTTAGATAGGCCATCTGACTAACCATGGCCTACTTTAGATAGGCCATCTGACTCACCATGGCCTACTTTAGATAGACCATCTGACTCACCATGGCCTACTTTAGATAGGCCATCTGACTAACCATGGCCTACTTTTGATAGGCCATCTGACTCACCATGGCTTACTTTAGATATGCCATCTGACTCACCGTAATAACTTCTTCAAACGTCACATTCCACCGCTGACTAAATAACGAAACTCTTGTTGTGACAAGGTTTATAATCAATTCATGCTCCACATAGAGAAATTAAACAAATGCACTGTACAAACTACAACAACTAAAAACCTTTCACAGATTGCTTCCCGGAAACCAACTGCATATCCATCTTTGTTTCCCGAACACGCTATTATAGTTGACTGATAGTTGACACATGCAAGTTTCGTCAATAAGTCAGCCGTGGAATGTGACGTTTCAAAGTGGTTTCTCCGTGAGTCACAAGTCCTGTACATACAGTAGGCTGTGTGCTATCAGGTGTATCTTATTTTTAGCGTTGCATCATCTTCATGTAGTATGCCTTTTGCAGAATGTGTGACGGCTGATGTGGCCGAAGTATGCTTATTTCCTAAACGTAATGTTGTTTATTAGCCAGTTTTGTTCTATATCGAGCTCCTATAGAATTTTTGCGTGCTTCTTTTTCGTTATCCATGATATTTTGAGGACACTCCTGTAGCATTTCAGCTCAAAGGATTCAATCTTCTTGCGCAGAGTTTGTGTGGTTGATCATGACTTACCATAGATAGGCCGTCTGAATCACCTGGAAAACTCCTTGAAAAGGCCGCATTCCAACGCGTACTAAATAACGGAACTTATATTGTGCCAAGGTTTATAATCAATCCATGCTCCACACAGAAATATAAACACATTTCATGGTACAAAACACAACAAATCATGATTGAGAGTGAACGTTTCACAGAATCCTGCCCCAAAACCAACTGCAATTCCATCGTTGTTTCCAAAACACGGTTGTATAGCTGCACTGATAGATGACACATGCAAGTTCTGTCAATTAGTCAGCCGTGGAATGTGACGTTTCACGGGGATTTCCCCACGATTCAGAAAGTCTGTATCTATAGCATGCTGTGATTTGACCATGTCTCGGATCGTACGTATTATTGTAAATATGTTAGTGTTCTGCCATACGTTTTTTATTTGAGAGAACTTCGGTAGTCCTTCCTGATTTTCCTGGCATGGCGGTCTCACCATCAGATCTTTGAGTTTTTTAGTTTTCGCTGCCATGTTTTCTTGGGATAGCAACGTTTACTAATAATTATTTGTTATCGGATGACATGATCTGCATTGCAATAATGAAGGATATTTCAGTTTGAATTTTTTCTCATTATCTTTATTGATGATTAAACAAATGTATTCAAATCAAACTGTGTTTGGTCTTTCTGATCTTTTGTTTTATTTCGAAAATAGTTTCCACAGTGTGAGTAAAGGAGCAAACATCCTCAAATACAGATAGTCAGCAAAGCACTCCATTTCATATATCTCTGATCTCTCATAACTGTTTTGTCCTTTCAGGTTACATCTTATAGCATAGAATATAGCCCATAAACACAGGAACCTCAATGAAGAAGGTAAGGGTGCCGGAAAATAAGATTGTACCCTCTGCTAACAGTCCTTCTCCAGGCCATGGGACGAGCTATACAATGCGTTCCTGACAGCTAGAAATGAACGATAGCTAGAAAAGGAACTGGTTAGACAGCCTCTTAAAAAATGCTGCGTTCTGGTAATAATAGTATTTGCCCATCGCAAGCGAAGATGGCGGCAGCGTCAGACAATGTATTCAGATCTGACCGCATGAGACTGGTCTGGTCGTTCAATCCGAGCGTGGCAGACTCGACCACATGTGCGGTACTCGTGAAAATCATCAGGAATTTGTTGTTTTGCATTCTTTTCTTTTGTGCAGCTGGCTCTTTCTGCACCGCATTTATGACGCTCTCCTCGCCGAAGAGAGCACCGTTTGTGGTGGCAGCGAGCCAGACTGAGCGGTTTGGGGAAATCTTGGTGAAAACACTGTTTTCTTGCTGGTCCTAATCATTTACTTGTAGTCTGCCAAAAGCAGCGTTTGCGTTGGAAATTCTAATGTGGACCTCAGAATCGATATTTCCTTCTCACGTGAGGGTGCTGCCAAAGCTATCAACTGTTTGTAGATGCTGACCCTATCCAGTCATGTTTGGTTTAAGACAGGACTTCCCAGAAGCAGGCAGAAACTTTACTTCCGTTTTCTTTGTGTTGATGAGCTGAAATGCTACAGACCAAAGTTTGTGTGCGCTGCCGAAAACTGGTTCAGTAGCAAACCTGATGAAATAGACCGATAGGCAGACATGAGTGACTCCAAGTCGTTTTACGATGCCCTGAAGGCAGTCTACGGCCGAGGGTCCTATCACTCAATACCTGCCCTTAATGCTAATGAAAGAGTACTTGTGACTGACAAAGCTCGTATTCTGGAGCGCTGCGCAGATCACTTCAGTGCTATTTTAAACTGTCCGCCCATCATCAGTAAGCTATACATAACACACATGTCTCAAGCTACTATCAACAATATGCTTGAAATCCAGCCCTACACAGAGAAAGCCGAGAAGACAATCAGCCTTAGTCTTAGATGCTATACTTACCGGGGTCTACAAAGCAGGAGTTCCCGTATTGCTATAAAGCTAACATACCTCTTTCGCTCAATTTTGGATCCAGAACACATACCAAAGGAGCTGAAGGATAGCACCATCGGCCAAATGTACAACCCGAAGGACAATCGTCCATCTTGTGACAATCACAGGGGAATATTGCTTCTGTCCATTGCTGGGAAAATTATGCCTCAGGTCTTGTTCAACCGCTTAACAACTTATCATGAGGAGAAGCTACTCCCAGAGAGTCAGTGTGGCTTCCTGGTCGCGCGACCAGTCGGCATGATTTCTTTCAGCTCGTCAATTCTTAAAAAACGCCAGAAACAGCATCTTGATTCGTACACCACTTTCCTGACAAATACCTTCGACACTTTCAATAGTGACTGATTCTGAAAAAATGATTGCGAAATTAGGATTCTCAGAAAAAGGTTCATCAAAGGTGTCCGCCAGTTCATGATGGCATGTCGGCTGGTGTACTGAATGATGGTGACCTGTTTACAGCATTACCATTCTTCATTGGAGTCAACCAGGGATGTGGCCCTAAACCTCTTTAGTGTGGTATTTCCTGCCACGCCCTCTGGTGCTACACATGGCTGTGCCACTGGCATATACATCAGCTCCATGATTGGTTGGTTGGCTGGCTGGCAGGTTGGTTGGTTGGTTGGTTGGCTGGCTGGCGGTTTGGTTGGTTGGTTGGTTGGCTGGCTAGCGGGTTGGTTGGTTGGTTGGTTGGCTGCTAATGCCCACAATGAGTTGGTAGCCCTTTTGTGTACCATGAAAAGGACGGAACTTTTTACAGATTGTAGTAGTTTTCCTGACATCTCGAGCGAACTGATGAAGTGGACCGGGGTCCTCCACCCGGTTGTACAATGCTTGGTTTCATCAGCATGTCTCTCACTACTACGGGAATCACATCAAACCCTACCTTGTTAGCCAGACTGTTGTCCTCGACAACATCCCGTTTCCAGGACGACCAACGAGTAGGTCAGGTGAGGGTCTTGGTCAGAATACTTCTCCTGACCCTGGCTAACATTGTTTGATCAGTGTGTTTTGCCTGACCAGAAGTTAGCTTCATCGTCCTAGAACCATGGTAAATGCTGTTCAACCAGAGACGACTAAGTTTCCTTACAAAAGATCTCCTCTATACTCAGGGATGTGCCACTTACACATGTTTACAGGAAGACATGCTGACCACTTCGAGTGAGTTCTTGGTGGCGTGCACCAACTGTGATATCACTTTGAGGACTAATACAATCTCCCCCACTCCCTTCCTCGCAGCAGGGTCAGTTATGAGACTATCTTTAAAACAGAAAATATATTTAAAATTAAGGCGAGGCTGCGGCGTTATTGTGGATTAAAATAACGTGTAAAACACCATTTATGGAAATGGTCTGATACCGTGCTAGGGCAAAACCGGAAACACAACCTACGTTACGACGAAAAAGATCTTCAACAGAGACAAAAAACAACACAAATACTAGCTTTCGCCTCAGAGGGACAGATGTATCTATCTACCTGTGTATATGTCTGTGT